>CANIUD010000241.1:0-450000 GCA_947470075.1 Closterium sp. Yama58-4
CCTCCTCTCTAACCATCCAGCTACTGGAGCAACAACATAATACCCGCCCCTTCCCCTCCACCTGGTTCTTCCCCAAACTCAAGGACTTGTAAGTCGTTCTCCCGACTCAAGGACTTGTAAGTCGTTCTCCCTCCCGACTCAAGGACTTGTAAGTCGTTCTCCCGACTCAGGAACCGACTTTTGAGGCGCTTCAAAAGCCTTCCCTTCCACCTGGTTCTTCTCTCGACTCAAGGACTTGTGAGTCATTTTTTCGGCTCAGAAACTAGTAATACTTATTATATTTCTTTAAACAACTCATACTTGGACTTATTGCAGACCAGGGTTGATGGCGCAGCTGATAGTTCTTGCCTTGCTTGATTTGATTCTTGCTATGTTTGTTGATGTGGGTATTGTATGTGACTACGCCCAAATGAGCATATGTGCATGTGCATGCGTGGGTGTGTCTATTTGCATGCACGTGTGTATGTGACCACATGCATGTGCATGTGCGTGTGCATGTGATATGTGTTTCCCTGCAAGTGTGCATGTGTCCATGTGCATGTGCATGTGCATGTGGATATGTGTTTCCCTTGCGAGTGTGCATGTGTCCATGTGCATGCATCATGTGTCTATGTTCATGTATGTGTGCGCAATGCATGGTGTGGATCTGATGACTACATCCAAGTCTGCTTGTGCACGAATGTGTGTGTGTGCGCGCATGTGCATGTGTGTGAATGCATGCATGCATGTATGTGTCTCCCATCCTTACACAGCCTCTTCAGCAACTGCTCTCTACCAGAACAGCCTCTCCCTTCCTTTCCTAACTCCCACAACTTATCAAACCTGTACGTCTTGTTTCTCAGTGCACCCATCCTTCCATCCATCCATCCATCCATCCATCCATCCATCCATCCATCCATCCATCCATCCATCCGTCCGTCCGTCCGTCCGTCCGTCCGTCCGTCCGTCCGTCCGTCCGTCCGTCCATCCATCCATCCATCCATCCATCCATCCATCCATCCATCCATCCATCCATCCATCCATCCATCCATCCATCCATCCATCCATCCATCCATCCATCAATCCACATTCAATTCACATCAAGAATACTGACATGATCTGCATTGTTCTGTTTTAAAGAACTTTCCCACCCCCTTTTCCCTCTCGTCTGGTTTCTATTCACTTCCCCACTTCCACACCATTCTTCCCCCACTTCCCAGCACCCTACCCTCTCAAACTCTGTCTGCTACTGAATTCTTCCTGCTAGAACCGTTTCTCTCCCCCACCTCCCTTCTCTCCCCCACCTCCCTTCTCTTCCCCACTCCCCCATTTCCCCTTCCCTTCCCTTCTCCCTCCTCGTCCCGCATTGACTCCCCTCCACCTTCCCGCATTGCCTCTCAGCGACCTGAGCAGCAACAGTTTCAAAGGATTCATTCCAGGCTCTCTTTTTTGGCAGCACCCCAACCTCGTCAACCTGTCAGTTCATCTCACTCTCTTTGCATTTCACTGCATGTGAAAAGTCCAAACCTCTGCATGTCAGACGTCTCAAAGGTCCATCTGGAGTTCTCTGTTTTGGCAGCACCCCAACCTCGTCAACCTGTCAGTTCATCTCTTCTCTTTGTGTTTCCTACCATGCGAGTGCCCCTTTTCTAAACATGGCTCAATAACATTCCAGCAGAACTTCAAGCATCATATTCTGCCGCGTTTATGTAATGCTGAAACGTTTTTTAGCCATGGCAGCGAGTCAACAAAGCTGTCACCATCAACTGTCACCATCAACTGTCACCATCATCTGGCTGCTCTTTCTCCGTGCCATGCACCCCATGCCATGCACCCCATGCCATGCACCCTTGCCATGCACCCCATGCCATGCACCCCATGCCATGCACCCCATGCCATGCACCCCATGCCATGCACCCCATGCCATGCACCCATGCCGTGCACCCCATGCCGTGCACCCCATGCCATGCAGCCCATGCCATGCACCCATGCCATGCACCCATGCCATACATCCCATGCCATGCACCCATGCCAAGCACCCCATGCCATGCATCCCATGCCATGCACCCATGCCATGCACCCATGCCATACATCCCATGCCATGCACCCATGCCATGCACCCATGCCATGCACCCATGCCATGTGCCCCATGCCATGTGCCCCTATACCATGCACCCAAAACCATGCACCCTATACCATGCACCCTATACCAGGCACCCTATACCATGCACCCTATGCCATGCACCCTGTATTATTCACCCTATACCATGCACCCTATGCCATGCACCCTATGCCATGTACCCCATGCCATGTGCCCCATGCCATGCACCTCACGTCATGCATTCCATGCCTTGCACCCCATGCCTTGCACCCCATGCATGCACCCCATGCCTTGCACCACAAGTCTCACGACCCCTCTTCCTGCCCCTTTTCATGTCCCCTCATCTCTACCCTTCCCTCCCTCCATCGCCAGCAATTTGGCTAACAACGATCTTGACTCGAGCTTCCCTTCAGCAATCACCAATGCTGCCAATCTGCAATCCGTGTGAGTGGGATAACCGCCAACCTCAACCTGATATGTCTGGTATATATGGCATAGTTGGTAGAAACAGCATATTTGGAAAGTGGAGAAATTTAGGAGCCGAGTGGTGAACGGGAAAGAAAGTGTATGATATAAAAATCGTGGTACAACAAGGTAACAAGCAGGCTGGGTTGAAACATCAACTGAACCTAGGGTATGTTCAACATAGGATGATGACAGGAAATTAGACCTAGCCTGAACGTGGAATGAAGCTCTATCTAACAATGTCCAAGAGAAGAATTTAGGGCCATAACAGTAGCAGAGCGAGCATAAGCCTGCAGCAAGAGGCCCATGTCTTGCTGATGTTGCCTCCTTCTTATTGTCTCTATTCTCTCATTTCCTTCCCATCGGCTCTTCTCCCCTTCCCATTGCCTCCCTCCCCCCATGTCTCAAAGTCATCTGTCTCATGGCTCCCAGTGTGACTGGTTCCCCTCCAAAGGGGAAAAGCAAACCATAATTATTATCATTTCCCCTCATTCCCCTGTTTCATCCACCCTTCCAGCTTCCTCTCAGGCAACCAGCTCAGCGGCCCCCTGCCGGACCTCTCAGCACTGCCCAGCATCGTGTCGCTCTCCCTCTTTGACAACTCCCTCTCCTCCATACCGCCCGCTATGCTCGCCAAGAGCAACAACATCACGCTGCAGTGAGTGTGGGGTGCCGCTCCCTCTACCCTGCTGCCCTCTCTCCCTCTTGGACAACAGCCTCTCCACTCCACCATACCGCCCGCTATGCTCGCCAAGAGCAACAACATCATGCTGCAGTGAGTGGCCTCTTTAGTGTGCCGCCCACCGTGCTCACCAAGAGCAACCTCTCTCTCCAGTATGTGTCGTCATCGTCGTTTTCATTGCAATGATAACAGTTGCAAGCCCTTTAGCCGTGAACCCTTGGAACGAATGCTTGCTCCTTCCTACCATCCATCATCCATTTCTCTCCCACTGTTTCACCATCTCTGTTTCACCATCTCTGTTCCACCCCCTCCCCCCTGCAGGCTTTTCAACAACGATCTCTGCAAGCGATTCATGCCAAACTGCACGCAAGTCTGCTCCCCCACAACTTCCCTCCCTCCTCATTGCAACATTTCCTCCCCTGCCCCCCAAACCGCCCCCCCCCCCCCCCCCAAGGCTTTTCAACAACGATCTGTGCAAGCCATTTAATCCAGCCTACACGCAATTCTGCTCCCCCTCGACCCCTTCTCACCCAATACACATTCCTTTCCCCACCTCCCGTTTCCCTCCCACGCCCCCCCCCCCCCCCCCCCCCCCCCCCCCCCCCCCACCCCAGGCTATTCAACAATGATCTGTGCAAGCCATTCAATCCAGACTACACGCAAGTCTGCTCCCCCCCGACCCCCCTCACCCAATACACTGCCCCTGCTTTCTGCGACGGCCTCGCCTGCCAGTCCGACCTCTACAGCCCTAGCGCACCGCTCTATAACGAGTCGCTCTCCTGCGTGTGTGTATCCCCATTAAGAGTCGATCTAGAGCTGTTTATATCGGATTTCGTGGTGTATCATGAGGCGCTGGTGCGGCAGCTGGAGCAGCGGATCTACTCTGAGCTCACCAGCAAGTCCCACATCAACATGACCCGGGAGCAGGTGAGTTGCCTGGGATGTTGTCTATTATTGGGATCTAGAAACTCTATGCTCGCCCTTTAACTCACTCTTAGTAGTCCTCACGGGGTCACCTTCAAGGGTCCTCGGGTGCCTGGCAACGCCAGCCCCTAACCAAGGGTCCGTGTTTGTAGAGGGGCGCACTAAGCGTAAAGGCAACGGCATGCACTAGAACACTCCCACGAATCCTTGCGCAATGTTTTGACAAGGAATTGGTCGGAAGAAAGTTCTTTTCACGTCAATACGTTGATAGAGAAATACTTCACTCAGAGAGGATTGATTACAACTTCGCACAAGCACACAATATTTATCAAAGCCTACGCACACACAAAGAGAATACAAAAAAGTTGTCAAACTAGACTTTATGTCTTCGCCTTGCTGTCCTTGAAAACGGTTTCGAAATTGCTCTTGAATTTGGTTTGATTCGCCATGTAGAACTAACTGTCTTCAATATGCACTCCTGCCAAATTCCCTTGCTGACTCCCTCGCGAACATTCATGATCTCCCGTGTGTGATCATGAACACTCGTGTGAGAATACCGTTATCACGAACGTCCACAGTTACGAAACGGTTTCTCACCGTTTTTCACGAAGCCTTACAGTTCTTTCACGGGTTTTCACCGTTTTTCCCTGTATCGAAACTGTCTCTTTATGCACGCAGCCTTCCCGCAAATTTATGTGTGCCACACACATTAAATGACGAGGCTCGAGATTCACTTACAAAACTAAAATCTCGAGTCAAACCCAAGCACCCCTCAAAATCCCACAGCCCCTCCCAAAACCCACACACGCCCCTGCCGGCGCAATCATGGCACGACCGATTTTTTTCGACGTGCGCTGTCTGTTGCGATCATGGGCCTTGTGTCCTTGCGCAACAGTGCGCTGCCACACGCTCGCAACAGTTGCTGCGGAGATTACTTTAGCAACGGGATCTAGACTACGGGCTAGGCACGGAAGCTCGTGTGATCTCAGCGTTTGATCCTTAGTTGTTTCCTTGTGCGTACACTACTTGCTAGTTCACAGGAAGAATTGGCAAGAGTTCCACTAGGAAAAGTTCACAACAATGATACAATGAAGTTGGCAAGGTAGGACTACATCAGAGCTAGCATGCAAGCAAGTCTACTGCCAGCGCAGCATGGTCGACCGCGTGCCAGCACGACTTGGTCGACCGCGCTCCAGCAGTGCAGAGACGCGGCCTGCCAACGCTGCAGGTCGACGGTGTGACAACAGCGCAAGTCGACGGCGTGCCAGCGTTGCTCCCGCAGTACAGCATCGCACCCGCTTCGCAGGTGCGCGCAGATGATTGGCGTGCAGTGCCTTGTCACGCACACACTAAGTCAACTTCGTGCTGACGACTGCTTCTGATCAGCCACGTCGACCTCGGGATACCGAATACCGAGGTCGCCTTCGCCAACATCGCTTGAGTGACTCTCGCGCGCCTTCGTAGACCCTCGTCACCCAGGTAACCTGGTCGACTGGGCAACCACGTCGACCAGCTGCTCCTGTGCGTGCCCGTCGACCTCCCAAGTCGACGGCCACCTCCGGTCGACCTCACCAGGTCGACCACTACCCCTGGTCGACCAGCTCCAAGTCGACGTCACTCCTGGTCGACCAGCTCCTCGTCGACCATCATGTTTGGTCGACCACCAGGTCGACCTCACGCCTGGTCGACCAGCCACCAAGTCGACCAGCAGGCCTGGTCGACCAACCAAGTCGACCAGCAGGTCTGGTCGACCAACCAAGTCGACCAGCAACACTGTTAGCCGACCACCCAAGTCGGCTGCCCCAAGATGGCGTCACCAGGTCGACGCCTTTTGCAGGTCGACTTCCCAGGTCGACCACCCAAAGTTAGCGCCTTCCGAAGTCGGCGCCCATGCAGTGGCTCCCCGTGCAGGTCGACCAACCTCGTCGACCAGCTCGCCCACTGCTGCAGGTCGGCTGCACCCCTACACTCGACCACGAAGTCGGCTCCGCCCAAGCGAGGACGGGGCCAACACACAACTCCCGTTGACACTCCCCTGCCGCGTTCACGCTTGGGCCCCCAGCCCACACGGCAGTACTTCTCGGAGAAAAGCTCGTCGACGTGCACCCAACACACAGCACGTCGTCCACCGCACCAGCCATGCAAGAGGGCATGGCACCTACTGCTGCATGTCGTTGTCGCCGTCGCCCACGTCGGCCAGACGTACTCGGCCGATTGCAACGGAGCACCGGTTGAAGGCCGGATAGTGCAGCGCCTTCGTCATGAAGTCGGCCGGCTGCTCAGCGGTCGGGATGTACTGCAGCGAAAACTTCCCCCGCTTCACCATGTGCTGCAGCCAGGCCTGTCGCCGCTCCATGTGCTTGAGGTTGCCCGTCAACCCCATGCCCTCGGCGACTGTGATGGCCGACTTGTTGTCCACCCTGAGGACAGTCGGCTTCCCGGCGTCCAGCTGCCGGAACTCTGCGAGGAGGAAGCGAAGTCGGCGTCCCTCCTTGCCGGCTTCGACGGCCGCCACGTACTCCGACTCGGTCGACGACAACGTCGCGCACTTGATGCGCTGGCTCGACCAGGAGACCGCGGCCCCTCCGTAGACGAACACGTAGCCACCCGTGCTCGTCCTGTTCTGCTTGTCACCGGCGTCGTCGACGCCCACGTAGCCGACCAGCTCTAGCGACTCAGGTCCACCGCCGAACTCCAAGGCGGTGTCACGAGTGTTGGCGAGGTAGGCGAGGCAGCGGTCGACCTCGCGCCAGTGCTGGTCGCTCCTCACCGTGAGGCCGCTCCCCAGCTTGCTGCAGGCGAAGGCGATGTCCGGCCTCGTCGTCGTCGCCGCGAACTTCCGGGGTTCAGGCGGAGCCCCCACCTCGCCACAGGCGGTGGACTCATCGTCGGACTCCTCGTCGCCCAACTGCTCCCCTTCATCCTGTCCGGCTCCGCAGTCCTTGTCGTCCTGCTGCACCTCATTCGGCGCCCCGACCGATTTCTCCCCTGCGGTCAGCTCCCCTGCCGACTGCCAGGTCGCCGACTGCTCCTTGGTCGGCCTTGTTGCTGCCTGCTCCCCTGTCGGCGGCGTCTGCTCAGCTTGCTGCTTCCCCAGCGGCCCCGTTGTCGACTTCACGCCCAAGCCGACTTGCTGGGCGTCACGTCGGCCACCGGCGATGCTCTTGGTCGGCGCCACAGGCGACGCCCCACTGCTCCCCTCATCGCCGGAGGCCGACACCGGAGGTAGCCCACGCAGGTCAACAACAAGGTGAGGGGTAGGGGAAGGAGAAAGGACGACCCCGTCATCTTCAGCAGGAAGCTCACCGACCTCGGCGAGCAAAGGCAGCGTCGCCGTCGAGGTGTCGGTCGGCGGGCGAGGTGGTCGGCATCCGTTCTGACATCGGCCCGTGCGCCGACTTCCACTCCTCCAGCGACATGTCCTCGTAGAACACCACGTCCGACGTGGTGACCACCCGGTTGTCGGCAATGTCGAGGAGCTCCCAGCCCTTGCTCGCCTCCGACACGCCGAGGTGAAGGCCCCACTTGGCCTTCAGCTTCAGCTTGCCACCACGCTGCTGCTCGGGGACGAGGAACTGCGCCATGCAGCCCCACACGCGCGCCAGCGACAAGTCGGGCTTCGTCCCGGTCAGCAGCTGGTACGGCGTCGTCCCCGGCGTGGCCGACCGCTCCAGGCAGTTGCGGACCCAGACTGCATGCTTCAGAGCGAGATGCCACCAGTGCTGCTGCACACCCATGTGCAGCAGCATCGTCCGCACCGACTCGACCACCGTCCGCATCTCCCGCTCCGCCATGCCGTTCTGCTGCGGGGTGTAGGGGCAGGTCAAGTCGTGGACGATCCCCTTGCCGTCCACGAAGTCAGTGAACGTCTTCCCGAGGAACTCCCCTCCTCGGTCAGAGCGCAGCTGCAACACCGACTTCTTCGTCTGCCGCTCCACCAGCACCAGCCACTTCTGGAACTCCAGCAGCACGTCCGACTTCTTGGCGACCGGCCGCACCCACACGTAGCGGGACTTACGGTCCTTCAGCAGCAAGAAGTACAAGCTGCCGTCCTTGGCAGCCACCCGGAATGGCCCACACAGGTCGATGTGGACGACAGCCCGCACGTCGTCGGCGTCGGAGCCCTGGGAAGGTGTGCCGCGCCAGCTTCCCGCCGACACACGAGACACACGGTGAGTCGGCGCCGGACGCCGACTTGAGGTCCAGCCCGGTGGCGACCTCGTGCTTCGCCGAGCGCAGGATGGTGTCCATGCCGACGTGTGCAAGCCTCGCATGCATCCTGTCCGGCGTCGACTTCGCCCGCAGAGCCACCACTTCGTTGGCGTTCGTCGCCGAGCAGGGACGTAAGTCGGTGCAGAGGACCCGGCCGGAATACGTTGCTCGACCAAGCACGTCGCCCGTCGCCGAGACGAGCAGCATCCCGTCGCCATCGTCCTGCAGCTTCACGCCATGCTCCTTCAGCTGGCCGGACGATAGCAGGTTGGCCCGCACACCCGGGACGTACAGCACGTCGGGGATGAGTACCTTCTTCCTGGCCTCCCCTTGCAGCGCAACCATGCCCCGGCCCTGGATGTCTTGCAGCGCCCCATTGAAGCCACGCACGTGCTTCACGTCGCCGCTCGGCCCCAAGTCGACGAAGGCGTCCTTCGTCCTCATTAGGTGGTGCGAGCAGCCACTGTCGAGCAGGACCACCGCCGGGTTCGCCTGCACAGCTGCCGCCACCGCCTGGAAGTCCTCGCCGGCCTCCGGCGCCAGCGAGACGGTCGGCTCCACGACGCCGACCAGAGAGCACGACGCCGACTTGTCGTCCTGCCCCTTGCCGCCAGCAGAGGAGTCGGCGTTTTTCGCCGAGGTCGACGACTTGGTCGACTGCTTCTCCTTGCGCGGCTGGTTGCCTCGACGTGGACGACGGCTGGCCGACCTCCCACGGCCTCCCTTGGCGTCGTCGTCGTCGGATTCGCTGCGGTCGGGACACTCAAAGGAGAGGTGGTCGGGGTTGCGGCAGATCCAGCATTCCCGACGCCGACTTCCTCCTCCTCGACCACTGTCCTTGGTCGACTTCTTCTTGTCGACCTCCTTGGCCGACTTCCAGCCACTGCTACCACTGCCGCCGGACTGTCCGCGCTGCCCCGGTCGACCGCCTTGCTTCGCCGGGGCGACGAAGTTCGCCTGCGCCAAGAGCTCCTGGGACCGCTCTGCCTCCTGCATCGCCTCGTCCTGCAGGATGTACGAGGTCAACGTGTCCTCGTTGAGCGTCGCCCGCGTGCTCGGCGCCATCGACAGCCGCTTCAGCAGGTTGTAGCTGCTCGGGAGTCCCTGCATGACATGGGTGACGTACGACGCCGTCGAGTACTCCGCGCCGGCCATCCTGATGGTGGCGAGAATCCGCCGGGCCCGGTTGCAGTAGTCGGTCGCCGTCTCCTGGTCGCCCATACGCAGGTGCGTCAGCTGCCCCTCCAGCTGGGCGATGAACAAGTCGTCGGTGACTTGGTAGGTCGACTCGATGAAGTGCCACGCCTGGTGGCCGGCGTCGAGGTACTCCCGGCACCACTTCAAGGCAATCTGCACGCCCGGCGAGCAGCACCGTGAGATGACCGTGAAGGTCAACAGCTGCACGGCGCGGAACTCAGCTCGCAAGTCGGGGTCGTCCGGCGTCGCCACGGTGCCTCGAGCGAAACTGATCAGCCCGGCCATCTCCAGCTGGGGCTCGATAGCTTCCTTCCAGGTGAGTATATCGGGTCGACCGACCAGCGGTGGAGTCACCAAGGTCCTATCTGGCGTATTGAAGTAGCCGTAGCTCGGCGCAATTCCGCCCGCCGTCACCTGGGACGCCGACATCGGCGTCAATCCGCTTCGTCGACCTCCGACGTCGCCCTGCGAGGAGCCTGCAGCCGCCGACGACCGCATCCCTCGCGCCTGAACGCCGCCGACTTCATCGGCGTGAATCACACCACGCTGCCTCGACGACGTGCCTCCCGCACTGCTGCCGACCTGGCCACCACCGGCGTTGACGCCCACGTCGACGCCGCCCTCGGTGTTCACCGGTCGAGGAGAAGCAGGCCGAGAAGGGTGCTCCGTCGCCCACAAGGAACGGATGCCAGCCTCGACGACCGCCCAAGGCAGGTCGCCATACTCGTTGGCCTCGTGCTTCCTCCTCGCGTTTTCCAGCCGTGCCTCCAGGGTGTCCACCACCCCCGTGTCACCTACGGCTCCTACCATAGTGACTATCGCACAGCTGCCGGCCTACGAACAACTTAGGTAAGGTGCAACTAAGTCGACTAGACTGAAAGGTAAGTCGGGTGCCGTCCACGCTCACCGCACCATGCGGAGATTACTTTAGCAACGGGAGCTAGACTACGGGCTAGGCACGGATGCTCGTGTGATCTCTGCGTTCGTTCCTTAGCTAGGTTGGAATATACGCTTGGGTTTGTAAGCGTACTGCGTTTGTACGCTAGCGTATACACGCAAAAACGAAAAACGCTAGATGTACGCTTCGATATATTGCGGGCAGCCCGGGCGAAAAAAAAAAAAAAAAACAAAAGTTGCAAATTTCGAGTTCGCAATTCGCACAACATTGTTCGCACGCCGCGGACACCAATGAACTCCCAAATTTCAAAATTTGAAAGCTACACATGTTCCTACCGCATTCAACCCCAGCTTATCTCTCTCACTTCCAACCCATCAGTCCACCAGCAAAGCTGCTCACGGCTATAGAAGGTGAACTTTCTCCACCCAATTTTCATTCGCTATTGTTCTACTCCACTTTCAGCGCTTTCTACCTCCAGCTCTCAGAGTTTTCTAGCCACAGCTACCATGTCTACTCCAACTCCCACTCCCGCGAGTGGCACCGCTGGTGCGGATGCAAGCGCCGAGGCCTCCACCGCGCAGGAGTTTCAGCCCGATACCAACCACGTGGTGTTCAAGCACTTTCGCGTCCCCATCCGCGAGGGCGTGAAGGGCGTTCCGCGCATTTGCAAGCATTGCAAGCTGGAGTTCGTCGGCGGAGCCTACCGCTGCGCGCAGCACATCGTCACCTGGAAGGGCATGCGTCGCCGCGAGGTGCGCCTCTGCAATGCTGCTCCTTCAACGGCCCGCAACGAAATCCGTGCTCTTTACGAGAAGAAGCATTCCTCTCGCGACTTCAAGCGGCAGGCGGAGGAGTTCGCCCTGGAGGCTGTTTCTGGACGCGCGAAACAAGCCTGCATCAGCGACACCTATGGCGACGCGGCTGCTTGCGCGAAGACAGATGCGGACGACGCCATCTGCCTTTTGTGGGCCGGCCTGCGCCTCCCGGAGCACCACGCGGACCACGTTTTGTGGCGGAACGCTGTCCGTTGCATCAACAACGCGCCAAAAGGTTACGTTCCCCCTCGTCGCCGCTACGTCGGAGGTGCGGGATTGCAGAAGGCCCGCAAGAGGATTGAGCAAGGCCTTTCCCCGATCGTCGCCAGCTGGAAGCGTGACGGTGTCACGCTCTCGTCCGACATCATGACCGACAAGAATGGCCGCCCCCAGGCCAACGTCTTGCTCATCAACGACTACGGCGCGGTCTTCACCGAGAGCGTCGATTGCAAGCTGGAGCAGTATACGGGGTCCTACATCGCCAGCGTCCTCCGCCCCATTGTGAAGAAAGTCGGCCCCGAGCACGTGGTGTCTCTCTGCGTGGACGGCGGGAGCAATTACGCAAGCGCCTTCAAGGAGTTGGCACTTGAGTGGCCCCACATTGAGTTCGTGCCGTGCGCGACGCACGTCATGGACCTGCTCATGGAGGATGTGGGGCGGATGGATTGGGCAAAGAACGTCGTGGAGCGGGCCAACGAGATCATCACCCATTTGCGCAGCCATCACTTCACCCGTGGGTACCTGAGGAGCCCGCAAGTGCAGGGGGGAAAAGGGAAGCAAGTGCTGAAGCCGGCGGGCACAAGGTTTGGCACGCAGTTTATTGCTGTTTCTCGGCTTTGTGAGGTGCGGGTCTCTCTCGTGCAGATGGTGCTGAGCGAGGATTGGGTGGAGTTTGCGAAAACAAGGAAAGAAGGCGCCGCCAGCTTCAAGTCCAACATCATGGATGACCCGTGGTGGAAGAAGGCTTCTTACTTCAGCGCATTGTTGAAGCTGCCGTTCGTCGTGATGCGCGCCACCGACTCAACCAAGAAAGGCATGATGGGGCGCATCTACGACATGATGCTTCAACTCACTGAAGATGTGAACGCCAAGCTTGAAGAGGCGGACGAGGTGCTGACCCGGGCTGACAAGACGGAGATTACCAAGATCGTGGGCCGCCGCTGGGATGGGAGCATGGCATGTGCCATGCATGTTGTGGGGCGGATCCTGAACCCCCTCAACCAAGAGGAAGGTATCTTCCGCAGCGACTTGGAGTGCACCCGCATCTTCAAGTCTTACATCAACCGCCACTACGACGGCATCACCATCACGCGGAAGGATGGTGAGGAGCGCCGGGCCGCCCATGTCCTGCAGGAGGGGCTGGAGGCATTCATGACGCTTCAGGGAAGTTTCGGCCTGCCTGAGGCGGTTTCTGACCGTGAGCTCGTCAAGGCAGGGAAGAAGACCATGGTCCAGTGGTGGACCTGGCACGGCACCGACAACCCAGAGCCGACTGCCCTGGCTTGCCGGGTCCTCTCCCAGCCCGTTTCCGCCGCTGCATGCGAGCGGAATTGGGCTATGTGGGACGCTGTCCACACCGCACGGCGCAACAGGTTGGGGTCTGAAAAATGCCGCGACCTAGTGTTTGTTGCGCACAATTGGAACATTGTGCACAACTGGCACAAGGCCGAGGAGGGGATGGGGGCATTGCCGGGGAACATTCCGGAGCCTCCCATCCCTGAGGGGTACAAAGAAGATCGGGAGGAGGAGGTGGAGGAGGGGGAGGATGACGTGATGCAGGATGAGTATGTTGAGTAGAAAGGGGCGTGGGCAGCAGAGAGGTAAGGAGTACGAGTGGGATAGTATAAGGCTGGATTTGCAAAGGATGAGGGAGGGAAGGGAGGGGGTATGATGGGGAGACGGTAGTTGCTCTTTGTGGGAGTAGTTGGGCATTGAAGGGGGTGCAGGCCGCCTGGAATTTGCTATGTATTTGCATGTTATTTAATGGGAAAAAAAATATGGGGAGGGAAGAGGTATGGGTGATAAGTGCCCCCTCCCCCTCCCCTCTCCAGAACCTTTTTTTTACCCTGCCCGGGAAAGTTTTTCCCCTGCCCGGACCACCGTATTTCCAGCGTATATCAAAGCCTGCTCTGGACGTATTGCGTACTATACTCTAGCGTATACACGCGTGCGTACAAAACTCAAAACGCGTATATTCCAACTTAGATCCTTAGTCGTTTCCTTGTGCGTACACTACTTGCTAGTTCACAGGAAGAATTGGAAAGAGTTCCACTAGGAAAAGTTCACAACAATGATACAATGAAGTTGGCAAGGTAGGACTACATCAGAGCTAGCATGCAAGCAAGTCTACTGCCAGCGCAGCATGGTCGACCGCGTGCCAGCACGACTTGGTCGACCGCGCTCCAGCAGTGCAGAGACGCGGCCTGCCAACGCTGCAGGTCGACGGTGTGACAACAGCGCAAGTCGACGGCGTGCCAGCGTTGCTCCCGCAGTACAGCATCGCACCCGCTTCGCAGGTGCGCGCAGATGATTGGCGTGCAGTGCCTTGTCACGCACACACTAAGTCAACTTCGTGCTGACGACTGCTTCTGATCAGCCACGTCGACCTCGGGATACCGAATACCGAGGTCGCCTTCGCCAACATCGCTTGAGTGACTCTCGCGCGCCTTCGTAGACCCTCGTCACCCAGGTAACCTGGTCGACTGGGCAACCACGTCGACCAGCTGCTCCTGTGCGTGCCCGTCGACCTCCCAAGTCGACGGCCACCTCCGGTCGACCTCACCAGGTCGACCACTACCCCTGGTCGACCAGCTCCAAGTCGACGTCACTCCTGGTCGACCAGCTCCTCGTCGACCATCATGTTTGGTCGACCAACAGGTCGACCTCACGGCTGGTCGGCCAGCCACAAAATCGACCAGCGGGCCTGGTCGACCAACCAAGTCGACCAGCAGGTCTGGTCGACCAACCAAGTCGACCAGCAACACTGTTAGCCGACCACCCAAGTCGGCTGCCCCAAGATGGCGTCACCAGGTCGACGCCTTTTGCAGGTCGACTTCCCAGGTCGACCACCCAAAGTTAGCGCCTTCCGAAGTCGGCGCCCATGCAGTGGCTCCCCGTGCAAGTCGACCAACCTCGTCGACCAGCTCGCCCACTGCTGCAGGTCGGCTGCACCCCTACACCCGACCACGAAGTCGGCTCCGTCCAAGCGAGGACGGGGCCAACACACAACTCCCGTTGACATTGCAAGCCACACGCTCGGGCCCTGAGGGCCCACGGGCAAAATCCTGGCCACACGCACGGGCAACTTTGACCTTGACCAACGCAAAGTCATCTTTACGAACACAAATGAACACAGAGAAACATAAACTAACATGAACGCTCACAAACATTCATAAACAGCGCAGACTTCACTGAATTTCACGAACAGAAAATTCATGCACACTCATGACAACTCGCGACCAACGCAAACACACACGAAGACTCGCAATCACTCTCGGACATTCAAGAGCACTCATGAACACACATAACTCATGAACCATTGAAGCGATTCACGAGCCGTAAACACACAACAAATTACCTTCAAACGAGACACCTCACTTTCACTCAACAACGATGAATAGGTGGTAGGTTGCCGTGCAAACCATGTATTGCACTCAACATGGGACAGGCAGGGATCCAAACTTGGATTAGAGCATCTTCTTTGAGCTCAATAGGGAGGCTCAGAGCAAACAAGATTAGGTGTGGGTGAGTTGTCGTTCAAAGGTGAGCTTTCTAGGACAGTTGACGTCTGGGTTTACTCTGAGTTGCAGATGGGGCAGCGGGTCTTCTCTGAGCTCACCAGCACGGCTCACCAGCAAGGCTTAGACCAAGATTAGCAGGATGCAGGTCAGTTGCCTTTCACAGGACTGTTGACACTTGCATGACACCCATCGCCCCCCTTCCCCTTCTCCTCCCCCAACCCCTCCACCCACTTCCCCCTTCCGTCCACCCATCACTTCCCTCCTCCCCCCCCCCCCCAGATTCTCATCACTTCCATCAACAGCCTCGTCTCTCTCTCCTCCCTCGCCGCCACCTTCGCCTCGGACCACACAGACCACCAGTCCACGCTCATCATCACCGTCCTCTTCTTCCCGCCGGGGGCTGATGGCAGCTGGTACCCGCGAGACACACCGCAGGCCATCCGCAGCGCCCTCACCACCAGGGACCTTGCCGTGCGCGTTGCCCTCGGCAATTTTGGGCTCTTTCGAGTGGTTGGCTTCTACGGCCCAGCACGTGAGTTTGCCGTATGTGTTTGTCTGTCTGGCATGTGAGATGGATTGGAGCTTGTTTTCCCGGAGAGGCACATCACAGGCTACCTAGTATCCGCAGCACCTTCACCACCAGGGACCGTGCCGTGCGCGTTGCTCTCGGCAACTTTGGGCTCTTTCGAGTGGCGGGGTTCTATGGTCCAGTGCGTAAGATTGGCTGTTTCCCCTGTTTGTCTGGCTCGTGAGCTGCTGGAGTATGTTTCCTCCTGGCACGCCACAGGGCACTCACAACGACTATTGAAGCGTCTCAAAAGTCGTTTCCCCTGCTTGTCTGGCTCCTGAGCTGGAGTATGTTTCCTCGAGACACGCCACAGGGCACTCGCAACGGCCTCACCTTAAGGCTTGAGGGGCCTTGCGGAGTGCATTACTCTTTTCCGAGTGGCGCGGTTGTACCGCCCGGTGCGTGAGTTGCACAATGTGATAGTCTCTGAGTTACTTCATCCGTTTTTTTTTTTTTGCCGCTCTACATTTTTTCCCGAGCTGCTTTCGCATGTGATTGTCTTCTTTGGTCTTACAAGCTTGTGACCACCCCTTTACTTATGGTCGCCTGTTTTCTTTGTTCTTCTCAATTGAAGACTTCAGCTTTCTGTGCTATCCCTCTTTTCTGCCCCACCTTCAACTCTCTACCATCTCTTGAGTTTTCTCGTCACCTGCGTACCCATTCCCTTCTTCTAAATGCAGCCTTCACTTCCCCCCCACTGCACAAGACCACATCTGGGCTTAGCACAGGCGCCATTGTCCCCATCTCAGACTCCTCTCTCTCTCTTTTTCCATTTTACCCTTTGCCTGTGTACCCTTTCCTTTCTTTCCCTCCTTCCGTACCGCCTACAACCCTCCATCGCAGCAGCAGCCCTCGTCTGGGCTGAGCGCAAGTGCCGTCGTGGCCATCTCAGTGTTTCTCGTTTCTCTCCTCCTGTCTCTGCGCGCTCTTTCACACCGCAGCCTACAACCCCCCATTGCAGCCGGCCGCGTCCGGGCTGAGCACGGGTGCTATTGTTGCCATTTCAGTGTGCTCCGCTGCTGTTGCCATCGCCCTCATTGTCGGTCTGCTCATGCGTCCCTGGGAGAAGAAAAGTGAGTGATTTTCGGCCCGTCTCAGATTTCGCTTCTATTGCCATCACCCTCATGTTGTCATCACCCTCACTCATGGAGAGAGTTTTATTTCCACTCAAAAGTCAACTCAGATTCTGCTTCTGTTGTCATCACCATCATTGAGAGGAGTGAATGGTGTGAGTATGGAGAGGGGTGAGACGGAAGAGAAAGGCGAGGGGAAGAGAAGAAGAAAAGGAAAGGTGAGAGGGAGGAGACTTCGGGAGGGAGGTAAGAGGTGGGCAGAAGACAGGAGATGAGCGGGATATTGATGTGCCAAGAAGCTACTGTGGTGCGGTCATTGCACTCTGGCTTACAGGTCTGCTCAGCCTCTGAAGCTTTGTGGGAAAGGATTTCACTATAGCTTCACCAAGTCCCCACAGTCACGGAGCCATTGCTGCAGTATATAGCGCATGACAACAAAGCAAATGACATGGATTATGTCATTCCGCAAATGTGTGTTACACATGTCACTGTGTAACAACCGAGATTCACTTCACCAGGTCGTCAGATTCCGTTTAGGCGGAATCATGACTATCCATGACCCTTGAACGAACTTTTGAATGTAATAGGCATGTGGTCCATAGTTTTCCAATTTTAAGACAAGTATGTTTAGAAAACGCAAAAACAAACCATCAAATTGGTTTGTGTGATAGAGAACAGTTTGGCATGGAGCATGGCCTTGCAGACTCACACGCCTCTTTCCACTTACCAATGATTTCACCCTGTTGCCCTTTCAGTTGCTCTAACTCTACAGGCACGGGATTGCGCCAATCGGCAGTTGATTCTTTCATCCATTCATCAACTCCTATCCATGTTCCTCCAATCCCCTCCCAATCCCCTCCCAATCCTCTCGCACCCATTCATCCTCTCACTGCAGGGTGGAGCCATGCAATGCGGACTACGAGGCACGGAGGGCGTCACCCTGCAGCACGCTCGTTGCTCTCCCCCTTTCCACCCCTTCTTCCTTCTCTTGCCTGTCGTCCATCCTCCCTTCCGGCCAGGGTGGAGCAATGCGGACTACGAGGCACAGGAGGGCATAACCCTGCAGCACGCGCGGCACTACTCCCTTCCCTTACCCTTGGCACTCCCATTCATCCTCTCTCCCCCCACCCCCCTGTTGACAGGGTGGAGCCATGCGGACTACGAGGCACTGGAGGGCATTACCCTGCAGCAAGCCCGCCGCTACTCGCTGCGACAGCTGGCGGAGGCAACCAACGGCTTTGATGACTCGCTTGTGCTGGGCACGGGCGGTTACGGCAAGGTAGGTGTGAGAGGGCATGGAGGGCATGAGAGGGCATGACAGCTGCGACAGCTGGCGGAGGCAACCAACGGCTTTGATGACTCTCTTGTGCTGGGCGCGGGCGGTTATGGCAAGGTAGGTGTGAGAGCGTGGAAAAGCCTTTTGGTGTGCCCTTGTGGGAAGGTAGCATTGAAATGGAGGGTTTCAGAAGGTGATTCTGTTAGCTGGCAGAGGCTACCAACTGCTTTGATGACTCTCTTGTGCTGGGCATGGGAGGCTATGGCAAGGTGAAGGCTAGGAGGGAGGGAGGGAGAGGAAGGCAATTTCTGTGGCTTCTTGAGAGGGTGAAACAGTGTTGTAAGGGAGAGATGTGAAAGTAGTTCTTGTTAGCTGACAGAGGCAGCTAATGTCTTTGTTGACCCGCTCGTGCTGGGCACGGGCGGTTACCGCAAGGTGAACCTGACATGAAGCCACAAGGCGTAATGCCGTTGTCAAAGTTTTTTGTTTCGTTTGTGCGTCATCAATTGTTGATGTCACTTGTGTCCCAGCATCATCTGTTCTCTCCACACCTCCACGTCACTTGTATCACGTTTCTCAGGTATCTCAGCAATCATATTCTGGCCGCTTGGAAGCAGTATGTCTTTGTTGCCCACGTCCTGTTTCTCTTGCCCTCCAATATCCCTCTCTTGCCCTCCAATATCCCTCTCTTGCCCTCCAATATCCCTCTCTTGCCCTCCAATATCCCTCTCTTGCCCACCATTGTGCACATTATCACAAGTCCTTTTTCTCATACACATGTCGAGGCTATGTCATCCTATGAAGGGTATCTCTTGCTTATAGACCTATACAATATTTCCCCCCTATCCCGTACCCTGGGATTCTCATTAACGAGTGTTTTTTTGTTATGCTTGTTATGCACCTCCAAAATCAAATTTGCGACTTAAGTTGGAAGTATGCTTCCCCCCGTCGGTCCTACCCCAGGTGTACCACGGCATTCTGAACGGCGAGTCGGTGGCGATAAAGAAAGCGACAGAGAAGCACCGGCATGCAGGAGTGGATTTCAAGAACGAGATAGAGATGCTGACAGCCGTGTCTCACGGCAACCTGGTGAAGCTCACTGGCTTCTGTGTGGAGCAGGACGAGCAGCTGCTGGTCTTCGAGTTCATGGAGGGGGGGGCTTTGGACGCCTGGATCAAAGGTGGGTTCACATTGGATAGAGTGCGGTTGTGTGCGGTTGACTGCGTTTGAGTGCGGTTGGGTGTGTGGATGAAGGGTGGGTTCTTGTGTGGAGAAGGCTGGTGTTTGAGTTTATGGAGGGGGGCGCTGGACGCCTGGATCAAAGGTGGGTTCACGTTGAATGCAGTGCGGTTGTGTGCGGTTGGGTGTGTGGATTAAAGGTTTGACTACACGTGATATTGCCTTTACCCTTGTTGGAAGCATTTGTGTTGTCTTGTACGTTCTTTCCATTCTGTTTACGACCACCTGATTGATTGCCTTGCAGGTAAGATGGGGCGTCCTTTATCATGGAAGGAGAGAATGCGGATCGCTCTTGATGCGGCGAGTGCGCTTCACTACTTGCACAAGGAAATGAGACCCGGCATTATCCACCGTGATATCAAAGTATGATTCCATACATACAGGGGCTATGCTGCAATGTTTATAGGACGTATTTGCTCTCGCTGTGATATCAATCACTGCAGTCATTTCTGTAAGCCATGCATTTACTCCCAATCATTTCTCAACCTATCCCCACTGTTCACAATCCAGGCACACTTTTTCTCAACCTATCGCCACGCTTCTTTTTTTAACCTTTCCCTTCGACCTCTTTCTCCCTTCTCTCCTCTCCCCCCCAGCCCGCCAACATTCTCCTGACAGCATCTCTTGAAGCCAAGGTGGCCGACTTTGGCATTTCCAAGTCGCTGCCAGAAAGGGGCGAGCTGGTGCAGGAGGAGATCATCGGCAGCAAGGTGAGAAAAGCAAAACCAAAAGAAAGAAAGAATGAATGAATAACTAACTATTTTGGTAACAAGGTGAGAATTGGTGAAGTATGAGAGGAGAAAGCCAAGCAAAAAACAGTTACCTGTTCCCTCGTCAACCATTATTGACGTAAGGCCACATTGCCCCATCATGGCGAGTGGTAAAACGAGGCGAGTATTCGCTCAGCTTATTGCTCCAGCTGCACTCTAGGTCCTCCAGTCCCATGCGTTTCTCTCTCGTGTGATGAAGCGATTTTTTAATCGAATAAAAAAACACCTTGATGCTCAATAGCCAGTTCCATGTGTGTCTCCCTTCTCTCTCCTATCCCTTCTCCCCAACACTGCATACACCCCCACTTTGCTCCGTCAATCTCTCTTTGTTGTCCTCCCCCTCCGCCCCAGTCACTCGACCGGGCTATATCGACCTGCACTTTACACAGTTACTCTGTTGGCATCCATCCATTCCCCTCTCTCCCTTCACCCCCCCACCCTCAGGGCTACATAGACCCGCACTTCGCTGTATCAGAGGTACTAACGGAGCGCAGTGACGTGTTCAGCTTCGGGGTGGTGCTGCTGCAGCTGGCCACGGGGCAGCCGCCCGTCATTCAGGGAGTGCCGCTCAGCCAGGTCGTGCTGCACCTCGCCTTCGGCCCCCACGGTCTTGCCTCCACCATCGATCCCAAACTCTCTCAGCTTCTTCCCCAGGCCAGTGAAGCTGCTCCTGCTGCTGCTGGTGCATCATATGGTGCCTCTTTCCACGCTGCTGCTGGCGTAAACGGTGCTTCCAATTACGGAGCTTTTGCTGCTAAGGGTGGTGCTGGTGCTCCTGGTTCTGCAGCGGGAGGCGAAGTGAGTGCGGGGGAGATGGTGGAGGGGTTGGAGGAGACGTTCGGCACGTTCCTGCGGGTGGCGCTGTGGTGCACAGCAGAGCACCCCTCGCTTCGTCCCGACATGGAGCAGGTCGTATCTGCACTGCGCAGCATCAGGGACCACCTCCGGGCGCTACCTGGGGGAGGCACTCCTGTGGGCCCCGCAGGGGTAGTCCCAAGCAGCGCCAGCAGTTACGGTGCTGCTGCTGATGTGTCGCTAGCCACTCGTGCCAGCAGTGCAGGAGGCGGTTATTCTCCTGCCGCCCGGTCTCCTGAGACCGGATTCACAGGAGGGGCTGCCAGCCTGTCAACTCTTTGGAGTCACACGCCGGCTTCCAGTGGTCAAGCCAGGTCAAACTGGTCAAACTTTGAGGTGCCTCAGAAACAAACTCCTCCCAGCGGTCAACCGGGGTCAAGCTGGTCAAATTTTGAGGTGGAGCAGGGAGGGATGGATGGGTATGATGACACTGGCACACACCATCAGATGCTCACAGGCCCCCATGCCCGATAGTGACTCTATTTTTGAGTTGACTAAAAAATAGACCTGTCATACGATACGAGGATGGGTATGATGACACTGGAACGCATCATTAGACGCTCACAGGCCCCCATGCCCAGTAGTGCTGCATTGTTGGCTTGGCTTGACTGTTGTTGACCTGTGTTGGTTGAAATAAAACATGATATCCTTAGAGTAAAAGGTACGGTACAATTCCTAATTTCCCCATGTACCCTTGCGGTATTCAGGGGTATGTGGTACCAAAATGTACAGCTCTACGTACTACGTATCATGCACCACCTCGCTTTCCACCCATTCTCTCCTTCCACTGCCACAAGGCATCCCTCCAATGCCTCTGCTTTTGCCTCTTCGCCACTCTCCCCACCTGATGCGTGCTTGTGACAACATCAGAGCTCTCACTGCTCATAGAGCTATTGTCCCTGCATTGACTGTCAAAATGGCAGCAATCGTCGCTCGCGCATGGTGAGTCTACATCCACTCTTGAATCGTCCATTGTGGTAACACCCGTGTCAGCAGCAACTTCAAGGGGAGCCTCAGCCTCCTGTGGTTGAGTACTTGTGAGAATGTCGACCCTGTCTAGCAGCTTCGTCAGCTTCCTGGCCATGTCCCGCCGTAAGTTCCGAACGTCCTGGTTCGGGGACTGCACCATGTCCAACCGAAGCAGCCAGCTCATGATCGTCTCGCTCACCCGAAGCTTCTCCATAGGGTCGGCAGCCATCTTAGCCACGAAATCGTTATCCCGAAGCTGCGCGTCCATCTCGCTAACCAGTTTCCGAACGTCAGCTATGGACCGAGCCAGTTCGAGAGGCTTGCCTTGGCGCACAGAAAAACCCCGCCATGCTGCTTGCAACTTCCGAGCAGCATCGTCAGCCGCTAATAGCGATACGGGAGCGACTCTAGCAGCAGAAATGCGGGCGACGCCCGCCATTGGCGACGCTGCCGGCGTGGCGGGTCGCGTTCTACTATTGCTTGCTGGGTGCTGCACGGGTATTTGACGGAAAACTGTTTGTCCTTGCTTCTGTGGTTGTCGATTCTTTGTTTCATTCACATCTTGCTGCGCCCTTCCCGCGCGCGCTGCCTGCCTTTGCGCGTCAAGCTCGTGCGCTTGCTGCTTCCGCGCGCTCTCATGTTTCCGCGTGTCATTGCGTCGTCTCTGCCCCAAGTTCCCCGAAGGCGAGTCAAAGCCGTCGTTGAAAAGGAGCGGATCGCCAAAAAGCGAAGATGGCGAGGAGGAAAAGTTCCAAGGTGACGGTTGGGGATGATAATGGCTCGCGTAAGGAGGTGCGAAAACGTGGGGTTGTTGTCGCTCGAAAAGCAAATCTGACATCCCGAAGCCATCCTCTGATTACAATCATATTGTAATATTCACGACCAGTCGAGTTTATGTCCAATAGGGTGCTGTCGTAGGTTTGAGATCGTCGTAAGCTGGTCTGATAGTAAGCTGGTTTCTTAAATAGTAGGTTGAATGATGGCTCCACCACCTGGGGATTATATTTATAGGAGTTGTGACGGTGGTTCTAGAACCATCCCGCACCGTCAAGAGGCAATGAGAAAGCTCCTGATGGGACACGCCCAGCAGGTTCGCGAATCCACGTGGTTCTTCGCGAAACGGCTTGGCGCTTCGCAAAGCCGCGTGGTTGCTCGCGAGCCGCTTGTTGCTTCGTAAAAACGTGTGGGATGGGAAGGGAAATAGGGGAGGAGTTGAGATGCTGACGGCCTCTAACAGAAATTGCCGTGCTCACGTCGTAACCGGGTATTGCTAAGGGCCGTCAAGCAGGGACCGTCGTGAATTGTTGTGTCGTGAAGCGGCGGTCTTACATTCGTTCAGAAATTAATGCTCCATTGGTGTATACATACACACACAGACCCTTATAGAACTTGTTTTCACCCATTTTATGGCACTTTCAGCTGAGGGTTCTAAGAATAATTTTGATTGATTTTCAACATTACGCACCAAACAAATGTACAATCTATCCTATATAGCAGATGAAGGATCAGCAAGTGAGCTCCGAAATAACCAATCGGATTGACCCTGGTTGACCAGAAAAGCGGCACCTATCGGGCACGAGGCACAGCCAACATGTGGTTTTGTTCCCGTATCCCCATCCCATCCATCAATCCCTGCTCCTCACCCATGTTGACCAGTTTGACCCCAGTTGACCAGACAAAGTCGCATCTACCGGGCCCGGGGTCCTGTCAAGGTGTGGTTCTGTGTGCCGGTGTCGCCATACCCATCCATCAACGTCGTCTGCTCCTCACCCAGGTTTGACCAGCTTGACCCGGGTTGACCGGACGAAGAACCCCCCATAGGATTCCACAGAGTGGTCAGACTAGATGGCGCCCCTGTCAGCCCAGTCCCAGTCTCAGGAGATCTACCCCCCCCTGGGCTGAGCCCTGCTGCTGCACCTGTGGTGTATCCGCCAGCAGTAGCACCACCGATGCCACCGCCAGCGCCACCAGCAGTAGCAGTGGCACCAGCATTCGGGTGATAATTCATATGCTGGTTACCAGCAGCTGCGTTGTAACCATTGCCGCCGTTAGGGATAGATCCTACAGGACCCACAGCAGCACCCGCACCTGCTGCTGCTGCAGCGGTGGCATGGTGGGGAAGTGAGCCATCAGCAGCAACGCCTCCCCCAGGTAGCGCCCGGAGTTGGTCCCTGATGCTGCGCAGCGCAGATACGACCTGCTCCATGTCGGGACGAAGCGAGGGGTGCTCTGCCGTGCACCACAGCGCCACCCGCAGGAACGTGCCGAACGTCTCCTCCAACCCCTCCACCATCTCCCCCGCACTCACTTCGCCTCCCGCTGCAGAACCAGGAGCACCAGCACCACCCGCAGCAGCAGCAGCACCATTAGCAGCAGCAGCAGCAGTAGCAGCAGCAGTGGGATCAGCGCGGACGCGGAGGAAGTGGGAGAGCTTGGGGTCGACAGCAGCGGAGAGGCCGTGGGGGCCGAAGGCGAGGTGCAGCACGACCTGGCTGAGAGGGACGCCCTGAATGACGGGCGGCTGCCCCGTGGCCAGCTGCAGCAGCACCACCCCGAAGCTGAACACGTCACTGCGCTCCGTTAGAACTTCTGATACAGCAAAGTGCGGGTCTATGTAGCCCTGGGGGAAGAGAGGGGGATGGGGAGAGAAGGAATGGGGGGTTGATAACAGAGCTGCAGCAGCACCACCCCAAAGCTGAACACGTCACTGCGCTCCGTCAGTACTTCTGATACGGCAAAGTGTGGGTCGATGTAGCCCTGCAGGTTGCGCGTGGTGGAAGTGGGGGGAGGAGGAAAGAGAGGGGGAAGAGAGCGGAATGGGAAGCTGAACACGTCACTGTGCTCTGTCAGCACCTCTGATACCGCAAAGTGCGGGTCGATGTAGCCCTGCAGGTTGCGAGTGGGGTATGGGGAGAGAGAGGGGTGGACAACATGGCTGTTCTCACCTTGCTGTTCTCACCTTGCTGTTCTCACCTTGCTGTTCTCACCTTGCTGTTCTCACCTTGCTGTTCTCACCTTGCTGTTCTCACCTTGCTGTTCTCACCTTGCTGCCCATGAAGACTGCTTCCTGCAGCAGCTCGCCCTTTTCCAACAGCTTGTTACGTGTTCTCACCTTGCTCACAATGATCTGACCTTGCTGCTCTCACCTTGCTGCCAATCATCTCACCTTGTTACGTGTTCTCACCTTGTTACGTGTTCTCACCTTGTTTCGTGTTCTCACCTTGCTGCCCATGAAAACTGCTTCCTGCAGCAGCTCGCCCTTTTCTGGCAGCGACTTGGAAATGCCAAAGTCGGCCACCTTGGCTTCAAGAGATGCTGTCAGCAGGATGTTGGCGGGCTGGGAAGGAGAGGAGAGGAGAGGAGAGGAGAGGAGAGGAGAGGAGAGGAGAGGAGAGGAGAGGAGAGGAGAGGAAATAGAGGGGGAACGCTGGAGATAGGATGAGATTATTAAAACCGGGTCTCAAGTTTCCCGAAGTTGCCTCATCCTTCCTACCTTTGGTTGGGTTACAAGGTCCAACCAAGCTTCCTACCTTTGGTTTTGTCACAAAGTCCAACCAACCTTCCTACCTATGAAACCTGTGGACCCTGGGTTTTAAGGGGAATGGGGGTACACGCGTGCTGTGCAGCGAGGGCTGCAGACTTTAATGTTGGTAGCAAGCCATGAAGCTTTGATGATGGTAGCAATCATAATAAGTTTTGGAGCTTGATGTTGTTGCCCCTTTGCCCAAAAAGCTACATGTGGGTGGAGGTGGCATATCATTAGTTTCGATTGTCGATTGGTATTATTTCTTCTACTACAAGCACAGTACAGGTGGTGTGGATGGTACATGATTGTTGTGCACCTTGAATTAAAACATGATGGTTTAAATATATATTTTCTGGTACACTTGGATGGTTGCACACCTTATTATCACGGTGGATGATGCTCTCCTTGTGCAGGTAGATAGTGGCTTGTATACCTTTTCAAACAATATGTGCAGAAAATAGCTACCACTGTGTATAGTATACTGTCATACTTTGATATTGCAATGGATGATCCCGGGCCTCATCTCCTTGTGCAAGTGAATCGTACCATATGCTCTTTAGAGGTATTGCAGAACAGACTTTGACAGAGCTTCTACTGTTACACAGTATTTACAGTAACATACCTTGATATCGCGATGGATGATGCCGGGTCTCATCTCCTTGTGCAGGTAGAGGTTAGCACGTACCTTAAAAAAAAATTGCAGTAAATAGCCACCACTGTATAATGCCATAAGATACCTTGATATCACGATGAATGATGCCGGGCCTCATCTCCTTGTGCAGGTAGTGAAGCGCGCTCGCCGCGTCAAGAGCAATCCGCATCCTCTCCTTCCATGACAGAACGCGCCCTGTCTTGCCTGTTGTTTGTGCGGACAGACAGAGCGAGTGGATTGCACAGCACGTAACAGGATCCGGGCAAGTAGATAAGCCACAATTCGAGCGGAGCCACGAAACAACAGCAACAGCAAACAGCAGAATAGTAAAAGTCTAAAGGATTCTAATAACGACAATAATTCGTACTCATAATACAACTTGATTCATGATGAGCAACACAATGAATGGAGAAATGCACAAGCCATTGAAGACTTGTAAGACACAGGAAGGGCACCGAGCATGCATATAGACATAGTGTAGCCGCACAATGCAATAGCTAGCACACCTGTGATTCAGAAACACGATTACACCAAATCCAACAAGGGTTCAAGCAAAATCATGCGAATTCGAAACTTCGATCCAATGTTAACCCACCCTTGATCCACACACCCAACCACACACAACCGCACTCAACCGCACTGCACCCACTGGCAACCCACCTTTGATCCAGGCGTCCAGAGCCCCCCCCTCCATGAATTCGAAGACCAGCAGCTGTTCGTCCTTCTCCACACAGAAGCCCGTGAGCTTCACCAGGTTGCCGTGCGACACGGCTGTCAGCATCTCTATCTCGTTCTTGAAATCCACCCCGTCATGCCGCCGCTTCTCCGTCGCCTTCTTTATCGCCACCGGCTCACCGTTCAGCACTCCCCGATACACCTAGGGTGGGAGGAATGGGGGGTTGCCGTGAGACATGGCTGTCAGCATCTGTATCTCGTTCTTGAAATCCACACATCCAACCGCACACAACTGCACTGCATCCAATGGGGGGGTTGCCGTGCGACACGGCTGTCAGCATCTCTATCTCGTTCTTAAAATCCACCCCGTCGTGCCGCCGCTTCTCCGTTGCTTTCTTTATCGCCACTGGCTCACCGTTCAGCACTCCTCGATACACCTGGGGTAGTAGGGGCGATCGGGCAAAGCATAGTCCTTTATCGACACGGGCTCGCTTGGCAATTGTCTAATACAGTCCTCCCTCACAGCGTTACCAGAGTAAAGCCACAAAAGCAGCCTCTCGCTTTCTAAGAGTTACCTTCGTAATCCTCCCTCTCCCACTGGTGGCCTCAGCACTCTGTCACAGCGTCACCTCCCTCCCATGCCCTCCCCTCACACCACAGCACCACAGCACCACAGAACCACCTAGTACCTCCCTCCCGTGCCCTCCCACACCTACCGTGCCGAATCCGCCCTTGCCCAGCACGGCGGAGTCATCAAAGCCGTGGGTGGCCTCTGCCAGTTGCCACAGCGTTCCTTCCCTCTCATGCCCTCCCGCGCCCTCTCATGCCCTCTCACACGGTCACACCTACCGTGCCGAACCCTCCCTTGCCCAGCACGGCCGAGCGCCTCTGCCAGCTGCCACAGGGAGTAGCCCGCGCGTGCTGCAGGTTGATGCACTCCCATCATTACTTTGTCATTTCCACCCTGACTGACAGCCATTCTTACCGTTCCGAACCCTCCCTTGCCCAGCACAGCCGAGTCATCAAAGCCGTGGGTTGCCTCTGCCAGCTGCCACAGGGAGTAGCGCCGCGCGTGCTGCAGATTGATGCCCTCCAGTGCCTCGTAGTCCGCATTGCTCCACCCTGTCAACGGGGGGGCGGGGGGGGGAGAGGAGGAACGAGTGCCAAGGTAAGGGAAGAGAGTAGCGCCGCGCGTGCTGCAGGTTGATGCCCTCCAATGCCTCGTAGCCGAATTGCTCCCCCTGTCAGCAGGAAAAGGGAATGGAGAATGAGAGGATAGAGGGATAGGGGGCAGGGAGGGCAACGGGCGTGCTGCAGGTCGATGCCCTCCAATGCCTCGTAGTCTGCATGGCTTCACCCTGGGGGAAGGGAAGGCGGTGAACAAGTGAGCGGGATGGAGGTTGGGGGGGGACCAACAAGTATGCTGCAGGCCAAGGCCTCGTATTCCCCATTGCTCCACCCTGGGAGAGGGGGAAGGGGAGGAGGAGGAGGAGGGGGGGAAGGAGAGGGGGGATGAATGGGTGAAGGGATGGAGGAGCGGGGGATGGGAGGGAAGGTCGATGCCCTCCAATGCCCCGTAGCCCGCATGGCTCCACACTACAGGACGGGGAGAGGAGGACAAAAGGGGACGGGGAGGAAGAGCGGGTCACTAAGGAAGGGAGGGGCCGAGGCCAACCAGCGTGCTGCAAGTTGATGCCCTACAGTGCCTCGCAGTCTGCAATGCTCATGGCAAATGTCCTCCCCTCTTCCTCCCGCCCCATCTTCCTCTCCAACTTGTCCGTGATAGCACGACAACAGACTTAGCAGCCTGCCTGCTTAAATCATAGTCCCTCCTTTGCCCGCCACACCACCTTCCAGAATATTTCACTCTCTGCCCCTTTCGAGACGTCTAAATAAAAGTAGTGTTTTGAGACATCTAGAAAAAAAAAGAGTTTTGAGACGTTTATAAAAAGAAAAGTGTTTTGAGGCGTCTCGAATCTCTCCTTTGCACACTACACCTCCTCCCAGATTCTTTCACTCTCTGCTTGCTCAGGTGGCACCTCCCCCTCACCTCGCTTCTCCCAGGGGCGCATGAGCAGAGCCACAATGAGGGCGATGGCAACAGCATCGACTTTTGAGTCTTGACTCATCAACCGCTTAGCAGGAGGGTTGACTCAACCACTCACCTCGCTTCTCCCAGGGTCGCATGAGCAGAGCCACAATGAGGACGATGGCAACAGCAGCGGAGGAGACTGAGATGGCAACAATAGCACCCGTGCTCAGCCCGGACGAGGCTGGCTGCAGTGGGGGGTTGTAGGCTGCATGTGGGAGGGAAGGGTCGAAAGAAAACACAGGTGAAGGAGAGAGAAGACATTAGTGACAAGAGAGCACACTGAGATGGCAACAACAGTGCCCGTGCTCCGCCCAGACGAGGCTGGCTGCAGTGGGGGGTTGTCGGCTGCGGGGTGAAAGAGGGCGCAGAGACAGGAGAGAAACGAGAGACACTGAGATGGCCACGATGGCTCCCGTGCTCAGCCCAGATGTGGCCGGCTGCAATGGGGGGTTGTAGGCTGTCATTGGAAGGAGAGAAGGAGGGCAAGGAAACGCAGGAGAGCGAAAAACGAAGGGGACGAGAGGGGAGACTGAGATGGCCGCGATGGTGCCATGCCCGGCCCTGACGAGGACTGCTGCAGTGGGGGGTTGTAGGCTGTGGTGTGGGTGGGTGGTTGGGTTGGAAAGGGCGCGGAGAGAAGAAGAGAGAGACAGTGAAACGGGTTCTGAGTCGACTCAAAAGCAGAGCGCGCAGAGAGAGGAAGAGAGAGACAGTGAGACGGCCGCATTGGCAGCTGTGCTCAGCCCACCAGGCTCCACCAAACAGTGGTGGCAATTTGCAAAGAAAGGAAATACAGGCAAAAAAAAAGAAGAAGAAGAAAAAAAAGATGAAGAAAACAAAATCCCCATGCAACTCACACGCAGGGCCATGGAAGTGGACGGAGAGAATGGAGCCAAACTCACTGAGGTTCATCTGCTGCGTGGGGTCGGTGTTGCGAAGTGAGAGTGCCTGCTTTATGCCCTTGGGGAGGTACATACAACCCCCAGCCCCCGATACCCGACTCACAGAACAATAGACGCAAACCCCCAAGCAACTCACGCGCAGGGCCGTGGAAGTGCACAGACAGAATTGATCCGAATTCACTCAGATTCATCTGCTGCGTGGGGTCGGTGTTGCGCAGCGAGAGAGCCTGCTTGATGCCCTTGGGGAGGTCGCGCGGGTACCAGCTGTCGTCGCCGACCGGAGGGAAGAAGAGGATGGAGACGGTGGTGGTGGACTCGTGTGTGGTGTGGTCCGATGCGAAGGTGGAGGCGAGGGAAGGGAGAGAGGAAGGGCTCTTGATTGCTGAGATTAGCACCTGGGGGAGGGAATGGGGATGGGCGAAAAGGGGAGCGGGAAAGGGCAGGGAGGGAGAGGGGAGGGAAAAGGGAGTGGTGGAGGGTGAGAAGAAAGGAGTTGGGGCCGAAGTGCCTCAAGCACAATTTACTATTTACACTACTGTACAAGGCTACCAAATGAAAGGCTGACCTGCGATTTAGTGATATTGAGCTCAAACTTCCCGCCGCCAACAAGCTCCTGGAACAAAAGCTCCTCCAACCGATCCATAAGCGCTTGATTGAACACCACGTAGGACGACAGATAGAGCGATTCACAATACACACCCCTCCTGTTCATGAGATGTCATTGAGAATCTCACCTGAGACTTGGTGATATTCAGCCCAAACTTTCCCCCGACCAGCTCCTGAAACAGAATCTCCTCTAGCCGATCCACAAGCGCTTGATTGAACACCACGTAGGACGACAGGTAGAGCGCCACGTCAGCGCGCAGCGGCGACACGCACACGCAGAGGCTGGACTGTAGGAAGAGCGGCTGGCTGGGGCTGTAGAGGTCGCCCTGGCACGCGAAGCCCTGGCAGAAGGAGGGTGCCGTGTACTGCGTGAGGTCGGCCGGGGGGGAGCAGGGGGCTTGCTTGGCCGGAGTGTAGGGCGAACAGAGGGGGTTGCCGTATAGCCTGGCGGTTGGGGAAGGAAAGAGGGGAGGATGGGGAAGAGACGAAAGAAATGCATGCTTCAGAGCACTCTCAGACACAGCTGGAGACCTGGGGGGCTGTAGAGGTCGCTCTGGCACGCGAAGCCCTGGCAGAAGGAGGGTGCCGTGTACTGCGTGAGGTCGGCCGGGGGGGAGCAGGGGGCCTGTTTTTCAGGAGTGTAGGGCGAGCAGAGGGGGTTGCCATACAGCCTGGAGGGAGGGGAGAGGGGAAGGGTGGGGAAAGGTGGGGAAGGAGGGCAAGGGATGGGGGAAAGAGGGAAAACGTGCGTGCTTCAGAGCTGCCTCAAGCGCAGCTGGGGGGCTGTAGAGGTCGCCCTGGCACGCGAAGCCCTGGCAGAAGGAGGGTGCGGTGTACTGCGTGAGGTCGGCCGGGGGGGAGCAGGGGGCTTGCTTGGCCGGAGTGTAGGGCGAGCAGAGGGGGTTGCCATACAGCCTGGAGGGAGGGGAGAGGGGAGAGGTAAGAGAGGCGAAAAAACGGTGTGCTTCATGGGGAGAGGCAGTTGGAGTGCACATGATCCCTGGCTGTGGAAAGCAGAGTGATGTCAGCAAGAGAGCGCACTCGCTGCTGCTGACGTCAGCAAGTAAGGGCACTCACTGCAGGGTGATATCGGAGCGGTTGAGGCGGGGCAGAGGGTCCGAGAGGAGGAGGTTGTCGAAGGAGAGAGACACTGCCCTGCTGCTGCTGCTGAGGGCATCACTCACTGCAGTGCGGAGTGATGTCAGCAAGAGGGGGGAGGGCACTCACTGCAGCGTGGCATCACCAAAGGACTTTACTCACTGCAGCGTGGCATCACCAAAGGACTTTACTCACTGCAGCGTGGCATCACCAAAGGACTTTACTCACTGCAGCGTGGCATCACCAAAGGACTTTACTCACTGCAGCGTGGCATCACCAAAGGACTTTACTCACTGCAGCGTGGCATCACCAAAGGACTTTACTCACTGCAGCGTGGCATCACCAAAGGACTTTACTCACTGCAGCGTGGCATCACCAAAGGACTTTACTCACTGCAGCGTGGCATCACCAAAGGACTTTACTCACTGCAGCGTGGCATCACCAAAGGACTTTACTCACTGCAGCGTGGCATCACCAAAGGACTTTACTCACTGCAGCGTGGCATCACCAAAGGACTTTACTCACTGCAGCGTGGCATCACCAAAGGACTTTACTCACTGCAGCGTGGCATCACCAAAGGACTTTACTCACTGCAGCGTGGCATCACCAAAGGACTTTACTCACTGCAGCGTGGCATCACCAAAGGACTTTACTCACTGCAGCGTGGCATCACCAAAGGACTTTACTCACTGCAGCGTGGCATCACCAAAGGACTTTACTCACTGCAGCGTGGCATCACCAAAGGACTTTACTCACTGCAGCGTGGCATCACCAAAGGACTTTACTCACTGCAGCGTGGCATCACCAAAGGACTTTACTCACTGCAGCGTGGCATCACCAAAGGACTTTACTCACTGCAGCGTGGCATCACCAAAGGACTTTACTCACTGCAGCGTGGCATCACCAAAGGACTTTACTCACTGCGGGGTGATGTCAGAGCGGTTGAGGCGGAGCACAAGGCCGATGAGGAGGTTATCACTCACTGCAGTGCGGGGAGATGTCAGTACGAGGGGAGAGGGCACTCACTGCAATGTGATGTCGGAGCGGTTGAGGCGGGGCAGAGGGCCGGTAAGGAGATTGTCGTAGAAGGAGAGAGACACTGCCTTGCTCAGCCCTGAGAGGTCCGGCAGCCTGCCTGTGAGGCGATTGCCTGAGAGGAAGCTGTGTGGGGGGGTGGGAGTTGGGAGGAGGGGGCGGGGAATAGAGCAAGGAGTAAGAGATTGAGAGGACACTGCCTTGCTGAGACCTGACAGGTCCGGCAGCCTGCCTGTGAGGCGATTGCCTGAGAGGAAGCTGGGGGAAGGGGGGTGCAGGGAGCAAGCAGTAGGAGGCTCTGAGCTGGTTGTGGTAGCAAGAGAGTGACGCTGCCTTGCTGGGGCCTGAGAGGTCTGGTAGCCTGCCTGTGAGGCGATTGCCTGAGAGAAACCTCTGGGGGTGGGTGGGGAAGGAGAGGAAGGAGGTGAAAGAGGAGAGAACACAAACACGCAGAGAAGAGTGCAGGGGGGAGGAGAAAGAAGGAATAAAACAGCATGAGGCGCATGAGGAGAGGAGGTTGACGGAGAAGGAGAAACACACTTGGATGCAGGCTGGTTTCGCCTTGCACAGGTGCGATGCGAAGTGTACAACCAGGGGCGGCAGCGTTGGTTGGCTTACAGAGATTGCAGGTTGGCTGCCTGGTCGATGTCAGCAGGGAGGGCATACTCGAGAGCATTGTTGGCGAGGTTGCTGTGGATGGGAGGGGGAGTTGAAGAGGGAGTACGGAGTGGGGGCGGGATGGAGAGGAACAGGGGGATGGAGGGAGGGGAGGGGTATGCGAGAGGGGAAAAAGGGATAGAGGGAGAGAGTGACTAGAATGTCAATGGATCTCAGCACGTTTGCTACGAAATCGAAGTGAACACATCAATTGGAAACAACTACCAGCAATCGCATGCTTCTTTCTTTCCCCACCCTAAACCCAGGCTGGAATGTTCGTGCTTGTTGCATTAGAACATGTTCCGACACCCATATCCGTCTCAACTCAACAGGCTGGAATATTCGTGCTCCTAGTCACAAGCTCACGGTTACATGACTAGAAGTGGTTACCAGCAGCCAGTCTTTAACTGGTTCTTTCGAGTCTCACAGGCTGATGGGGGTCTGCTTGCTTGCTGCAATTAGTCACTTGCCTTCCCCTCTCTAACATCCTGCACTCACAGGTTGACCAAGTTAGGGTTGTCTGTGAAGAGAGAACCGGGAATAGACCCCCCAAATTTGTTCTGACTAAGGTCTCTGGAAGGAGGAGGAGGGGAAGAGGAGACAAGGAGCCCTTTTTGGTCTGCCTCAATAGGGCCAGAAGCAAGAGAGGGACCTAAGGAATCTGTAATGAATGATTTTTCCAAGTACTTTTGCCGCGAGAGAGTGGGGAGGTGGGGGAGGGTCGAGAGGCGGAGGAGAATGCGGAAGTGGCAAAGACGAAGGACGAGAGTGGGGAGGGAGGGGGGGGGGGAAGGATGGGGGTTGTGGGGTGTTGGGGAGAGAATGGGACGAATGGGATGGGAGAGGGTCGAATGCATGCAAGAGAGTATGGGGAATGGCGGGTCTGGTCTGGCGGTGGTTGGAGGAGGGTAGAATGAGATGGGACGAGAGGGAGAAAGAGGACAAAAACGACAGGGTCGTACTGGTGAGAAAAAAAATACAGGAAAGGCCAATTATGGTTGTAGGTAGGAAGCTGGCAGATAGGCAATTGGGACTCACAGATTGGCAAGGACCTTGGACTGGGGGAAGGACGGTAGAACCTGTGTTGAGACCTGTTTTGAGGCGCCTCACAGACTGGTTGGTATTGGGACTCACAGCGAAAGGGACTCACAGCGAAAGGGACTCGCAGCAAAAGGGACTCACAGATTGGCGAGGACCTTGGACTGGGGGAAGGACGGCAGAATCTGTGTTGGAATGCTGCAGTTGCTGGCGAGGCTGCATGTTTGTGGATGATTGGTTGATGGCGGAGGGGGATGGATGAAGATAAGTGCATGGTGGGTGGATGGGGTGTGTGCATGGTGGGTGGATGGGGTGTGTGCATGGTGGGTGGATGGGGTGTGTGCATGGTGGGTGGATGGGGTGTGTGCATGGTGGGTGGATGGGGTGTGTGCATGGTGGGTGGATGGGGTGTGTGCATGGTGGGTGGATGGGGTGTGCGCATGGTGGGTGGATGGGGTGTGTGCATGGTAGGTGGATGGGGTGTGTGCATGGTGGGTGGATGGGGTGTGTGCATGGTGGGTGGATGGGGTGTGTGCATGGTGGGGCACAGAACAGGGAGGGACGGACGATGAGAGAACATGGGCGAATGGGCATGTATTCTCGCCAATGCTGCAGATACTGAACTAGCACCAGGCTTGCTGTGTGCGCTTATGCAGTAGGCAGGCAGGCATGTAGTGAACAAGAGGGAAGAGTTGGGAGAAGGAGAGTTGGAGACACGTGGCTACCAAGGCAAGGAATTTTTCCAAAAAGGGGGGTGGGCGGGGGGACTCACAAGTCCTTCAGGTTTGGAAGATTCCAAACCAAAGGCAAAGGCTCGGTGATGGTGTTGCCACTCCAATAACTGTGCAATGAGCGGTGGGGCGAAGCGAAGGAGTGGGTAAAAGAAAGTGCAACAAGGTGAAATGAGCGATCCTATAAAGGAAAAAAAATGCTGCTGTTAGTTACCAGGCAAGGAAGCAGCCAGACAGCTTGGCCAACCTGGCTACTGCAACAGGGCGTATTTTTGAGTCAACTCAAAAATAGGCTCATCACACACGGATTATATGTTAGTTACCAGGCAAGCAAGCAGTCAACCAGCTTGGCAAACCTGGCTACTGCAACAGGGCGGATCCATTTTTGAGTTGACTCAAAAATCGGCAAGCAAGCAGCCAGCCGGCTTGGCAAACCTGGCTACTGCAACAGGGCGGATCCGTTGAGGGAGAGGGCTTGACAAAGAACGGCTGGGCAACAGGGCGCACATCACATCACATTATACGATAAGACCTTACGATAAGGGTGGTTGTTTAGGATTGGCAAAGAAAGCAACACAGAGCAGGAAAGAGGAGGGTTGGGTTCCGTGTCACGCACAATGCACTGCCACGCCATGCACACCCAGGCACGCACACTGAGGCACGCACACTGAGGCAAGCACACTGAGACACGCACACTGAGGCACACACACTGAGACACACACACTGAGGCACGCACACTGAGGCACGCACACTGAGACACACACACTGAGGCACACACACTGAGGCACGCACACTGAGGCACGCACACTGAGGCACACACACTGAGACACGCACACTGAGGCACACACACTGAGACACGCACACTGAGACACGCACACTGAGGCACGCACACTGAGGCACGCACACTGAGGCACGCACACTGAGGCACGCACACTGAGGCACACACACTGAGGCACGCACACTGAGGCACACTGAGGCACACTGAGGCACGCACACTGAGGCACGCACACTGAGGCACGCACACTGAGCCACGCACACTGAGGCACGCACACTGAGGCACGCACACTGAGGCACACACACTGGGGCACACACACTGAGGCACACTGAGGCACACTGAGGCACGCACACTCAGGCACGCACACTGAGGCACGCACGCACACTCAGGCACGCACACTGAGGCACGCACACTGAGGCACACACACTGAGGCACACACACTGAGGCACGCACACTGAGGCACGCACACTGAGGCACACACACTGAGACACGCACACTGAGGCACACACACTGAGACACGCACACTGAGACACGCACACTGAGGCACGCACACTGAGGCACGCACACTGAGGCACGCACACTGAGGCACACACACTGAGGCACGCACACTGAGGCACACTGAGGCACACTGAGGCACGCACACTGAGGCACGCACACTGAGGCACGCACACTGAGCCACGCACACTGAGGCACGCACACTGAGGCACGCACACTGAGGCACACACACTGGGGCACACACACTGAGGCACACTGAGGCACACTGAGGCACGCACACTCAGGCACGCACACTGAGGCACGCACGCACACTCAGGCACGCACACTGAGGCACGCACACTGAGGCACACACACTGAGGCACGCACATAACACTCAGGCACGCTCATAACACGCACATAACACTCAGGCACGCACATAACACAACACAACACTGAGGGAGGGGCACGCACATAACACTGAGAGCCGATCCGTTGAGGGATAAGGGAAACGGCTGAACGATGTGGTTGCCATCCACGATCCTGCCAGGCCAGAGGAAAGCAGGGCAGTGCAAGCAGTGCGGTTGGCGGAAGAAGCGAAGGCACGGTTGATACAGTGTAGCTGGTGGCAAAAAGCAAGAGAACGAAAGGCTGGAGGGGTTGTGAAGATGGAAATCTGTGAAGAGGAGGGACGATTATAGAGTGAGCAAGCTTTTATAGTCGGCTCAGTAATAAGGATAATAATGATAATATTAATAATAGTAGTAATAATAATAATAATAGTAATAATAATAATAACCCTAAACCCTAATAATAATATTAATAGCAATAATCATAATAATAGTAAATTAATAATAGTAATAATAATATTAATAATAGTAATAATCATTATTATAATAAGAATAAATACATAAATAAAATATCTCAGAAACTTGTGAGTGGCATAGGCGGCAAGGGAACTGACAAATCCTGTAGGCTCGGCAAGGGAACTCACAAATGCTGTAGGCTCGGCAAGGGAACACACACATGCTGTAGGTTCGGCAAGGGAACTCACAAATGCTGTAGGCTCGGCAAGGGAACTCACGAATGCTGTAGGCTAGGCAAGGGAACTCACAAATGCTGTAGGCTCGGCAAGGGAACTCACAGATGCTGTAGGCTCGGCAATTGTGCAATTTCATCAGGGATGGATGAGAGGTGATTGCGACTCATGTGGCTGAGAGGGATGAGGGCGAGATGAGGGGAAACAGGGCAGGCAGTGGGTTGAGGGAAGTTTCAGTACTGGATCTCAAAAGAATTGGAGAGAGAGGTGATCGTAACTCATGTGAGATGTGGCTGATGGGGTGAAGGGAGGAGAGGATGGAAGGGAAGGAAGGGAAGGGTTGAGAGGAGGAAGGAAGAAGTGAAAGCATAACGGGATGGGTATGGGGAAGAATGAACGGAAGGGGTAAGCGGACGGATAATGGGATGCGTAGAAAGAAAGTCATTGAAATCGAGAAAGGAGGACGGCGAGAGAGGGGAAACGAAGAGACAGAAGAGTTGGTATACCCAACCTTTCACCCCAGCAACAACTCAAATAGTCTAATGGGCTGTCATGCAACACTTTTAATAACTCAAAGGTCGAGAGATCAATACTCACAGGTGCACTAAACTAGACGCCCCAGCAAACGTGGGCAGGGTGCCGTTAAATTGATTGTCTATGATGTCGATCTGAAACAGCTTCGGCAGCAGCCCGAACTGGTCCGGGAGAGGCCCGGAAAGCTGGTTCTGAGCTACGAGGAAGTAGACGAGTTGGGTGAGGTTGCCTATGGTGGTGGGGACCGGGCCTGAGAGATTGCAGCCTTGCAGGATTCTGTAGAAACGGAAGGGAGGTGGGGGACACAGCAGTCGCAAGGAAGTAGACGAGTTGGGTGAGGTTGCCTATGGAAGGGGGCACTGGGCCGGATAGGCTGCAGCCCTGCATGTTACTGGGGGAAAGGAGGGGAGGTGGGGAACACAGGGGGCGCCAGGAATTCTACGAGTTGGGTCAGGTTGCTTATGGAGGGGTCACGGGGCCAAAGAGACTGCAGCCCTGCAGGTTGCTGCGGGAGAGGGAGGGAAGGGAAGGGGGAACACAGGGGACGCGTGAGATTTGGGCACCAGGAATTCTACGAGTTGGGTCAGGTTGCTTATGGAGGGGTCACGGGGCCAAAGAGACTGCAGCCCTGCAGGTTGCTGCGGGAGAGGGAGGGAAGGGAAGGGGGAACACAGGGGACGCGTGAGATTTGGGCACCAGGAATTAGACGAGTTGGGTCAGGTTGCCTATGGAGGAGGACACGGGGCCGGATAGGCTGCAGCCCTGCAGGTTGCTGTGGGAAGCAAGAGGAGGGGCACAGACACAGCACATGTGCAATGTGGTGCAGAGGAAAGGAAACATGCCGCAACGCACGCTGCCTGCATACAGAATAGCCAAGTACTAACTGTAGGAGGCAAGAAGGGGCTCACAGCAGCAGGGTCAGCTGCGCTTACGGGAGAGTCGCACAGGTGCACACTGCAACCAACTACAGGAGGCAATGAACTTACAGGAGAGTGAGCTGCTGCACACCGCAAGCAACCGACTACAGTAGGCAACGAGCCACTGAGATTACTTGCAGCAGAGTCAGCTGCGCTCACAGCAGAGTCGCACAGGTGCACACTGCAACCAACTACAGGAGTTAACGAGGTTACAAGAGAGCGAGCAGTGTAACACAGCACATCACAGCCAAGTACAGGAGGCAATGAGCTTACAGCATGGTGAGCTGCGCGAGGTTCCCAATGGTCGTTGGGATGGAGCCCTGCAGGCAGGGGTTCTTGCCCAGATCGCTGAGGGAAGACTTTTAAGAAGACTCAAAAGTCAACTACAAGAGCCAATGAGCATACAGCAGGTCAGCAACAGCAATGCTTACAGCATGGTGAGTTGCACGAGGTTCCCAATGGTCGTTGGTATGGAGCCCTACAGGCCGGGGTTCTTTCCCAGGTCGCTGGAGGGGAGACTCCTGAGAAGACTCAAGAGCCAAGTACAGGAGCCAATGAGGATACAGCTGGTCAGCAACAGAAGCGCTTACAGCATGGTGAGTTGTACGAGGTTCCCAATGGTCGTTGGGATGGAGCCCTGCAGGCCGGGGTTCTTGCCCAGGTCGCTGAGGGGAGGTGGAGGGGGCGGGCAAGGGGGCGGGTGGGGGAGGAGGGAAGGTGGGGGAACGGAACACAACTCATGGATGCGGGGCAAGGGGGCCCTGCAAGCCGGGCTTTTGCCCAGATCGCTAGTGGGGGGGGGCGTGGTTTGGGACAAGAGGGTGGGTGGGGGAGGAAGGAAGGTGGGGGAACGGAACACAACTCATGGCTGCGGGGCAAGGGAGCCCTGCAGGCCGGGGTTGTTGCCCAGGTCGCTGGAAAGGGGAGGAGGGGGGGGGAGAGGGGGGGGAGAGGGGGGGAGATGGGAAAACGGGGGAAAGTGGGGTGCAAGGGGTGGGATGGGAGGAAATGATGAGTGGCTACAGCAGGGCGCCTCAACAATTGGTAATAATGAGCTCTCTCTCACTTGCCATTGCAGAGCGTTAAAGAAATCACTTTTGAGAGCTCTCAAACATGAATGTCCAGGGGGTTGGAGCAGGAGGGGGAGGGAGAAGGGAGGAGGAGAGGGGGAGGAGAGCTCACAGCGTGTGTAGGGTTGTGATGTCGAAGAGGGAAGGGAGAAGTGAGGAGGAATAGACGAGAGCTCACAGCGTGTGTAGGGTTGTGAGGTCGAAGAGGGAGGGCGGCAAAGTGCCAGTCAGCTCTGCATCCTCGAGAACGCTGGTAGAAAAGGGGACGAGGGGGGATCAAGGGGAAAGAGAGGGGGGGTCAAACAGCAAAGCGTTAGTCAGTTTTGCATCCTGGAGAAAGCTGGTAGGTGGGGGGAGAGAGAGGGGGGGGGGAGGGAGGGTGAGAGAGGGGGGGAGGAGGATGTGGGTTGAGGGAATGGGATGAGAGGAGGCAGAAGAGAGAGAGTTTTGAGGCGCCTCAAGAGGCAGACTGCCAGACATGCGTCAGTTTGGGAGAGGAGCAATGGAGGTGGGAAATAAGATTTGAGATGAGAGAATGAAGAAGGCGTGAAAGCACTTCTCAGGTCGAGACCATGCACCTACACTCGCACGCACACTCGTATCGACGCTCTCAGACCCACTCACACTACACTCGCACCTACTCATGCACACCTGCACTCCCAGTTACACTCTCGCAGCTACACTCTCGCAGCTACACTCTCGCACCCATAGTTCAGTAACCACATTGTAACCGCCACCGCCAGCCAGCAGAGCACCTGACGCCGGCCCAAGCAGCACGAGACTCGCGAGTCTTGTGCACTAAAAAGGCACTAACAGCTGCACTCACAGACAGCTACACTCGCAACTGCACTCGAGATCTGCTCTCTCAGTACCACTCACAGCTCTGTAACCACGTCGTAACCGCCACCGCCAGCGGAGCACCTGACACCGTCCCACGCCGCCGCACAGGGGTCGCCGCCCGTCCACGTGTTGAAGGGCGCGCTGCTGGGGTTACCCATGCCCGCAAGCTGCTGTAGAATGGCCACTGCGGAGTGCACGCATGAACGTGAGGGTAGGGGTGACGGGGTTATGGAATCTGAATGTGGTAGCACCCACAGGTGTCGCCGCCCGTCCACGTGTTGAAGGGCGCGCTGCTGGGGTTGCCCATGCCCGCAAGCTGCTGTAGAATGGCCACTGTGGGGTGCACGCATGAACGTGAGGGTAGGGGTGATGGGGTTATGGAATCTGAATGTGGTAGCACCCACAGGGGTCGCCGCCCGACCACGTGTTGAAGGGCGCGTTGCTGGGGTTGCCCATGCCCGCAAGCTGCTGTAGAATGGCCACTGTGGGGTGCACGCATGAACGTGAGGGTAGGGGTGATGGGGTTATGGAATCTGAATGTGGTAGCACCCACAGGGATCGCCGCCCGTCCACGTGTTGAAGGGCGCGCTGCTGGGGTTGCCCATGCCCGCAAGCTGCTGTAGAATGGCCACTGTGGGGTGCACGCATGAACGTGAGGGTAGGGGTGATGGGGTTATGGAATCTGAATGTGGTAGCACCCACAGGGGTCGCCGCCCGTCCACGTGTTGAAGGGCGCGCTGCTGGGATTGCCCATGCCCGCAAGCTGCTGTAGAATGGCCACTGTGGGGCGTGAGATTACGGGTGAAGGGGGGAATAGAATCCGAATGTGATAGGGGTTGAAGGGGCGCGTTGTTGGGATTGCCCATGCCCGCAATCTGCTGTAGAATGGCCACTGCGTGTGGATGAAGGGATGGCAGTGGAGGGAAGGAATGGAACCTCAGTGTGATAGATAGGGTGGGTGGCATGGGTCTTGCCCGTCCACGTGTTGAAGGGCGCGTTGTTGGGATTCCCCATGGCCGCACAAGCTGCTGTCAAAAAAGCCACTGCGTGTGGATTAAGGGATGGCAGTGGAAGGAAGGAATGGAACCTCAGTGCGATAGATAGGGGTGGGTGGCACGGGTTTTGCTCGTCCACGCGTTGAAGGGCGCGTTGTTGGGACTCCCCATGGCCGCAAGCTGCTGTAGAATGGCCACTGTGGGGTTGAAGCGAAGGCAGTGGATGCATAGGGATCTCCAAATGGAACATGGGGATTCCCGAAAGGAGCATCGGGATTGTCGAGAACTAAGGGATTCCCAAAAGGCAGAAACGGCCGCGGAGAAGTAGCAAGAAGACCTGATTGGTGATCTAAGCATGTGCTTAGAAGAAAAATCGATAGCCTCGCGTTTAAGCCCGAGGCGCGAAGACGTGCGCTATTTCCAAAATAACCAATTCTAGCGTCCGTGCCCTAGACCACTGGAGCACAATGGGGGTTATTTCAAAGGTCTCGAAATCGGCCTGCAAAAAAAAGTTCAGAGACTGTTATTTTGTAGAATCTGATTTTTGATACTTCTCAAGAACTAACACTACAACGGGGAATCTCCTTCATTAACCCCGGACCAACTCCGCCGTTAGAAGGTGATTTTCTGACATTCTGAACAATTCTCGAGAATTCTCTAAATATCTGGGACCAATTCTGTTGCTAAAAGCGAGCCAAGAATTCTATGACGAGAATGCGATCTCCCTACCTTGAGCGGGGTCCGTGGCCGCGAAAGCGTCTCTCGGAGGTATGCTAACGAGAAGCGCGGCGACTATTAACGCGGATAATGACGCCACCGAACGACGCGGCGCGTTCCACCTCATTTCGGGCTCTCCGCACAACAGGAAACGAAACCAAATGGTTCGACGCGAACGCGAGAGCGGGCGGTATTTCTAATGCAAGCGACTTCGGAAACGCTAAAAACTCTCCGCACAGCAGGAAAATCAACAAGAAAGGGTTCACGCGAACGCGTGAGCGTACGATGATCTATGTGAACTGTTTCGTCGTCAGTTGTAATTGTAGACAGGGAGAAAGCAGTGACTCGAATTTCCTGCTTTGGGAGACGGTCCAACGTCCAAGCTCCCACAGGCTGATGCCGTTTCAGCGCACACCTCACCTGACCTCCTGCTGAGTTCTGGGTGACGGTTGTCGTGAGTCCCCGTGTGACGCACGGCTCGCCACGCCACTGACCAAACCATCACGCCAGTCTGGGTTGGGAGACGAGCGAATCAAATGTGAATCTCCCATGCGCGGGACAAGCCGCACAAATCCTGATCGACCCTGCACGGGACTGATCGTGCGCGTGGTTAGAGAAGGTGTTAGAAGTTTAAATTGCAACAAACGAGATTTTAGTGCGGTGAAGGGTCGATTTTGCACGATTGATCGCAGGGGTCCCACTAGGAGCGTACGGTGTGCACCGCAAAATGACATAGCACACGTCGGTTCGGGCTCGGGTCCGACTACCGCACCTCCCCAAGAGATTTTTCCTAGGCTTGAAAAGGTATGATGCGATCAAAGCCAGGGGAAGACGTCCTGCTGGGGGTGCTTGCGTTGCGGGTGCAGCAGCCAGTGTGGTTCGGGGGAGGCTCGACGCTTGCCCAAAACAGCTTCATCCGAACCAAGTTTCGGCTCGGTCTATAAGTGGCAGCGCTACTTTGCCTTGGCCATCCGGCTTAGGTCCGAAACAGCTTTTTGGTCCGTCCGAACCTCGATATTGCAATTGTTCGATAAGGAAAGTTCGAGATTTACCTAAAGCTAAAATGGTTACACGCCCTTAGTCAGTAGTCGGTAATCGAGTCTGAATTGCGTCGAACTTGAAATATGATAAGACTCACTGATTACGACCGTTCTTTATGACTGCGTGTTGTAACGAGGCTAATAATAGAGGCTCAAACAACCCTGGCTCGCAACGGCGTTGTTCTGCAGCCATCCTGAGAGGGGAGGTGAGAGAAAATGATGAATCTTCAAACGACGGTTCCATTCCCTTACCTCACCCGAACCTCTTTACGTCAGCAAAAGTGTCCAGTCACCAACAGTAGAAAATGAGCAACAGATCGCAATGACGTCAGCTGGCGGGGAACTTCGCGAGAAAGGGAGGAAACTGCAAGCGGAAGCTACGAAGCCACACCCTCAATTGCGCAAAATTTGACAGAGGGCTGTACGGTCGCCCTTGCATACAATACAGGGGTACGAAAACCTGGGCTGGGTGTGCTATTTCTTAAAACAAAAGGAGCAAGAAGCTCTTCAACCAGGTGGGTCGTTGGAGGTTGAGCAACACTTTTGGCATGACTACCCGGGATTAACCTGTCGAAAGCACACGTGGGTGTTTTCGTGGGTGAAGTAATGGTGTTCCCTAACGCGCTGCTTCTGTTCCATGACAGAAGTGGTTCCCCCCAAAGGGTGGTATGCGAATGGGTAAGCGAGAGAATTTGGAGTTGCCTGTGGAAGAAGGTGGGTTCGTAGCTTCCTCCTCACCATTTCCCTGACGGAAATGTAGCGTTCTGCAGCACTTCCCTTCACAGTGGTTCGCAAGGTAAGTGGCCGGCTCGACACCAATTTTGGGGCTGACCGTGTCACCAAACCTAAAATTTAAAACCCCGGCAGTTTCCTACTTCCCGTTACGTGACGGAAAGTGTGGCTGCAGAACAACGCCAAAATGTCTCTTCTGGTCTAGAGCCATTGCCCATCGTCCTTATTTGTGTTGCGGATGGACCTATCGCTAGCGTCTAAGGTGCGGAGTGCAACGCAGCAGGCGGAGTGAGGAGTGTCAGAGGATAAGGCCGGTTCTTTGAGGATCAGGCTGGTTCTTTGAGGCTCGAAAGCGCTCGGAATGATGGCGTGCTCTCTCTCAGTCTCGCGTGCCTCGATACTGACAGCCTCGCGTGCTCCGATATCGAAATCCTCACGCGCCTCGATATTTTCCCGAGTCTTATCCGCTCGCGCTACCTGTGATGGGGCGATCGGCAGTCGACTGACCACTGGGTCATTACTCACCTTTCCCGCGTTAATCGCCTCGCGGTCTTTGATCGCGTGCCGCTCACTTAAGTCATCAGCCACGTGCCGCTCACTTACGGCATCGCCTGCCTTTACTTCAGTGCCTTCGACTTACCCCTCCATCTCTCCTAGTACACTCCATCAGCGTTTTAAGCTTCACCGCGCCGCATTCAGTCTGACAGCCGGTATGCCGGCTAGTCTACCGGCTAGTCCATCCAACACCTCATATCGCGCCGGCCCATCTTCCTCGTCGCGTATTCCAGCCAGCCGATCCGCTCATTCCACATTGTCACACTCCCGCCATCGTCTCCCGATAGGAGCACTCAGGCAAATTACCTATTTCTCGTCACCCGCACATACACCGCCAAAGAAGTTTCTTCGCTCCTTCCTCTGGGGAACGCGATTTTGCGTCGACACGCACTTACCAGCGCATTTCTTGCCGGATATCACGGCACCTGCCATTGGTCGACGCAGCAGCTCCACCATCCATCTGCCAGGCTCGGCACAACCCAAACCCGAGCCTCGGCACCAGCCACCGAACCTGCCTCCGTACCTCACCGTAGCCTCGGTAACCCGCGAAAACTTTGAGGAAGTGTTCGAAACCCAATTCCAACCCGCGCTGCAAGCGGCTGACTTCGTTTGTCTGGATCTGGAAATGAGCGGCCTGGATTCGGGGTCGTTCAGGCGACCGTTGGATTCGGACACTGTAGCGACGCGGTTCCTGCACGGGCGGCACAGCGCGATGCAGTTCGCAGTTATGCAGCTGGGCGTGTGCACGTTCAAATGGGACGAAGGGAGAAAAGAGTTCATTGTTCACCCGTAAGTATCCATGTATTATCAGGTAATTAGGGGGGCACAGGAACAGCTGGAGGTGTGCACGTTCAAGTGGGACGAGCAGCAAAGGGAATTTATCGTTCACCGTGAGTATCCTGTCTAGTCAAGGTCGCAGCAGCAGCAGCAGCAAGCCGCCCTCTTTGCAGCTCCACCTTCTCTCTCTCGCCTTCCCCCGCCCCCCACCACTACCCCACCCTTTCCCCTCCCATGCACCCAGATTCAATTTTAAGGTGCTTGATTGGTCGGAGATTTTGGGCTTTAAGGGCATGCCAGAGAGCTCTATTCTCGCCAGCCGCCCTCTTTGAAGCTCAACCTTCTCCCTCTCCTCTTCTCCCACCACACCTCCAACCCCCTGCTCTCCCCATCCTTCTCTTCCCATTCCCCTTATCCCCGCAGGTTCAACTTCAAGGTCTTCCCGCGGTCGGAGATCCCGGGCTTTAAGGGCGTGCCGGCACACTCCTTCCAGTGCCAGCCATCGTCGTTGGAGTTCCTGGCAGCACACCACCTCGACTTCAACTCCTGGGTGCACCACGGTGGGTGGCGGTGGGTGGTGGGTGTGGATGGGTGATGAGTGGTGTGGGATGGTGGTGTGGTGTGAGGTGCCTGTGATTCATTCCTTCCAGTGCCAGCCGTCCTCGTTGGAGTTCCTGGCAGCACACCACCTCGATTTCAACCTCTGGGTGCACCACGGTGGGTGGCGGTGCTGATGTGTGGAGCATGGTGGGTGATATTTTCCGCGAGTGAGTATGATGGCCATGCCTCCATGCATCCATGAATCCATGCATGCATGCGTTCCCCATCCTATCCCCAAACCTCCAATGCAACTCATCCGTCCATTTCCGCAGGAATCTCGTACCTGTCGTACGAGCAAGAGGAAGCCGCATGGAATTTTCTCGAGATCCCTCCCCCGTCAGCAACAGCCACCAATATAGCCGCAGGCTCCAGCCAAAAAGGAGCTGCTGACGTGGCACAGCCAGCCAATCGCACGCAATTCAGCACAAGCACCAGCAGCACAAGCAGGTACAGGTGGCGGGACAGCAGCGACAGGAGTGACCCGTCAAGCCCGCCATTCCCCGGGGTGCAGTTTGCAGTGAAGAGCCTGGCCCGCGTTGACCTGTGGCTCGCACAACTCCGAGCAGCAGCACAGGAGGTGGAGCAGGAGCAGGAGGAGCAGGAGGAGCAGCAGCAGGAGGAGCAGCCTTTGGCAAAGGGCGTTGCGAGTAGTGTGCTTGGGGAGGGTCCAGAGGGATTTTCACGGGAGGCTGCGGTAAGGGGTGTGGGAGGGGACGGGAGCAGCAGCAGCAGCAGTGGTTTACAGCCTGCGTTAGCAGCAGTGGTTGGGAAGAGGCCTTGGCTCTCTCTTCGAATCAACGACGCATTTAACTGCCATGCTGCCGACCAGGTGAGGTGATGTGCCTTGGTATGATATGCCATGCCATGCCATTGTTTCTCAACAACAGGCCATCAACAAGAGCAGCGAAAGAAGCGAAACAAGAGATGCAGGTCCAGGAAGGGAAGATTCAGGACTAGGAAGAGCAGCTTCAGGAGTTTCGAGGGAGGATGGTTCAGCAGCTCCCCTCCTCCTCTGAAACCATCCACCCTCGAAGCTCCTGAAGCTACTCTTCCTGCTCCTGAATCGTCCCTTCCTGCTCCTGTATCTCTTGCTTCGCCCCTTCAAGATCTTCGAGGGAGGATGCCATCCAATGCCATGCCACATCGTTTTCAACACGAGATATGCTGGAGGCACCTCATAAGCTCTGCCACCTACTTTGCGTGATACGTTTCCCTTTCCGTTTGCCGACATTGTCAATCGCTCTGACATGTTTTGGTCAACATGAAAACTGACTCGTTATCACTTCCTTGCGCAATGTTTCCCCCCCCACCTTTTTTTTTTCGCCCGAATGTCTGGGCCTTCAATTACAGGCAATTCGTCATAAGCACCCCTATCTGGCGTCACATGAGGAGCGGATCGGTGCGTACAAGAAAGTGCGGCTCTTCCTGTGCAAGTCAAAGGAGGAGGCTGAGAGGCTGCAGGTGAGTACACTTTATAAGTACATTATACATACGCATATTGATATGTATGCATATATATGTATATGTATCTGAAAAATATTGCAAGGGGAGGGGACTGACTGCAGTTGAAAGACTGGCAGGGAAAGAAAGTAGTAGCTCACTCTCCTTGTCACCATTTTCTCTTTCACTGCACCTGCAGTAACCCACTCATTCCATCACCATCCCCATGCTCTAAATGCTTGCTTTCCCCTGCGCTGCCTGACTGCAGGAGAGACTGCTGGAGCTGCGGCAGGCGGGGGCAGCAGCGGTGGTGCGCAGAGCAGTGGGGGTGAGGCGAGTGGTGGATGCCGTGTCTCTGGCGTGCCAGAGTAAACCTCTTGTGGCACACTCCTGCTTCCTTGGTATGTTTTAATTCGTAGACGTCTCAAAACTCACGGGTGGTTGCAGCAGTGCGCAGAGCAGAAGGGATGAGGCGGGTGGTGGACGCCTTGACTCTGGTGGCGTGCCAGGATAAGCCGTTGGTGTCGCACTCCTGCTTCCTTGGCGGGTTCTTATGCACACATGCACACATGCACACATGCACACATGCACGCATGCACGCATGCACACATGCACGCATGTGCACATGCACGCACGCGCACATGCACACACGCACACATGTGCACATGCGCACATGCACACATGCGCACATGCTCACATGCACTCATGCACACATGCACACATGCACACACGTGTGCCCACATGCACACATGCACACATGCACACATGCATACATGCACACATGCGCACATGCTCACATGCTCACATGCACACGTGCACATATGCACACATGCTCACATGCACACATGCACACATGCTCACATGCACACATGCACACATGCTCACATGCGCACCTGCGCACATGCGCACATGCTCACATGCACACATGCACGCATGCTCACATGCACACATGCACACATGCTCACATGCACACATGCACACATGCTCACATGCGCACCTGCGCACATGCGCACATGCTCACATGCACACATGCACGCATGCTCACATGCACACATGCACACATGCTCACATGCACACATGCACACATGCTCACATGCGCACATGCACACATGCGCACATGCTCACATGCACACATGCACACATGCACACATGCACACATGCACACATGCACACATGCACACATGCACACATGCACACATACACTCTCACATTCACACATGCTCAGGTGCACACATGCACACATGCTCACATGCACACATGCACACATGCACACACAAAACACGAGTGATGGGGTGAGTCGAGTGGTGGACCCCTATCCCTGGTGCATCAGAACAAGCCATTGGTCGCGCACTCCTGCTTCCTTGGTGTTTTGAGGCGTTCCATTAGTCATGGGGGCGGTTGCTGTGGTGCGCAGAGCAGTGGGGGTCAGGCAACTGGTGGATGCCTTGTCCCTGGCGTGCCAGAGTAAACCCCTTACGTGTGCACTCCTGCTTCCTTGGTGGATGTTCCGGGGTGGGTGTTTGAGGCGTTCCAGTAGCCATGGGGGCGGTTGCATTGATGCGCAGAGCAGTGGGGCTGATTCCTTGTCCCGTCCCCGACGTCTCTCTGGTCTCTCCTCCGACGTCTCTCTGCTCTCTCCCCCGACATTCTCTCGCATTCTCCACAAGTTGGAGGGTCACGTCCCGCCCTACCTCTCACCTGCAGCAGCATCTTTCTCCTCCCTCTGAGTACATCCTCCCCCATTGTTCACCCGCCTCCCCCATTTCCACGCAGCTCGCATTCTCCACAACTGCGTGGCCCAAAGGCCACCTTCCAAATCCTTCTACAGCAGCGTCACATTCAATCACAGCATCGAAACCCTCTTCTGCCTGCACATTATACCCCTTCCCGTTTGCATCGTCTCCCTTCCACTCCCACGCAGACCTCTCCCACATTCTCCACAAGTTCGTAGGCTGAGAGCTCCCGTGCCTACCTCCCACCTACACATCGGCGTCCTCCCACTGATTTCATCCGCCCCCATCTCACCCGCCTTCCACTCCCCACGCACGCAGATCTCTCCCACATTCTGCACAAGTTTGTGGGCCACGTTCCGCCCTCCCCAGCACTCTTCTCTCGCGAGGTCCGCCGGCTCTTCCCCGCCCTCTTTGACACCACCTGCCTCGCTGCTGCCTCGCTTGTGGCACAGGTGTGTGACATTTCTGCGTTCAAAGGATGGGTGCTGCTAGCCGGCGCTTCCCTGTGATCTTGCACAGGTATTTGTGCTGCTGCTGTGGTACTGCAAATGAGGGGTGTGATCAGCAGGCGTGTAACGCGGTGTTGAAGGTTAGAAAGCTTGCTGTGTAACAAGAAAGTGGTTGGAAAAGCAGGTGGTGTGGAATGCAGTCGTTTCTTCTCTCCAACCTACCACCTCCATTCTTCTACCGTGTCCTTGCAAGCGATTGTCGGATCAACTCGAGTCTCTTTGTGCTTGCTTGTTTCAACCGATCGCCTCCCAATTTGCCTTTGCCCTTGCTGGAAGCTGCAAGCAGCATGAAAGGAGTTTCGTCTTCAGGTGCATCATCACCACCGGGAAGATGCACCTGAAAAGCAGGGAAGAGCAGACCTTTCAAAAATCTCCCTGCCAGCAGCTCTTCCAAGCAGGATACAACAACAGATTCGTTACTGCCAAGCCTTTGCTAGAAGTTACTTTTTGTCTGCTGCTCGCTTAATCACATGGGTGATCGTCATCATGGGGAGGAGGGGAGCTGACGAACTTCCCTGCCAGCTCTTCCAGGCATCTCAAAACGAGCCTCTTTTCTCTTCTTGTCTCTGACCACCCGCCTCCCTGTCTTCCCGTGACCTTCCAGGAAGCTGCGAGCACCAACAGGCGGGCGTCGCTTGGTGCGCTGTATGATACTTCCCGGAACCTTCCGTTTGTGGATGGGGCGCCCATGCGAGTGCGGTTCAGTCACGAGGCTGGCAGGTGAGCGGGGAGAGGGGGAAGAGACACATGGTAAGTAGATTTTTCAAAAGATTTTTCTTGAGACATCTTGCAGGCAATCTTTCAGATGATGGGGTGCCCATGCGAGTGCGGTTCAATCACGAGGCTTCCAGGTGGGGGGGGAGGGGGTGGAGTGGGGAAGGGGAGTTGAGAGCAAGCGGGTGAGAGAGGAGAAGTGGGTGAGAGGGAGGGGTGAGAGAGGAAAGGAAGATGAGTGAAGAAGGAAGAGTGAGGCTAGGTGTTGTAACTTGTAGCTTCACGCATGCCTTCCCCCCAGTTCCTTTTAAGTGTGTTCTGGGGAGTCTAGATGCGTAGAATCCCCCATTTTTTATGGCTATGTTTTGTGAAATTTCTAGACATGCTCACACGCCCATAACTCCAAGGATGTCATCCGTGCACTCCAAATCTCAATTGTCAGATACTCCGCATCCAACGGCCAGGATCCAGGGCACGAGGCAGCATACGATGCATTCATGACTGGAGTGGTGTTCGCCCAGGCCTGCCACCGCCTCGGCCTCCCCCCCAACCCCCCACACCTCTCCTCACTCCCCCCTCCCGGCTTCCCGTCTCATAATCTCTTTTCCCCCTCACCCCCCCCCGCCGCCCCCCTAACCCCCTCCAACCTTTCTGAACCGTCAGATACTCTGCATCCAACGGCCAGGATCCAAGGCACGAGGCAGCATACGATGCTTTCATGACAGGAGTGGTGTTCGCCCAGACCTGCCACCGCCTGGGTCTCCCCCCTCACTGCCTCTCCTCCCTCCCCCCTGCTGCTGCTGCTGCCGCCACGGCTGCTAGGGAGGAGGCAGGGAGGTGGAGAGAGGAGAGAGGGAGAGGGAGGTTGGGAGATGGGGAGGGAGAGGGGGTGGGGAGAGGTGAGAGGGGGAGAGAGGGTGAAGGTGGGAGATGGGTGGTGGAGAGGTGGAGGCGAGGAGAAGGAGTCGTGAGTGGGAGGATAGGGACTGACAGGGATCACAGTGAAGGGAGCAGCGACGGAAGCGCAGTAGTGGCGGCAGCGCCAACACCATCAGCAGCAGCAACAGGGCAAGCAGAATTAAAATCAGCACAATCAGCAGCAGCAGAGGAATCAGAACTATCAGCAGCAACAGCAGCAGAATTAGCACATTCAGCAGCAGAAACAGCAGTGGGTGGGCTATCCAACATCACGACCCTCATAGGCAAGGGCACTCGGGATATCCACCTGGACCTTGCCACGGGGCACGCTGCCATTGGCTCTCGTGCCGCTCCCCTCCTCGCCTCCCTTGACACTCTCACACATGGAACCTCTTATTCCTTTTCCTCCTTTTCCCCCACTACCAGCACCCCCCGCAGCACCAGCACCAGCACCAGCACCAGCACCACCAGCAGCAGCAGCAGCAGCAGCACCAGCAGCAGTGGCAGGGAGGAGGAGGATCGGTCCAACGTGCTCTTCCTGTGGGGTCTGCCCCCGTCCCTCCCTCACCAGCGCCTGCGCTTCCTGCTCCGAGGGGCCCTGGGCCGCAACACTCCCTTGGATCTCGAACCTGTTGATAGTGGCGCTGCTTTGGTGCGGTTCGGCAGCGGCAAGGAGAGGGACGTGGAGAATCTGGGCAAGGTTATGTGGAGGCTGGGACGAGCGTTAGTGGGAGGGGCAGGGCGTGGGAAAGGTGGTGATGATGGTGGTGGTGGTGGTAGTGGTGTGAGAATACGGGATGGAGGGGAGAGGTTGGGAGAGAGTGAAGCGGTTGCGAAGGAGATGGTTTCGCTTGGGATTCGTGCCGCACCTTTCTCTGCGTTTGTCACCTTGTGTGAGTCTACTGTTCCGTTTTTGTCCGCTACTGAGGGTGCAAATGTTATAAGGTTGGAGGAGTATCTAGTGTCTGCCGCCCAGAGATCCCCGGATCATGCGCATTCTGCCAAAACAAGCCGAACCAGCAGGAAGGAAGGGCGGGGAGCAAGATGTTGGAAACAATAAAACTTAAGCGCTTCAGTCGTGTCGAAAACACCGCATCAGAAGCGAGGCAAACTACACCGAAGCACCCGCGAGTCAACCCTCGGGGGTTGAAGAGGTTGCTGGAGGTTACGCGAAAGTCAAAGGTCAGCGACCCTTGACCCGACAAATACAGCGCGACAGTTAAGGACATACAACTGACTCGTTACAGAGCAGTTGCCCGAGTCGTACTGTATCGAACCGCAACAGCAACAGCAAAAGCAGTTATAACTGTATCCCTTGATATTTCCTACATTATTATATATTCTTGTACTCTCTTGTTATAATTAATCTACTTTGCCCTCACATACTAGCGCAAGGTGGTTCACAATTTCTTCACTGAAAGCTTCCGCTATTACAATTGTCCTATCCAGAGTTCTCCCCTGAAAAGATCCTAAGGGGCTATCTCAGCCCAACATGGTATGAGAGCAGTCAGGGGAAATTCTACCTCTTCCAAATCAAAGACATTACAAGACATGGCAACAAACAAGGAGAGGAGCTCTTCTAATGGCTCCCCGGGCACTACTCCTACACCACCTCCTGCCTCTGGCCTGCAGACAGAGGAAGGCACGGCAACAAGACCTAGGGGAACGTCCACCGAGACTCTCACAAATCGCCCCACGGGCTTTGACCAGAGCATGATGGAGAAGTTCTTCTCCTTCATGTCCTTCTACGAGCAGCACCAGCAGTCGGGACCTGCACAGACACACAACAGCAACAACGGAGTGACGCCCATGAGCCTTGATGGGTCGTCATACGCGCGCGGAAATCAACAGCAGCAACCTACCTTCGCCCCGTACGAACGCGGGTCAATCAGCTTCATGCCGCAGTCTTCGCCTGCACAAGACAAATCACTGGACGCGTTACAAGTACAGTCGCAGTTCGCACACGTTTTGAAGCTTCAAACGTCAAGACCATTCGACGGAAAGGACTTCTTCACCTGGTCCTTTGAGTTCGAGTTGATGATGGAGGGCGCGCAGATACTTGGCTTCTTCGACGGGTCCCTGCAATACCCAGCAAACGGCACACAGTATGAGAAGCAGCAGTACACGTATCAATCGATGATGGCGTATACGATCCTACTGAGGAACGTAACACCAACTCAACAGCAGAACATTCGCTCTTACCGGGCCTTCGGCAACTCGGCGGAACTCGCGTACAACCATCTGAAGAACCTGTACCAAGCAACAGACAGTGTAAATCAGAGCAGGTTAATGGCGCAGCTGACAACAGTTGAGATGAAACCAGGAGAGAAAGGAATGGCATATATCAGTCGATGTCGCGAACTGCGCGACAAGCTTCTTCGATGTGGAGGATCAATCTCTGAGGACGCCTTCGTGACGGTCATCATCGGCGGCCTTGGTCCTCAGTGGCGCGCAACAAAGGCCATACTCCGAGCCCACGGACGAATCTCTGAGGCAGCACTCTGCGCCGAAATCCACGCCGAACAGCAGGACATGGATCTGCAAGAAGAACGACACAGGAAGAAGACGACAACGTCAGAGTTCGCATTTCACACCCAACGACAACACAACAACTACAGCAACAGACAACAACGACCGAAGCCAGTACCTCCCTTCTGTCACATCTGCAAGACTTCAGGGCACCCGCGCACGCACTGCCCGAATCGTCAACAGTCAACGACCCCGCAACGACACCTTCGACCTTCAAGCAGTCAAATTGCGTCAACGCAAGCGAATCCAACGACCCAGATCCAAGCTTCAACGACCTCAACGGGACAACCTGCGCAAGGAGCAAGAAACATCGTTAGCTGCATGGCAAGACTGAGTGACTCTTGCGTCATGGATTCACCACCTCATTACTCACCGGAAGAACAACTCGACAACACCACACCTCGTCGCGAAGCACTTCAACCAAATCCGACATACGCTGCCATCGCCCAAAACGAGCCATCCGGAAAAGACACGTGGTTCTTGGACAGTTGCTGCGGACAACACATGTGTTCTTCGGGACGCTTCGTGCAGAGAGAGTATCAGCTTCAACGAGAGGTCGTCATCACCGTCGCCAATAATCAAAGCCTGCGCACACGACGACAAGGAATTGTACAACTTCAGTCACGGGAGACAAACGTCATCCTACAAATGTCCAAGGTTTTAATTGCAGAAGGCCTCGGATACAACCTTCTCAGTGTGAGTCAGTTGATGGCGAAAGGCATCCACCTCGAAGCAGACAGCACTACCCAAGAATTCAAGTTGTACCACGGGAGAGGAGGTCTTTACATCGGGAAGGCAGTCCTTAAAAACAATGTCTTCGTCTTGGACTTCGTTCCTGATCTCGGCACCGCTGACAGTGACGCCATAGTCAACTTTACCAACTGGACACACCCTCCGGATCTTGACCCCGACTTCAGTCCAGGCGGCTTCTGGTACTCACACACCGTCCCTGAGACAGAACGAACAAGGGCATTAGCGACAATTCAACAATCGGCAGCAGCAGAGACAACGTCGGCAGCAGCAGAGACAACGTCGGCAGCAGTAGAAACATCATCGGCAGCAACAGCGACAACGACGACACCAGTCGCCGGTCCTTCAACGACGGCGTTCCTCAACGACAATGCACCACCAACACCTGCACAACAGCTCCAGCCAGCACCACGAGAATTTCATCACAGTCCCAGCTTCACCGCTGGTCTCTTCTCCAACTCCGACATGTATCGGCGCTCACCCGGTCATCGCGCCAACGAAGAAATCTGGCACGCAAGAATGGGACACCCAAGCAACACTGTGTTAAACAACACGATTCGAGCAGGAGTACTCGACAAGGACTCTTTACTTTTAACAGACGGACGAGAACTTCAACGAGCACGAGGGACATGCTTCACCTGTCCTGAAGCTGACTTACCGCATCAACCCTTCGTCTCGCATCACAATCCAAGCGCACCCGCATATGCACCACTCGAGAAAGTGTACAGCGACATCCTGTACAACCGCGAACCCGGACAAAACGCGTATAACTACACCATCACCTTCATCGACGCCGCCACACGTTACGTCTGGCACCTAAACTTACCAAGTCGCGACATGGCTTTCGAAGCTTTCATGGCATGGCTTCCAGCAGCAGAACGGGAATCGGGAGCTAAACTCAAAAGTTTTCAATCAGACGGAGGAGGAGAATACTCGTCACAACGATTCAAGCAGTACCTGGCGGAGAAGGGAATCAAGAGACTCATCTCCCTTCCCTACGCCCATCAACAGCAGGGTGTAACGGAAAGGATGAACAGGACCCTGCAGAACACCATGCGCAAACTGTTACGTGGCATGCGGCTACCCAACCACCAGTGGCCCGAAGCAATGGACCACGCCGTGATGCTGCACAATTTGCTTTCTTCGTCGTCACTCCCGAACAACACATCACCGCATCTGCTGTGGACAGGGAAACTGGGCAGCACAAAAATGTTACGAGTCTTCGGCTGCATGGTACAGTACCGACCCCCATCTGCACGAGCCGGCCGATTCTCCCAACGCGCACAGTGGGGACTACACCTGGGCATCGAAAAACATTACAACGCATGGAAGATCTTCGATATCAACAGCAAGGAAACAGTAGCAGCACGTGATGTGATCTTCTACGAGCGGCTCACACTGCCAACATACCTTGCCAACCTGGACGAAAATCGAGACCCCACAGGTGGCTTCCGTGGCGATCGAGCCTTCGCTTCGGCAGAAGACGAAGCTGACTGGGACGAGCAGAACGTGGAAGGAGCCTCGGAAGAAGCCGGACCTCTTCCCTACTGCTCAGTGGACGTACCGATGGACAAAGATAACCCTCGCGAAAGCGTCAACGCCGAAACCTACTACCACTTCGCCGACAACGGTTACGTTACACCTGCTGAAGTCAACACCAACGAAGCAGAACGCATAGGGCCCAACTTCGCACCTGATCCAGAAGCTGGAGACGAGGCAGTCTATCCCGAGGACACCACACTTCCCCGCTACACACAGAGCGGACTCCAAATCCTTGGGCTCGTCACCGCGGTCCACGGCGCTGACATTCCTAAGGAGCCTGCAACGGTTCAGCAGGCTCTGGGGGGGGAGCATAAAGAAAAATGGCGCGAAGCCATGGACAAGGAACTGAAGGCATTAGAGGAGCGCAACACCTGGAAAGTCGTTCCCATCGGCGTAGCGCGAAACAAGACCATTCTTACCGGGAAATGGGTCTTCCGTGTGAAGACCAAGGCCGACGGCACCGTCGACAAGTTCAAAGCACGATGGGTCGTTCGCGGCTTCGACCAGGAACATGGACGAGACTTCACTGAAACCTTCGCTCCGGTCAGCCGCCACACTTCACTTCGAATTCTTCTCGCCATCGCCGCTATGAAGAAGAAGAAACTGCGCCAAATCGACGTCGCGAACGCATTTCTCTACGCACCGGTCGATGCAGAGATTTTCGTGGAACTACCGCACGGCTCTAATACAAATTCCACGCACGTCTGCCAGCTACTAAAATCGCTCTACGGGATCAAACAGGCGCCGCGACTGTGGCAACAGTACCTGCATGCTCGCCTCATCCGCATCGGCTTCAAACAACTCCCGCACGATCAGGGCATGTACCGCCTCACGAAGAGCACTGACTACATTCTTCTAATCGTCTATGTGGACGATCTCCTCTACATCGGTTCTACCGACGGCATCACCACCTGGTTCGAAGGGGAGCTGCAGAAGGACCTCACCCTCACTGTCTTATCTACCGTCACACAGTACCTCGGACTTAACATTCGAGAAGATAACAACGCGATCTACCTCAGCGCCGAGAAGTACGCCGACACCATCGCCAAACGATTCAGTATTACGCCAGCCGCGATCTCAACACCATACCGCTACACGACAGGAACCGACAAGGAATCTGCTGTACTTAAGCCCGCCGGCATACGCGACTATCAGAGGAAGCTAGGTTGCCTTCTCTTCGCAGCCGTCACCTGCCGACCCGACCTATCCTACTCCGCAAGCCAGCTCGCCACTTATCTCAAGAAGCCTGAAGCAGAACACCTGGCGGAACTTGACCGCGCTCTTCACTACTTCATCAGCACCGCGACGATCGGCCTAACTTATCATAAGAACGCAGCTACACCGACCAAGTTAATCGGCTACGTCGATGCCGATCATGCCGGTGACACCGACAACAGGCGCTCACGCACCGGCTACGTCTACCGCCTCGAGCCTATCGGTCCTATCTCCTGGCAGTCAAGCAAGCAGGAGTTAATCGCGCTATCTTCAGCTGAAGCAGAATATATCGCACTCTGCTCAGCCACCAAAGAAGGACTCTATCTTCGCGAGCTGCTGGAAGAAGCGAAGTTAGCTGAGTTACCCAACTTTAACGTGTTCTGCGACAACCAGTCAGCAATTCGCATCGCCAACAAGAACGGCTTCGCGAACAGGACGAAACATATTGCCCTACGTTACTTCTTCGTGAAGGACGAGATCGAGAAGGGGAGACTCGAGCTGTCATACTGCCCCACATCCGAGATGGCAGCTGACTACTTGACCAAGAAACTCGGAAAGCAAAAGTTCGAGTATTGCATGCTGCTGACTGGACAAAGCCACGTCACCAGCAGCGACACTCCAGAAGCGAAGGGGAGTGTTGGAAACAATAAAACTTAAGCGCTTCAGTCGTGTCGAAAACACCGCATCAGAAGCGAGGCAAACTACACCGAAGCACCCGCGAGTCAACCCTCGGGGGTTGAAGAGGTTGCTGGAGGTTACGCGAAAGTCAAAGGTCAGCGACCCTTGACCCGACAAATACAGCGCGACAGTTAAGGACATACAACTGACTCGTTACAGAGCAGTTGCCCGAGTCGTACTGTATCGAACCGCAACAGCAACAGCAAAAGCAGTTATAACTGTATCCCTTGATATTTCCTACATTATTATATATTCTTGTACTCTCTTGTTATAATTAATCTACTTTGCCCTCACATACTAGCGCAAGGTGGTTCACAATTTCTTCACTGAAAGCTTCCGCTATTACAATTGTCCTATCCAGAGTTCTCCCCTGAAAAGATCCTAAGGGGCTATCTCAGCCCAACACAAGAGAGGGGTTGATGGCTGAGGGTGATAGATCAATTGTTAAGAGAACAGGCATTTGATCGCATTGTATTGCACAACTTTGTAGTTAAAGTAAACTCATCAACAAGAGCATGAGCGTACACATAATATAGAAGGCTAAATTAATTTACCTAAATCAGTGTTGCTTTTGCCTCTCTGAAACCTAAATTAGAATGTGTGATGAAGCAGTGGTGTTATAAGAAGCAAATTGCTTGTCAGGTGTGAATGTTGCTGGAATTTTGGAAGGTTTTGCTGATCTGGGTAGCATCCAGAAGTTCCGCCAGCCTGTCACGTGCTGTCGTGGAAGGCGACTGGATCAACAGTCCCCGTTCGGCGCCGAGGGCTTTCCAGCATTTCTCGGAAGGCTTATGATTTGATTGGTTTACGAAATCGTCCAATTGCGCTGATTTGGCACCTGCTTTCCAACATCCACTTACGAAAGAACGGTGGCTCGTCGCAGCTAATGAAAAGAGAGCTTCAAGTACCATGCGGCCTTCCCGCGCGAATAGCTGGGTGCAGATTCGGCAGCAGCCAACGTGGCATTCAGCCTCATCCAGTGAAGATGAAGCTCTTTGCTCGCCTGTCCCGAATGCGGGGTCAATTCCCGTCGCCGTCAGGTTCCTTTTCGTTACGAAAAGTAGAGGCAGCGTGGTAATTTCTCGATTCGTTTCGCACGAGTTTCGCATCGAGCAGATTTCTTCATTATGCTAACTCCGCAAATCCCAAGGCTGCTAGTACAAGGGAACACCAACAAACCCACTGAAGCGTTTCCCCTTAGCTCTCAGATTCTGTGAAGCCCTTCAGTCACTAACTTCGTCACAGAATCTAATACCTGTGAGTTGCGTAGCCCTCGGCACAGCAACAGCATCTGTCATTGCCGATCCAGCGCGCTGCACATTGGAAGCGCTTAGATAGTGGGGTTATCACGAAACCATGGCTGCTCTTCAGTGTGCCAAGGTTTTAGGGCTCACACCTGTCAAATCCGTCCCGACGGTCGCCACTACAGAACGCGCTCTCCCGTCATTCAATGGACTCAAGGCCTCTAAAACGCGCAAGTCTTCCGCGAAGCAGAAGCTCAAGGGGTGAGTGCGCTGAACTTCACACGCCACCGTACAGAGTACTTTGTGATCGCAAAGAATAATAGCGTGCTTCTTACAAAGCATATTCTGTCTCGCCTTACGTCCAAAGCGACTCGTTGTTTCGCCGGCTTGGTGAATGCTGCTGAGCTTCAAGAGACTCAAATAATGCGGGCGATAATGCGGAGGTTGTTTAAGGCCTTCTTGCTCTGACCTCCCCTCTTCTTCATTTTGCCTCTGCCTTTCTTGATCGGTGATGTTTTTGACTCCGCATCCGCTATTTCAACATCTCTTGTCATCCCTTTTTCTTACGGTTACCCCGGTAGGCACGTAAGGCTGCTTCCGAGATTTCTGACGTCCTCTCTATCTGACCTGCCTTCTCCTCTACGCCAATGCAGGACCGCTAGGGCCGCTCCCGCGCCTGCATCGCGTCCCTCTACCGCCGTTCGCGCCGCCATTGCCGGTAAGCGTCGGATCCTCCTTGAGAAAGACGCGTGTTTCGACTGGTACCTCGTCTGTCTTCCTTGGAAGATGCTGTAACCTAGGGTTAGGTAGGGCTATTCCCGCATCCGTACGACAGCACTTGTTCGTACCACAGAAGCTCCACTGCCAATTCCCAAAGCCTACTTTTCCTTCAAGCCTGCAGAATCTTCTCACGGAATGTGCCTTCGAACATGTTTTTGAGGAGCATCAGGCAAGACCTCCTTTTAAAAGCAAAAGAAGCCTCAGAATGCGATTCGGTAGAGCGATTATATGAGGCACGTGCGTGGGTCCGTCTTGTGCCTCATGCCGTCCTCCCCCTTATGGCCACTCTTCTCTTCCGTACTCTCGTCTCGTCCAGAGGACATCAATATGACCATGCTGCAGGGCGGCAGCTGGTCCGCAGTTGGTTCGCGCACACAGGTTCCGAAGCCCCTGCGTGACTTCCTCCTTGTGCTTCATGTTTTTCCTCTGTATGTACCTGCTCCATTCCTTCCCATTCTCGCTGCTCAGAGGACATCAACACGGACTTCGAGGTGGCGGATATGAAGATGCCGCAGGGCGGCAGCTGGTCCGTGCACAAGTTCGGCGGCACGTGCGTGGGTCTGTGTTTTGCCTCATGCCGTCCTCCCCCCTATATCATCCCTGGTACCTGCTCTCTTCCTCCCCGTTCTCTCTGCGCAGAGGACATCAACACGGATTTTGAAGTGGCTGACATGACGATGCCGCAGGGCGGAAGCTGGTCCGTGCACAAGTTCGGCGGCACGTGCGTGGGGTCGGCCGAGCGAATCCTCAACGTCGCACGCATCGTCGCCAGCGACCCCGCGGAGCGTCGCTTCGTCGTCGTGTCCGCCATGGGCGGCACTCCCAAGGTCACCAACATCCTGTACTCGTTATTGGACAAGGCGGCCGCGAAAGACTCGAGCGGGTGGGCGGAGCTTATAGCGCAGCTGCGCGAGAAGCACCGCGCGGCGGCGGCGGAGCTGCTGGGGGAGGAGGACGAGGAGACGAAGAAGATCCTGGAGCGCATCGATGAGGATCTGATCAACCTTAAAGCCATGCTCAAAGCCATCTCCATCGGTGAGTGTTCTAGCGTGGATGATAGATAGAGCACAGGTGTAGAAGTGTAGGAAGATCCTGGAGCGCATCGATCAGGACCTAATCAATCTTAAAGCCATGCTCAAATCCATCTCCATTGGTGAGTGCTTCTGAGCGGCTAAGACATGGGAACTGTAAAGTACGGATGAAAAATACTGAAATGCTTGTAGAAAGCCGTGTTCATTGTTGTCCTCTGTACCCCTCCTCTCCCCCCCCCCCCCCCCCCCCCCCCCAACCCACCCCTCTCCCCCCTCACTCTCCCCCCCCGAACCCCCCCTCTCTTCCCCCCTACCCAGCGGGCAGCTCCACGGAGTTATTCATCCTGCTGTTTCCCCCCTCCCCCTCCTCCCCTCCCACTCCCGCTACCAGCGGGCACGTCGACGGAGATCTTCACGGACTTCATCGTGGGGCACGGCGAGCTCTGGTCCGCCATGATCCTCACCGCCACGCTGCAGAAGGTGAGTGGGGTTGCACAAGGTACGGCGTGTGCAATCCCGGGTATATCTGTGCTGTGCTGCGTTCGCAGCGTGCTTGGTCCTCCCTTGTACGCAATGGTGTGCTTTGGGTGCTCTCAGAATGTAGGGCGAGAGGATGCCGTTCCATGACGTTGCTATTCCTACTATGACTCTGGGTGACGGGCAACAAGATGGCGTTCGTGGATGCGCGCGACGAGCGCCTTGCACTGCCGACATCTTAACCCCCTTTCCCCCTCCTTTTTGGCCACTCCTTGCCCATCTCACCTTCCCCCTCCCCCCAGGTGACGGGCAAGAAGGTGGCGTTCATGGATGCGCGCGACGTGCTCGTGGTGCACCCAGCGGAAGGCGGCAATCAGGTACGGATGTTGATACTGGGTGGCAAGCAGGTACAGTATTGTTTCTTGGCGGCAATCAGGTACGGTGTTGTCTCTGGGCGGCAATAACGCTCAAGTGCGACGGCAATGGCCTCCTGGTGTGGCCACCACCCCTTCCCTCCCCAAACCACCGATTCCCTGCTCTTCTTCCACGTCCCAACAGGTTGATCCCAACTATGAACGGTGTGAGGAGAACCTGCATGCCTGGTATGCAGCCAGGGGCGATGATGGCCACTACGAGGGAGGGGGCCCGGACCTGGTGGTGGCGACGGGGTTCATTGCGCGCACAGAGGACGGCGTGCCCACCACCCCTTTCCGCCTTGCCCATGCCCCACCGTTTCCCTCTTCCTCTGTGCCTCTGCTCCCTTTCCACACCCCTTCAGGTTGATCCCAACTATGAACGCTGTGAGGAGAACCTGCATGCCTGGTATGCAGCCAGGGGCGATGATGGCCACTACGAGGGAGGCGGGCCGGACCTGGTGGTGGCGACGGGGTTCATTGCGCGCACAGAGGACGGCGTGCCCACCACCCCTTTCCGCCTTGCCCATGCCCCACCGTTTCCCTCTTCCTCTGTGCCTCTGCTCCCTTTCCACACCCCTTCAGGTTGATCCCAACTATGAACGGTGTGAGGAGAACCTGCATGCCTGGTATGCAGCCAGGGGCGATGATGGCCACTACGAGGGAGGGGGCCCGGACCTGGTGGTGGCGACGGGGTTCATTGCGCGCACAGAGGACGGCGTGCCCACCACGCTGAAGAGGGACGGCAGTGACCTGTCTGCTGCCATCTTTGGGTCGCTGCTGCGCGCTGGCAGGGTGATCATCTGGACGGACGTGGATGGGGTTTACTCCGCTGACCCCCGGAAAGGTGTGTGTCAGTGTGGGAGCGTAAGGTTGGGAGAGAAGGGGAGGACGGCGTGCCCCCTAGCTCATGAGCTGCAGCATTATTGCCCCGTAAACCACCATGCCTATCCTACTCCCTCACTTCTCTCTCTCGTCATTCCCTTCCCCTCTCCCACGCCCCCTGCTCCCATCTCGCTCCGTCTCCAGTGCCTGACGCTGTGATTCTCAAGAATCTCTCCTACCAAGAGGCGTGGGAGCTGGTAAGCCGTGAGATGTTGCATCAGCATGGGGCGCGGACATGATGCATGGGGCACGGACATGATGCATGGGGCGAGAACATGATCCATGGGGCACGGACATGATGCATGGGGCACGGACATGATGCATGGGGCACGGACATGATGCATGGGGCATGGGAGTTGGTAAGCTGTGAGAATGGTGAATGGGGCATAGGACATGGGGTGTGGGATATGGGGTATGGGGTATGGGGCATAGGACACCACAGCGTGATATAGCATGCCATGACGTAACGTAACCTAGCATGGAAGTGTTCCATCACACTACATAACAGCCACTTCCTCCCTCCCTTTCCCCTCCTGCCAATCACCCTTTCCAACAGTCCGACTTCGGCGCCAATGTCCTCCACCCGCGCACCACCCTGCCAGTGATGGAATGCGCCAATCCCATGTTCATCCGCAACGCATTCAACCCCACTTCCACACCCACCCACACCCTCCCCTTCTCCCCTATCACTCGAACAGTCTTACTTTGGAGCCAACGTGCTCCACCCGCGCACCACGCTCCCAGTCATGAAGTACGCCATCCCCATGTTCATCCGCAACGCCTTCAACCCCACGGCGCCCGGCACGCGCATCGGCCGCTCCCACGACGCCTTCTCGGACGAGGAGCACGAGGCGGCGCACAACGAGCTGCTGGAGGAGGGGACCGATCCGTTGGACGCCGTCGTCAAGGGCTTTGCTACCATTGAGAACGTGGCGCTCGTCAACGTTGCTGGGTGAGTGTTTCCTTCGAGTTTGTTCATACCACAGTGTGCCACCGGTAGTGTCTGGTCGCTCCCACAACACCTTCTCAGACAAGGAGCACAATGAGCTTCTGGAGGAGGGGGTTGACCTGCTGGATGCGGTTGTCAAGGGCTTTGCTACCATTGAGAACGTGGCCCTCGTCAATGTGGCCTGGTGCGTCCTTCCTTTGAAACATGCGTTGTCTTGCATCAGTCAGTGTGCCGGATGCACTGGCTCCCACGGCGCGTTCTCAGACAAGGAACACGAGACAGCACACAAGGAGCTGTTACAGGGGCATCAGAGGCTCGGCCCCTCTGGATGCCGTGGTGAAGGGCGCTGCTAACGTAGCTGGGTGATTTCTATGGTTTGGTTCAATCCCCTTGTCCCATTGTGCGTTTGTGGTGTGTGTTTGATCATCATTCCAACCATGCCTGCTTGCACGACGAGCTCAAGGCGGTCCCATAACAAGCTTGTAGCCTTGGAAGTGTAAGAATCTTGCAGTCTTAGAGGAATGACAAGCTGATACTCTTCAAAGGGATGCTGGACTGTCCTCTGAGCACTCTGTTGCTTCTTAACCTCACCATCTAGCAGCCTTGTCAACAACTCCTCGTTCCCCCTTCCCTCTTCTCCATACCTGCTTCTCCCTTCCTCCCCACTCCTCATTCCCCAGAACGGGCATGGCAGGAGTCCCCGGTATAGCTAGCCAGATCTTCAGTGCAGTGAAGAACGTGGGAGCCAACGTCATTGCCATCTCACAAGCCTCCTCCGAGCACTCCGTTTGCTTCGCCGTCCCAGAGCCCGAAGCAGACATGGTCGCCGCCGCCCTCCGCACCACCTTCCGCCGCGCAATCGAATCAAATCGCGTGCACGACATCGAGGTCATACCGCACTGCACCGTTCTGGCCGCCGTCGGGCAGCGCATGGCCAGCACTCCGGGGGTATCCGCTGCTCTCTTCGCGGCGCTTGCAAAAGCCCGGGTGAACGTGCGTGCGATCGCACAGGGGTGTTCGGAGTATAATATTACCGTGGTGGTGGACAGGAGTGACGCGGTGGCGGCGCTGCGGGCGGCCCATGGGCGGTTCTACCACTCGCAGATTCCACTGGCGGTGGCTCTGATTGGCCCGGGGCTGATTGGCAGCACGCTGCTGGATCAGATCAGGGACCAGCGGGCGAGTCTCAAGAAGGAGTTCAATATTGACATGCGCGTGGTGGGCATCATTGGGGCAAACAAGATGTTGATCGATAACAGGTGAGGGCGGTGGGGGATAGGGGGGGCAGTCCGGTTGAGTTGAGGGCGCAATGCCGATGAAGGAGGCAGAGGGCGAGTCTGGTTTTAATATTGGCATGCGCGTGGTGGGGATTATTGGCGCGAATAAGATGCTCATTGATAACAGGTGAGAGCGGTGGGGTTTTTGCTGTAGGTTGAGGGTGCAGTTTAGGTCAAAGACCAGCGGGCGAGACTGAAGAAGGAGTTCAATATTGACATGCGCGTGGTGGGGATCATTGGCGCCAATAAGATGCTCATCGATAACAGGTGAGTGCGGTACTGCAGGTGGGTGGGCTGAGGCCTGAAGGTGGCTGAAGGTTAAAAGACTAGAGGGCGAGTCTGAAAAAGGAGTTCAATATCAATATGCGTGTGGTGGGGAACATCGGGGCGAATAAGATGCTCATTCACATGCATTTTGAGGCGCCTCAAAATGAACATCGGGGCGAATAAGATGCTCATTGACATGCATTTTGAGGCGCCTCAAAATGAACATCGGGGCGAAAAAGATGCTCATTGACATGCATTTTGAGGCGCCTCAAAATGAACATCGGGGCGAATAAGATGCTCATTGACATGCATTTTGAGGCGCCTCAAAATGAACATCGGGGCGAATAAGATGCTCATTGACATGCATTTTGAGGCGCCTCAAAATGAACATCGGGGCGAATAAGATGCTCATTGACAACACGGACAACAGGTGAGAGCGGTGGGGGGCACTCTGGGCATGGTCTGCCCGTTGCCCAACACGGTCGTGGTGGGGTGCAATGCCAGTCTGCCAGCAGCCTCTCCATCGTCTTCCCCCTGCTCCCACCTCTCCTCAGTCCTCTCCGCGCACTCCCAGGCGCAAGCGCCCTCGTGCCAGCCTCTCCCTTGGGCCCTCCCCCCTGCTCCCTGCTCTCCTGAGGCCTCTTCCCCCGCTTCCAGGCCTTTCTAAACGCCCTCTCTCCTTCCCCTTTCCTCCACACCACACCCCCTGTGCTCCCGTCCCAGGGGCGTGCCCCTGTCCAACTGGCGTGAGGAGCTGGACACAAGAGGGGAAGCAGCAGACATGGTGGCGTTTGAAGCCTCTCTGATGGACGGGCACCACGGGCTGACCCGCATTGTCCCACATGCCTCCCACCCCACTCTCCCAGGGGCGTGCCCCTGTCCAACTGGCGAGAAGAGCTGGCGGAGAGAGGGGAAGCAGCAGACATGGTGGCGTTTGAAGCGTCTCTGATGGACGGCCATCATGGGCTGCCCAACACGGTGGTGGTGGACTGCACTGCCAGCAGCGAGGTGGCTGACAAATACCCCACGTGGCTGGCTGAAGGACTCCACGTGGTCACGCCCAACAAGAAGGCCAATTCTGGGCCCCTCAAAGAGGTACGTACGGCCAACGCTAGCACTCCAGACCTAACGGGCTAGAGGGTGACAGCACAGAAACAGGGCTTCCTAGGGCGTCTCTAGGGGCCGCCGTTCCCCGTGCTCCATTGCCCAACACGGTGGTGGTGGACTGCACTGCCAGCAGCGAGGTGGCGGATAAATACCCCACGTGGCTCGCTGAGGGGCTGCACGTTGTGACCCCCAACAAGAAGGCCAATTCCGGACCACTGAAAGAGGTATGACTTGAGACGTGATGTCCAGCTCTGATATGTGCAGGCCATCTCTGGCTGGCTAACTGGCTGCATCGCGCCAGCCTGCAACAAGGTCAACTAGGGACCTCTCTCCCTCCTCACAGCGCTGCTCCCTTTTCCTCACACAGTTTCTTCCCTTCCTTTCCCTCCTCCCCCCTCTCCATCCATTCCCCTTCTCCAGTACCTCAAGATCCGTCAGCTGCAGCGCGAGCTGTGCACGCACTACCTGTATGAGGCCACTGTGGGAGCCGGGCTGCCCATCGTGGCAACACTCAAGGGGCTGCTGGATACAGGCGACCACATCCACCGCATCGAAGGCATCTTCAGGTGTGCAGTGGGGTGCAGTGTGCTTGCATGCATACATGGTGTGGGTGCAGTGCGGTGCAGTACGGTTCTGTGCCGCTTCCAAGGGTTGCCCATCGTTGCAACTCTCAAGGGGCTGCTGGATACAGGTGACCACATTCACCGTAATGAAGGCATCTTCAGGTGAGCCATGCGTGTTGGTGCATGCACATAACAGCGTGTTGTAGGCACGTTCAAAAGGCTGATGGGCACCACATCCACCACATTCTCTACTTTCCCCTCCCATTCCCATTTACCCCCCTTCTCATCACCAGTGGCACGCTGAGTTACATCTTCAACAGCTTCGACGGCAGCAAGCCATTCTCACAGATCGTGGCAGAGGCACGGGCTAATGGGTTCACGGAGCCTGATCCCAGGGATGACCTTGAGGGCATGGACGTGGCGAGGAAGGTGAGGAGGCTGGGTGAATTGGTTCAGAGGGAAGGTGAGAGCAGTGTTGGGAGGAAGGCAAGGAAGGTGATTCGCGTTGAGAGAGGACGGGCGTGGGCCAACAGAACCTAGGGATGTTCTGAAATGATTTGGAAGGCATGGGCATGTGGAGGGCAGAATGAAGAAAAACAGAATCTAGTAGCCCACTGTCTCCCCTCGTCCAACTTATCTCTCCCCTTCACCCACCTCATTCATTCCTGTTCTCTCTCTGCTCGCAGGTGGTCATCTTGGCGCGCGAGTGTGGTCTTCGCCTTGAGCTCGACCAAGTACCCGTGCAAAGCCTTGTGCCCGAGGCTCTCCAGGTACGGTACCGAGGCTCTTGAGGCTTGTCAGATGGAATGTTGAAGCACAACAAACACTTTATTTAGGGTTGATAGATTCACTCATTAGGTATGGTATCGACACACTATGGTTATGAGGATCTACGAGTAAGCTGATCTGAAGCTGTGTGAAACTTCGTACGGGTAGAACATCTGATCTGAAACAGCAGCCCTCCTTGAAATGCATCTAACTCCCCCCCAACTCCGGTTGTGGCCCCCCTTTCCTCCCCCCACCCCCCCTTCGTGTGTCTGGCAGCACGTGGGCAGTGTGGAGGAGTTCATGCAGCGGCTGCCTGAATTTGACGATGAGATGGAGGCCAAGAGAAAGGCGGCCGAGGAGAAGGGCGAGGTGAGTTGCTTCTCCGTGTAGGCAAAGACAATACTTAAGTGGTAGTTGAACTTATTTTCTATTCAACTAAAATGCCGGATGCCTGAGACTGATGATGAGATGGAGGCCAAGAGAAAGGCGGCCGAGGAGAAGGGCGAGGTGAGTTGCTGTGGCGGCTGTATGCTATCCACCTATCCTGCTCTTTGCAAGTGCTCGTTGGGTGCGCGTGCTGCTTCTCCCTTCTGGCAGCATCATCTCTCTGTCTCCATCTTCCTCTACCTCGCTTAGCTCTCCGTCTCGCCCTCTCGCTCTGATTTCCCCAGGTGCTGCGCTATGTGGGCGTGGTGGCTATGGAAAAGAGGGAGGGGCGAGTGGAGCTGCGCCAGTACCCCATCTCATTCATCCGCTCTACCTCTTCTCCCTCTCTTCCTCTCGCCCTATCATCACCCTTCCTCCAGGTGCTGCGCTATGTGGGAGTGGTGGACATGGACAAGAGGGAGGGGCGAGTGGAGCTGCGCCAGTATCCGCGCACGCACGCATTCACACAGCTGGTCGGCTCAGACAACATCATCTCATTCGTCACCTACCGCTACAACGTACAGCCCCTCATTGTGCGCGGGCCAGGTGCCGGCGCCGAGGTCACTGCGGGGGGTGTGTTCAGTGATCTGCTGCGCCTTGCCGCCTTCCTCGGCGCCCCCTCTTAAAATCTACAGTCTTCTTCGATAACGTTAGAGCATTTACTAGTAGAAACATTATCAGGCCTGGTGCTGGCGCTGAGGTCACTGCAGGCAGCATGTTCAGTGATCACCTGCGCATCGCTGCCTTCCTCGGCGCCCCCTCTTATAATCTGCAGTCGCTTTGATGCCCTTAAAAAGACCGGTCCATCCCATTGATGCATTGAAGGCCAGTACCTTATGGATACCTCTGGTTCCTGTGCTCATGGTACCTGGGCCTTGTTGTAGCCTGCAGTCTTTGGTTTTCTGATAACGCTTGCATGAATTTCATATGTTGTGTCCATTGACGCGTACTTCTTGCTGAAATATGTAAAACACTAGTACCGTAATACCCCGGATATAAGCGCACCTGCGCTTACAATCAAACAGTGTTTTTTAAGGGGGTTTCTGATTGAGTCAAAATTTTAAGCACATGTGATGACATATGCGTATTTGTCAAATGTTATACCCTGTTGTGGGTCATGCTATATGGGGTACAAGCAGTTAGGGTTAGGCATGTGTACCCCAACCCTATCAATCCTACTCATTCCGCTGTTTTCACTTACTGAGATGGTATCAGCAGTAGGTTCGCCGTTCCTAGGCCTCACCTAATTGGCGCCGTTCCTAGACTTAGGTCGCCTCCTAGGATCGACACTTGACCTAAAACGCCTTAGCCCGCGCCACGACAACGCCCACGCCAGCGTACCCTCCCGTAGGCCTGCCCGTCGCTCGCGCCTCCCGTAGGCCTGCCCGTCGCCCCGCCGTCCAGCCCGCAGGCCCGCGCGTCGCGTCGCCCGTAGGCCCGCGCGTCGCGCCTCCCGTAGGCCTGCCCGTCGCCCCGCCGTCCAGCCCGCAGGCCCGCGCGTCGCGTCGCCCGTAGGCCCGCGCGTCGCGCCTCCCGTAGGCCTGCCCGTCGCCCCGCCGTCCAGCCCGCAGGCCCGCGCGTCGCGTCGCCCGTAGGCCTGCGCGTCGCGCCGCCTGCAGGCCCCCCCGTCGACCCGCCGTCCAGCCCGCAGGCCCGCGCGTCGCGTCGCCCGTAGGCCTGCGCGTCGCGCCGCCTGCAGGCCCGTCCGTCGACCCGCCGTCCAGCCCGTAGGCCTGCACGCCGCGCCGCCCATAGGCCAGCCCGCCGCGCCGCCCTCCAGTCCACTAACTGAGCAGCCCTCCTGTCCGCATGCTACGCCTCCTCCTCGCCTGCACGCCTGCGAGCTTACATCCTCGCTACTGCCTGTCCCCCCCCTCCCGCGGCTGGCAGCCGCGCTCTCTCAGTCTCGCCCTCTATGGCGACCTCCCGAGTACTTCGTTTCGACCCTGAAGGGCGACCTATAGATTTTAGCACGTGGCTTACGCAGGCGCAGCGCCACCTTAAGAGCCAGCGGCAGGATGGCGTGCACTTGTTCGCACACGCATCCGGTACTCAGACCGCTCCCCAGCAGCCTAGCCCGCTGCCCACTACCCCACCGCCTACTCCTGAGCAGGAGGCCGAGTACCAGCGCCAGCTCCTCGCTCGCGACGTGTGGGAGTCTCGTGACGCCGCTGCCTGCCTCGCCCTGACCGACCTTCTCCCGCCGACAGAGGCAGTCCACTTCGCTCAGGTCGAGTCTGCTGCAGATCTGTATAAGGCTATTGTTGCTCGCTACTCTACTCCCTCCTCTGCGTCGCTCAGTCGCCTCCTCGTACCCTTTATCTACCCTGACCTCGCCTCCTTTGAGACTGTCTCTGACCTCGCTACTCACCTGCGCTCCCTTGACGCTCGCTTTCGCGCTGCTTGCACTGAGGACCAGCTTGCCCTTGCCCCGCCCCCTATGTGGCTCACTATTCACTGGCTAGTCACTCGCCTCCCTGACCGCCTAGCCACAGCCCGCGACGCGCTTCTTCTGAAGCACCCCACTGAGCTTACAATCGATCTTCTTGAGACCGCTCTCTCGAAGATCGAGAGTAACCTCCTCACCGTTGCCTCTGCCTCTTCCGCGCCTCCTCCTCGTCTTTTTGAGGGGTGTGCGGTACCACAGCTTCCCACCTTCTCTGCCTCCCTTGCCACTCCCACGTCTTCTGCCTCTGAGGAGACGGCGGCTGTTTCTGTCTCTGGCGGACAGAAACGTGGCAAGGCCGGCAAGAAGGGCGGGAAGGGCGGCGGAGGTACTGGAGGTGGTGCGGGTAGTGGCGGTGGCGGTGGAGCAGGTGGTGGGAGTGGTGGTGGGGGTGGCTCGGGACCTGACGGCCCTCCTTTCGACGGTGGAGTTTTCACTGGTGGTGAGGGGTTCCAGCAGCAGCAGCAGCCGACTCCTCAGCAGCTGCCACCGCAGGGACAGCAGCAGCAGCAGCGACAGGGCCAGCAGCAGCGCCTACCGCAGCAGCAGCCTCAGCAGTGGGGCCCTCCGCAGCAGTGGGGCCCTCCGCAGCAGTGGAGGTCTGCGGGTCCCCCGAGCACTGGGCGCGGTGGCGCCCCCTCCAGTCGGGGACCTCGCGCGGCCGGCCGCGACGTTGGTCCCTGTGAGTACTGGATCCTTACGGGTCCTCGTAGGGACACGTACTGTGGCCGCCCCGACCACTCTGCTGCACGCTGCTTCAGTCGTCTCGACGACCTCTACCGCTTGCACCACGGCCCCTCCGCTCCCCCGCCGCCACGCTGGGGGACGCTGCTTGCTCGTGGTATTGCTGTTTTTGATATGACTATGGATGATGCTAGGTCTTATGCCATGTATGCTGATGTTGACTATAGTGCTCCTGGATCTGTGTACTTGCCTGTACCTAGCTTAGGATCTTTGCCTGTTGCTAGAGTAGGTGCTAGTGTAGGATCTTGCTTAGCTACTAGTACAGGTACTCCCTCGGCGGACACGTCTCTCTCCTTCACACTGGACTCAGGAGCGTCGCACTGCTTCTTCCGCGACTGCACGACTCTCTCTCCGCTACCGGCGCCTGTCCCTGTAGCACTGGCCGATCCCTCCTCGGGACCGGTCATTGCGACTCACGCCACTACTCTCCCGTGCCCAGCTGCTCCTTCTGGTTCCCTGACCGGCCTCCACGTTCCTACGTTCTCTAGGAACCTGGTTGGTGTGGGCACCTTGGCGAGACAGCACGTCGGTGTCTGGGTTGAGCCTTCTGGTGACACCGCAGTCTGCGTCGACGGTGACACGTACGCCCCCTTGGCCACTTTCCGCCAGGAGCCGGGCTCTGGTCTGTACACCCTCCGCACCGACCCCCGTCAGGTTCCCCCGTCCCACCAGGTAGCCGGGTCCAGTCAGGTTGCTGTGTCAGGTGTAGTTGCTGCGTCGTGCTCGTGTCGGTCGCTTGCCCACCCCACCGTTCTGTGGCACCACCGGATGGGGCACCCGTCCCTTCCTCGTCTGCGCGCCATGTCCAGTCAGCGTCTTGTCTTAGGCCTCCCCCGAGTCCTCCCGCCACTCCCGCCGTCCCCAGCTCCTCCGTGCGGCCTTCGGGCCCTTGGTCTCCCCTCCTCTCCTCCTGTGTTCGGTCCTACGTTTCCTCCTCCGGACTCCACTCCGGCTGTCTTCCCTCGTTCTCTGTCTCCTCCGTCCCCCACTCCTCTCGCCCACACTTGGGCCTCTCGTCCTCCTCGTGCTCGTCCCTCGTCCCCTGTCACTGACCTCCGTACCGTGTTGTTTCGTCCTAGTCCTCCTCGTTCTCCTCCGTCGGCCCTTCCTCGTCCTCCTGAGTCTTCCCTCACTGCCTCCCTGTCCACTCCGGTCACTGACTACTACCGCACGTACCGCCCCACTCTCTCTCGTGTTCTCGCCTCTCTTGTTACTCGTGCCTCCCCTTCCTCCGTCGCGGTCCTCACTGCCGCTGTCACTGACTTTACTGCTACGCGTCGCCTTGACTACGCTACTCGTGTTGTGGCCGCTCCTCCTGTCCGTCCTCTGTCCGCCGGGGGTGAGTCTGCCCTTGGCTGTGACGTCCTAGAGGACAGACAGTTTGAGCTAGAGTTCCTGGCAGCTGCTTCGCCTCATCTCTGTGCCATGCTGCTCACTCCTGAGGGAGACCCCGACGCTCCTGACATACCTACTCCTCGCACTTACGCTGAGGCAGTGTCAGGGCCTTGGGCCTCTCAGTGGAGAGCTGCCATGGACGCAGAGATGGCCTCCTACAGGTCCACAGGCACTTACGTTGACGAGGTTCCCCCACCAGGGGCGAACATCGTTGACGGCATGTGGATCTTCAAGGTGAAGCGGCCGCCGGGATCTCCCCCAGTCTTCAAGGCACGCTACGTGGCTAGAGGGTTCAGTCAGCGTGAGGGAGTTGACTTCTTTCAGACCTTCGCGCCCACCCCGAAGATGACCACTCTTCGGGTGTTACTGCACGTAGCAGCGCAGAGAGACTACGAGCTACACTCTCTTGACTTCTCCACTGCCTTCCTCCAGGGCCGCCTACACGAGGAGATCTGGCTGCGTCGTCCTCCGGGCTTCACTGGCACTTTCCCGCCTGGGACCCAGTGGAGCCTCAGACGACCGGTCTACGGTCTCCGCCAGGCACCCCGTGAGTGGCACGACACTCTCCGCTCTACTCTCTCCGACCTCGGGTTTGAGCCGTCTTCCGCCGACCCGTCGCTGTTTGTTCGTCGTGGGCGCACACCTTTCTTCGTTCTGGTCTACGTTGACGACTTGGTTTTTGCCACAGCCGACACAGCTGCACTGGCGGAGGTGAAGTCCGAACTGCAGAAGAGACACACGTGCACTGACCTTGGAGAACTGCGCCGCTACCTTGGCCTGCAGATCTCCAGGGACAGAGCCGCTCGCACCATCACTCTGACTCAGTCACACATGGTGCAGCAGGTCCTTCAGCGGTTCGGGCTTCAGGACTCCTCTCCTACACCCACTCCTCTTGCTGTAGACCACAGACTCACTGGGCCTTTTCCTGACGAGCCGTTCGAGCCCAGTGGTCCCTACGCAGAGCTGGTGGGCTGCCTCATGTACCTGATGACGTGCACTCGCCCGGACCTCGCCTTCCCTCTTAGCATCCTGTCTCGCTTTGTTGCGACTGGGAGACACCGTCCTGTTCACTGGGCGGCGGCTAAGAGGGTGGCGAAGTACCTTGGCGCGACATCAGGCATGGGGCTTGTACTTGGAGGGACACAGCCAGTTGTACTCACCGGTCACTGCGACTCCTCCTACGCCGACGACGTTGAGACTCAGAGGTCTACGCAGGGTTACTGTTTCAGCCTGGGTTCTGGAGCTGTTTTGTGGAGGTCTACTCGGTCCTCCTCGGTTGCGACTTCTACCGCAGAGGCCGAGATCTACGCTGGGGCCCTTGCTGCTCAGGAGCTACGCTGGTTGACCTTTTTGCTCACTGACCTTGGTGAGCGGCCGAGCTCTGCACCGACCCTGTTTGCTGACAACAGGGCGATGATTCTCCTGTGTCGTGAGCCTCGACTGGAGAGCAGAGTGAAGCACATCGACGTCAGGTACTTCCTCCTTCGAGAGTTGCAGAGACGCGGGGGCCGCGAGGGACGAAACGGGGGGCCGCGGGGCGACGAATCGAGGGGGGGGGGAGGGGGGGGGGACCGCGGGCGACGAAACGGGGGGCCGCGGAACGACGAACGCGACGGGCGAAGGGCGCGACGGGATGAAGAAAAAAGTAGCGCATTTCGCGCTGCAGGAAGTGCGGGCCCATGTTACTAAAAAAAAAAGGGGAAGGTTCTAGGAAAGAACCAGCTCTGACACCATGTCAAGATAGTAGCTAGAGGTGAGGAGCCATGCTAGGGTGAAGAGGAGAAAGTGTCGAGAGAGTTTAGGCAAGGAAAGAGGGGTTTCACTATAGAGTTTGGAGTACAAATAGGAGGAAAAGGGGTAAACCACCAAACAGAATGCAATAACTACACTACTGCTAGATCTACATGCAGTTACAATAATATAATTATGACAGCAACTCCCTGTCAAAGTTATATTATATCCTGCTTGCTGTAGTTACTGTTGTCATTGTTATAAACTGTTGGTTGTGCACCTTCTTTGTTAGTTTGCTATATGTACCTTGTGTGCTACAGTGAACCCAACCATTCTCGTAACTCTCCTTGCACAACTCTCTCGACTCCCTTGGGCCTAGGCTTCTAAGCCTAGGCCCTACCTAAAACCTACGTCCTTATCTTGACACTCCCCCACCCCCCCCCCCCCCCCCCCCCCCCCCCCCCCCCCCCCCCCCCCCTTCTCCTCCATCTCCCTGCTGCGCGTCTAGCAGTGGGGGGGATGTCGAAACTATAGGCAGAAACTAGAAACAGGAAAGAGGGGTTTGCACTAGCAGGCAGTTGAGTACATATAGCAAACCCTAATTTGGGCTATACTCGCTATAGAGTACCCCACTGCAGGCTAGACAAATATCACATTCTGACACACCCCCATAGTCAAAGTGGGGTACAATGTCAAGATAAGCGGTAGTCTTAGGAGCCATAGCTAGGAGAGTCCTAGCTAGGCAAGAGAGTTTAGGCGAAAGAGGAGGGTTGCACTAGCAAGAATGGGGATACAAATAGCAAACCCTAGAAGGGTTGTACTCGCTACAGAGCACCCCACTACAGGCTAGAGCATAATATTCTGACAGGGGTATAATCAGCACAATAAGCAAGCAGAGCAATAGTTCACAATGATAAGCAAAGCTAGAGGCTATCACAGAGGGCAAGTGAGGAGGAGGAGAAGTTGTGGGGGCGAGAAGATGGGAGGCGACGGCTGAAGCTGCAGACACACGGGCAACAGGAGCGCGCAGCACTGTCGCTACCAGGCGCAGAGCCCCGGACTACACGGCGACAGGCGCAGCTGGCTCTCTGTGCTACTAGGAGCGCGCAGCAGTGCCGCTACCAGGCGCAGAGCCCCGGACTACACGGCGACAGGCGCAGCTGGCTCTCTGGACTACCAGGCTAAACCTCGGACTACAGGCGCTGCGGACAACAAGACGGCTGCCTCCACTCAACTTCCCCCAGCTGTCCCACACCCCTTTCACACACCCCCTGCTGTACCTCTAGCACTGCTCACACGCCACCCCCCTCGTACCACTCCGACGGCTCCAACACATCCACCCCCCTCAGCGGCAACTGAAGCAGTCGGAGACGGAGGAGGAGGAGGAGCAGGGGACGGCGCACACACCCGTCACCCCCATACTCGCCACTCCCATGTCGAAATAGCTAGGCAAAAGTTAGAAACACGAAAGAGGGGTTTTCACTAGCATGCAGTTGAGTACATATAGCAAACCCTAATTCGGGCTGTACTCGCTATAAAGTACCCCACTGCAGGCTAGACAAGCATTATATTCTGACACACCCCCATAGTCAAAGTGGGGTACAATCAACACAACAAGCAGGCAGAGCAGTAGGTTCACAAATACAAGCAAAGCTAGAGGCTATCACAGAGGGCAAGTGAGGAGGAGGAGAAACTGCGGGGGCGAGAAGATGGGAGGCGATGGCTGAAGCTGCAGACACACGGGCAACAGGAGTGCGCAGCACTGTCGCTACCAGGCTAAACCCGGACTACACGGCGACAGGCGCAGCTGGCTCGCTGTGCTCCCAGGAGTGCTCACACTGTGGCTACCAGGCGCAGAGCCCCGGACTACACGGCCACAGGGGGTCGTGGCTCTCTAAACTTCAGGCGCTGCGGACGACAAGACGACTGCCTCCACTCAACCTCCCCCAGCTGTCCCACACCCCTTTCACACACCCCCTGCTGCACCTCTAGCACTGCTCACACGCCACCCCCCTCGTACCACTCCGACGGCTCCAACACATCCACCCCCCTCAGCGGCAGCTGCAGCAGTGGGAGACGGAGGAGGAGGAGGAGCAGGGAGCGGCTCACACACCTGGCACCCCCATACTCTCCACCCCCAAACCCTAACACAGGAGCGCATACGAGCAGCAGCGGGGGTGGGGTGCGGTCAGAAGCTCGGGGGACGGCGTGCGGCACTGGGGCAGACTGTACGGGCCGCGCACGGGCCTGGCGCAGGCCGGACGAACCGCGCGCGGGCTGCCCGGGCCGCGCGCGGGCCTGGCGCAGCCCGTACGGGCCGCACGCGGGCCTGGCGCAGGCCGTACGGGCCGCGCGCGGGCCTGGCGCAGCCCGTACGGGCCGCGCGCGGGCCTGGCGCAGCCTGTACGGGCCGCGCGCGGGCCTGGCGCAGGTCGCGCGGGCCGCGTCGGGCGACGGGGGGCGACGCGCGGGTCCCCGGAGGCTCCACGACGGGCGACGGGGGGCGACGCGCGGGTCGACGGGGCAGGAAACCGCCGCGCGCCCCGAGCGCGCGGCGGGAAGAAAAAACGCCGCGCGCCCTGAGCGCGCGGCAGGCAGGAAACATCGCGCGCCCGGGGCGTGCGATAGGCAGGACAGCAGCGGAAGCATCGGATGGAGCCACCCACAGGATCGACCCAGGAGGGTCGACCTGCTCTGATAGCATGTCGAAATATCTAGGCAAAAGTTAGAAACAAGAAAGAGGGGTTTTCACTAGCATGCAGTTGAGTACATATAGCAAACCCTAATTCAGGCTGTACTCGTTATAGAGTACCCCACTGCAGGCTACACAAACATCACATTCTGACACCCCACACTCGCCAACCCCAAACCCTAACACAGGCAGGAGCGCGGGCAGCAGCGGGGATGGTGCGCGGGCAGCAGTTTGGGGGACAGCGCGCGGCTCACCACGGCGTCGCGACGGGGCAGCGGGGGGGCACGCGCGGCTCCCCAGGGCGTCGCGACGATCGACGAGGGGGAAAGAGCGGGTCCCCGGGGGCGACGCGACAGTCGACGGGGGGGAACGCGCGGGTCCCCGGGGGCGACACGACGGTCACAGGGGGGGGGACGCGCGGGTCTCTGGGGTGACGCACGAGCCAGTAAACCGCCGTGCGCCTCGGGGCGCACGGCGGGCAGAAAACCGCCGCGCGCCCCGAGCGCGCGACGGGGAGAAAACCGCCATGCGCCCGAGCGCGTGGCGGGAATAAAAAACGTCGCGCGCCACGGGGCGCGCGACAGACAGGACAGCAGCGGAAGCTAACGGTGGGCCCACAGGCCAGGAGCGTAACCGCTCTGATAGCATGTCGAAACTAAAAGCAGAAACTAGAAACAGGAAAGAGGGGTTTGCACTAGCAGGCAGTTGAGTACATATAGCAAACCCTAATTTGGGCAGTTGAGTACCCCACTGCAGCTAGACAAATATCACATTCTGACAGGGGAGGGTATGGGGGTGACGGGTGTGAGTAATCAGCTGACATGGTATCAGAGCATATCGATCCTGGGCCCACCGTTAGCTTCCGCTAAATGCGCCACTATGCTGCCCGTCGCGCGCTCGGGCGCGCGTCGGTTTTCTGCTCGTCGCGTGCCCTGGGCGCGCTTCGATTTTCTGCCCGTCGCGCGCCCCGGGCGTGCGTCGATTTCGTGCCCGTCGTGCGCCCCGAGGCGCGCGATGGTTTCCTATCCGTCGTGCGCCCCGAAACGCCCGACGGTTTCTGCCCGCCCGCGTGCCCTGCTATCGCCCACGCAGCTCCCCCCCCCCCGCCCCCCCCCTTCTCCTCCATCTCCCTGCTGCGCGTGCAGCAGTGGGGGGGAGGGTATGGGGGTGACGGGTGTGAGTAATCAGCTGCCGCCCCTCCTCCTCTCTCACTGCCGCACACGCAGCTGTTGGGGGGGGGAGGGTGTGGGGGAGACGAGGGAGTGGCGGTAGGGATGCTGAGGGGTGTGAAAGGGAGTTTTGGGAAAATGGGGGGGGTTGAAAGGGGGTGGCCGCCGTGAAGCAAGCAGCTCTAGTCGCCCGTGAGCCAGTTGCTCCAGTCCCCCGTGAGCCAGTTGCTCCAGTCGCCCATGAGCCTGTTGCTCCAGTCGCCCGTGAGTCAGTTGCTCCAGCCGCTCGTCTAGCCGCGGAGCCAGTTATTCCAGTTGTCTGTGTGCCAATTGCTCCAGTTGCGCTGTGTGCCAGCAGCTTCAGCCGCCGCCTACCATCTCCTCTCCTCTCTTGGTCCCTCATCCTCCACACTTGCCGTCTGCTTCTTCTGTTGTGGCCTGTCTGGTGTACCCCATTATGGGGGCGTTAACTACACTTCTTTCTACAAGCAATTATGGGGGCGTGTCGAAATATGTCATACATATTTAATAACCGCTTGTAGTTGTAGTGTAGGCATTATGCTTTCCTGCTTGTGGTGCACCACTCCTTGCATGTTTCTCATCTATTTGTACTTGCAATTCTATAGTGCATTCCCCTTTTTGCTTGGCCAATCCTCTCGACACTCTCTTGCCTAGCCTAAACCCTAGGCTCCTTGTTCTAAATTATGAAGCTATTCTTATAAAGATGACTAGCCTAGGAGGGTGGGTGGGAACTGAACTTGAGCGATCGTAAAAATGAGGGAAGTGGGTGGAGGAAGAATGACCCTAAACCCACGTATTTAAAGAATGCGAATAGCGCGCTTCGACGGTGCACAAAATTGCGTTACCGTCAGCTTCGTTTTTACAATACACAAATTTGAAAGCATAAACGCTTAGAATTTTTTTGTTTTCACAAGGAGTGCGCTAATTATAAAGTTTCGGCCATTAGCACAGTCCTCCAGATATAAGCGCATGCGCTTATCATAGGCCTGCGCTTACATCTAGGGCCATACGGTACTTAGTTTCATCATAATGTGTATTTGAACAAAAAATGAGTGGAGCTTGAGCTTCTTGAATCCAACGCATCATCTCCGATATCACCTTCCACTACAGCGTGGAGCTCCAGGTGCAGCAAGGGTAGAGGTTTGCCGAATACACTTGTACGCCAATTCTGTGCACCTATCCCCCATACCGATTCTGTACACTTCTAGGCCCTCTGGCCTAAGGGTACATTCCGCACCTGGTCAGTCTTCTGGTTAACCATTCTTAACCAGAATTTGGATAACTAGAAGCCTTTGGTCAGCGATTTTCCAAGTGCAAGGTTGTCGTGCAGGGTGTGTTTCCCTCGCGCAACCAACAATATCGAGGTTGGACCAACACGTATGCAGTCGAGGCCTATGATATCAGGGTAAAACACCATGATGGCCCTGAATTCGTGGTGTTGGTACCTTCTCTTCCTTGCATCAAACAGTTTGGTAGGCTAGGGTTTCATGGCGCTAGGGTTTGCGTTTCTGTATCGTTGGATGCTCACGGTGCAATCATTCTGTTCGGTTTCAGTTTCCAACACGGTATTATGAGTAGGTCAGTCTATGCTTCCGCTTTGCCCACTCTAGACCGCCTACCTCGAGCTGTCCTTAGGTCGCCCCTAGCCCGCCAGATGTGCACCCCTTAGATCGCCCATGTCGGCCTCGTTTATTGTCCCCTAGACAGGCCCTCGCTGGCCCTTCATCCCGCTGTCGCCCCGCCTCGTTCTGCCTCTCACGCGACAGCCCTGCCACCCGTCACTCCTGCTGCCGCTTGCGCGCGCGTTGCCGCTCATGCTTTTGCTGTTGCTCGTGCTCTCGCGCTCGAGCTGATGCGTGCACTCCTGCTTGCGCTCGCGATGCTGCCCGCACTCGCACTCTCGCTGCTGCTTGTGCACCCATGTTGCTGCACGCGTTGTTGCCCGCGCTCGCGCTTGTGTTGCTGCTCGCATTGTTGCCTGCTCCCGCTCTTTCGCTGCCGCTCGTGGCGTTGCTCGTGCTTGCACCGTTGTGCCTGTGCACGCGCTACCGCTCCCGCTGCTGCCCTTCCTGACACTCACTCTGCAGCCCGCCGCCTGCTCCCTACTCCAGCCCATCACACGTACCTACCTACCGCCCAAGCCCTGCCTGCCAAGCCTGATTTAGGTGTCCCAGATGTGCCCTACCTACCGTGCCTGCCGCCCATTCCCATGCCTGCCGTGCCTGCCTGAGGTTCCTACCACCCATGCCCTGATTGTCGTGCTTGCCTTAAGTGCCTGCCGCCCATGCCCTGCCTGTAGTACCTGCCCTTGCCTTCGTGCCTGCCATGCCTGCCTTGCCTCCCCTGCCTGTTGTGCTAGCCGCCGCCCATGCCTCAGTAGCCCGCCAATGCCTTAGCCACCGCTACTATGGAATCCAAAATCTTCCTGCACTTGGATGTGGAGGGGCATCCGCTCGACTTCCAGTCGTGGCCGAACCAAGTTATCTCTCACCGAAGAAACAGTTTCGACAAGATATTGTGCTCTATGAACATGCAACTGGTGCGTTATTTGCCTTTGTGACCTCCTGTCCCCACTGCCATTATATTGCTACGAGTAGGAGGAGTACCACATGTCCTTCCTCATGTATTTGCAATGACACTGCTGCACGTCTCACCATCCTTCGTCATCTCCCGCTGGCTGAGGGGGAGCACTTTACCTAGGTAAAGACAACAAAGGACTTGCTTGATGCGGTAGTTGCACACTACTCCACTCCTTCCACTGCCATGTTTGGCCGCCACCTCCTGCCCTTACTCTTTCCTAACCTCCCTTTCTTTTGCATAGACTCTGACCTCATTACACACCTGCGCTCGCAGGATGCTAATTTCGTGCTTACATCAGTCCTGAGCAGAACAAGGAGGCCAAACCCCCTATATATATCATATTGTACCTCCTAGCAACTCGCCTTCCAGACCGCTTTGCCCCTTCACACGACACTTTTCTTTCTATCCACCCCAGAACACTCACTATCGAGCTCTTTGAGACGCGTCTCACAGAGATCAAGTTTAGTATCTTTGTCGTTGCCGCCACCTCTGCTACTATGCTCCCACTCACCTTTGATGGGTGTGCTCCATTCCTTCTTGCTAGCCATGTCTCCTCGGCCTCTTTTACTGCGGCTGTCCATGAGTCGGAGGTTAGCAATTGCTACCTCATGTTGCAAAGGAAATCGTAAGAGTGGCAAGAAGGGAGGAGGGGGTGGAGGTGGCGGTGGTACTGGGACGTCTAGAGGTGCTAACGTAGGAGGAGGTGTTGGGTCTGGTGGTGCGGCGAGAGGAGGTGCAGGTTCTGGGGTTTTGCGTAGCAGTAGCAGAGGGACGAGCAGCAACGACAGTTTCTGTAGCACCAGGCACCGCATTTTCAGTAGTGATTCTCACAGTAGGTTTCACCGCAGCAGCGGGGCTCGACCGGCTCTTGACGCGCTGGACTCAACCGCGGGCCCTGCTAGCAGCACTTGATCCCAATGGGCCCTCGAGCTGCCCAGATCTGCTAGCATACTAACCACTCCGCAGCTCGATGATTCAACCGCCTCTCCGACCTCTACCGCCAACGCTACAGACGAGAGGCATCGGCCCGGATTGGCTGCTTCAGCGGATGATATTACTGTTATTTGTGCTTCTTTTTTTAATAATCCTGTGGTGTATCTTGGTGACTCTAGTATTGTTGGACATTACTATTCATGTATGTCTAGTATAGGATCGGTTATTGCTCTAGCGTGGGGTTTTGTGCTGCTGCTAGCCCAGGTGCCCCAACTGCAGATTCGTTACTCTCCTTCACGCTCGACTCTAGTGCCCCTCAGTGCTCCTTTTGGAACCACACTAGCTTTACGCTGCACCCCAACCTCTATCGCAGTCTCTCTCACTAACCCCTCCGCATTACCGATCGTTGCTCGCAGCGCCACCACTCTCCCATGTCCGGCTGTCCTCTCTGACTCCCTTACAGGTCTGAACCTCCTTCGTTCTCCTGGAATTTGGTGGGTGCCAGTCACTTTCGGAACCTTGGTGTTACCACCATCATTTCTATCACCACCAACAGCAGCGCATGAGGTGGCGAACGCCGTAAACCACTGATCGGGTGTTGTACGCAGTGCAGGTAGATGCGCTGTAAGGAATTTGAAACAAGGAAAGTAAAGGCAAACAATGGCTTCATATGTGGATGATTGTGTTACGAATAGTAATGAACGAAACATTACTATGCACTCCTAACCGCAGCAATCGAAGCACACAGTACTGAGGCTGAACGCAAAAGGACGGAAATAACGCGAAGATTCGTACGGTTACGAGAAGGTCTGGACCGTCTGGCAGGCAGCATCAGGCAGCAGCAGTGGCAAGGATTCTGCACAGCCAGTTTTCGTAACTGTCTGGAGTCGCACGGTTGAGTTTCGCTGCAATAATGGAATGTACCCCTTAGAGTACATGGCTAGCTAGGTCGTTTCGTATTCCCCTGTACTCATATTTATAATTGATGTATTTGCATGTTTTAATTATCTCAAGCATTTTACATTCACTCTGCTATTGAGTCTCAGAAAGTAGCTACAGCGGAATGAGTAGGATTGATAGGGTTGGGGTACACATGCCTAACCCTAACTGCTTGTACCCCATATAGCATGACCCACAACAGGGTATAACATTTGACACACCCCCATAGCCTAAGTGGGGAATGCCAAGCAACAAGAAACGCAACCTAAGGTCACAAGACCAGTCACAAACAAAAGACAAAACAAAGCTCAGGGTGGATCACAACGTCACCACACAGTCTGAGCGCAAACAGCGGCCACAAGGCCAGTTCAAGAGTGTATATGCAGATATATACTGTACAAGCAAAGACAAGAGACAAGCACTCACTACTGCAGTCTACTCGACCCAGTCTCAACGAGGCCCAACTGCAGACAGAACCGACGGTGGTCACAAGGCTGAAGAGCCTTGGTGAAGATGTCTGCAGTGTTGGCCTCGGAGGCCACGAAGTCCAGACGAGCCTGCCCGCGTCTCTGCAACTCTCGAAGGAGGAAGTACCTGACGTCGATGTGCTTCACTCTGCTCTCCAGTTGAGGCTCACGACACAGGAGAATCATCGCCCTGTTGTCAGCAAACAGGGTCGGTGCAGAGCTCGGCCGCTCACCAAGGTCAGTGAGCAAAAAGGTCAACCAGCGTAGCTCCTGAGCAGCAAGGGCCCCAGCGTAGATCTCGGCCTCTGCGGTAGAAGTCGCAACCGAGGAGGACCGAGTAGACCTCCACGAAACAGCTCCAGAACCCAGGCTGAAACAGTAACCCTGCGTAGACCTCTGAGTCTCAACGTCGTCGGCGTAGGAGGAGTCGCAGTGACCGGTGAGTACAACTGGCTGTGTCCCTCCAAGTACAAGCCCCATGCCTGATGTCGCGCCAAGGTACTTCGCCACCCTCTTAGCCGCCGCCCAGTGAACAGGACGGTGTCTCCCAGTCGCAACAAAGCGAGACAGGATGCTAAGAGGGAAGGCGAGGTCCGGGCGAGTGCACGTCATCAGGTACATGAGGCAGCCCACCAGCTCTGCGTAGGGACCACTGGGCTCGAACGGCTCGTCAGGAAAAGGCCCAGTGAGTCTGTGGTCTACAGCAAGAGGAGTGGGTGTAGGAGAGGAGTCCTGAAGCCCGAACCGCTGAAGGACCTGCTGCACCATGTGTGACTGAGTCAGAGTGATGGTGCGAGCGGCTCTGTCCCTGGAGATCTGCAGGCCAAGGTAGCGGCGCAGTTCTCCAAGGTCAGTGCACGTGTGTCTCTTCTGCAGTTCGGACTTCACCTCCGCCAGTGCAGCTGTGTCGGCTGTGGCAAAAACCAAGTCGTCAACGTAGACCAGAACGAAGAAAGGTGTGCGCCCACGACGAACAAACAGCGACGGGTCGGCGGAAGACGGCTCAAACCCGAGGTCGGAGAGAGTAGAGCGGAGAGTGTCGTGCCACTCACGGGGTGCCTGGCAGAGACCGTAGACCGGTCGTCTGAGGCTCCACTGGGTCCCAGGCGGGAAAGTGCCAGTGAAGCCCGGAGGACGACGCAGCCAGATCTCCTCGTGTAGGCGGCCCTGGAGGAAGGCAGTGGAGAAGTCAAGAGAGTGTAGCTCGTAGTCTCTCTGCGCTGCTACGTGCAGTAACACCCGAAGAGTGGTCATCTTCGGGGTGGGCGCGAAGGTCTGAAAGAAGTCAACTCCCTCACGCTGACTGAACCCTCTAGCCACGTAGCGTGCCTTGAAGACTGGGGGAGATCCCGGCGGCCGCTTCACCTTGAAGATCCACATGCCGTCAACGATGTTCGCCCCTGGTGGGGGAACCTCGTCAACGTAAGTGCCTGTGGACCTGTAGGAGGCCATCTCTGCGTCCATGGCAGCTCTCCACTGAGAGGCCCAAGGCCCTGACACTGCCTCAGCGTAAGTGCGAGGAGTAGGTATGTCAGGAGCGTCGGGGTCTCCCTCAGGAGTGAGCAGCATGGCACAGAGATGAGGCGAAGCAGCTGCCAGGAACTCTAGCTCAAACTGTCTGTCCTCTAGGACGTCACAGCCAAGGGCAGACTCACCCCCGGCGGACAGAGGACGGACAGGAGGAGCGGCCACAACACGAGTAGCATAGTCAAGGCGACGCGTAGCAGTAAAGTCAGTGACAGCGGCAGTGAGGACCGCGACGGAGGAAGGGGAGGCACGAGGGTCTGTAACAAGAGAGGCGAGAACACGAGAGAGAGTGGGGCGGTACGTGCGGTAGTAGTCAGTGACCGGAGTGGACAGGGAGGCAGTGAGGGAAGACTCAGGAGGACGAGGAAGGGCCGACGGAGGAGAACGAGGAGGACTAGGACGAAACAACACGGTACGGAGGTCAGTGACAGGGGACGAGGGACGAGCACGAGGAGGACGAGAGGCCCAAGTGTGGGCGAGAGGAGTGGGGGACGGAGGAGACAGAGAACGAGGGAAGACAGCCGGAGTGGAGTCCGGAGGAGGAAACGTAGGACCGAACACAGGAGGAGAGGAGGGGAGACCAAGGGCCCGAAGGCCAGAAACAGGGGGCGGAGGCTGCTGCGGCTGCTGCTGCTGCTACGGCTGCTGCTGCTGCTGCTGCTGCTGCTGCTGCTGCTGCTGCTGCTGCTGCTGCTGCTGCTGCTGCTGCTGCTGCTGCTGCTGCTGCTCCCGCTGCAACTCCAACCTCTCACTCTCCACCCGCTGCTGAAGCTCCAACCTCTCACGCTCCAAACGCTGCTGCTCCTCGCGCTCAAGACGAAGACGGGCCTGGTGGCGAGTCGGGTAAGGGTGAGGAGGAGGAGTAGCGTGAGGAGACGACGAAGAAGAACCTGCTCCGCCCTCGACAGCACCCGGCTGAGCACCCCCAGAGCGAGTACCCCCCGCGGCAGCACGACCTGCACCTGCAGGAGGTGTACCCGCACCCCCAGGCGTGGTGCCCCCAGTAGCACCAGCACCAGCCCCAGACTCTCCAGCTCCAGAAACACCACCAGCTCCAGCACCACCACCAGCTCCAGTACCCTCGGAACGGGCAGCTGCGGCAGGTGCACGCTCAGCGCCAGTGCCAGCACCCCCAGAACTGGCCGCTCCTGTAGGTGCACGAACAGCTCCAACGCCAGCACCCCCAGAGCGAGCACCGCCAGAGCCCTCACCGCTAGCACCGACACCCGTAGTGTCCGCAGTGGCCGGTGAAGGAAGCGCCGACGGCTGCTGCGGAGGCGGTGAGGACGACTGTGGGGAAGGAGGAGAGACCTGGGGGGGTACCGAGGGAGGGGGAGTAGCGTGAGACACACCAGACGGAGCGGGAACAGGGGGGGGTACCGGAGGAGCAGGGGCGGGAGGAGGAGGAGCTGGAGCCAGGAAGAGGGGAGGGGGGGGAACCGGGAGACCTCGAGAGGGGTACCTGACGTAGTAGGGGACGGACTCGTCGAAACGGACGTCACGAGAGTCAAAGAACCGGTGGGAGGGTGGGTGGTAAAAGGTGAAGTCAGAGGAGCCCTCTGGGAAACCAAGGAAGACACAGGGGACTGCACGAGGCGAGATCTTGTCCGCAGAGGTGTCGCGGACAAGAGCCAAGCAGCCCCAGACACTAAACCTCGACGCAACACCAGGGGACCCTGTCCAAAGACTGGTCGGTGAAGCCCCTGGCCGAGAGACGCGAGGCCAGAGGTTCAGCTGGTGAGCGGCGTACCGAGCCGCGTAGGGCCACAGAAAATGGGGCGCGCGGGCGTGGATCATGGAGGTGCGGGCGATCTCCATGACCAGGCCTAAGCGGCGCTCAGCAACCCCATTCTGCTGTGGAGAGTCTGGAAGAGTCCAGGACTGGGTGATGCCCTGCTCAGCACAGAATCTGGCGAGAATGCCGGAGCGAAACTCACCCCCACGGTCGGAGTGGAGACAACTGACACGACGACCACGAGTGCCCTCGGTGGCGAGCAGCCACCGGATCAGCGTAGAAGTCACGTCGGACTTCTTCGCCAAAGGGAACACGGTGGTGTACCGAGAGAAATCGTCAACGACCACCAGAAAGAAACTCTCCCGCTCAGGGCCAAGGCGGGAGGCGGGGCCCCAGACGTCTAAGTGGAGTGTCTGGAAGGGCTCGGTGGCCGGACGAAGGGAGGAGGAGTGAGGGGTGGCGCGAAGCCGACCCTGGACACAAGGACCGCACGGAGGAGCTGGGGACGGCGGGAGTGGCGGGAGGACTCGGGGGAGGCCTAAGACAAGACGCTGACTGGACATGGCGCGCAGACGAGGAAGGGACGGGTGCCCCATCCGGTGGTGCCACAGAACGGTGGGGTGGGCAAGCGACCGACACGAGCACGACGCAGCAACTACACCTGACACAGCAACCTGACTGGACCCGGCTACCTGGTGGGACGGGGGAACCTGACGGGGGTCGGTGCGGAGGGTGTACAGACCAGAGCCCGGCTCCTGGCGGAAAGTGGCCAAGGGGGCGTACGTGTCACCGTCGACGCAGACTGCGGTGTCACCAGAAGGCTCAACCCAGACACCGACGTGCTGTCTCGCCAAGGTGCCCACACCAACCAGGTTCCTAGAGAACGTAGGAACGTGGAGGCCGGTCAGGGAACCAGAAGGAGCAGCTGGGCACGGGAGAGTAGTGGCGTGAGTCGCAATGACCGGTCCCGAGGAGGGATCGGCCAGTGCTATAGGGACAGGCGCCGGTAGCGGAGAGAGAGTCGTGCAGTCGCGGAAGAAGCAGTGCGACGCTCCCGAGTCCAGTGTGAAGGAGAGAGACGTGTCCGCCGAGGGAGTACCTGTACTAGTAGCTAAGCAAGATCCTACACTAGCACCTACTCTAGCAACAGGCAAAGATCCTAAGCTAGGTACAGGCAAGTACACAGATCCAGGAGCACTATAGTCAACATCAGCATACATGGCATAAGACCTAGCATCATCCATAGTCATATCAAAAACAGCAATACCACGAGCAAGCAGCGTCCCCCAGCGTGGCGGCGGGGGAGCGGAGGGGCCGTGGTGCAAGCGGTAGAGGTCGTCGAGACGACTGAAGCAGCGTGCAGCAGAGTGGTCGGGGCGGCCACAGTACGTGTCCCTACGAGGACCCGTAAGGATCCAGTACTCACAGGGACCAACGTCGCGGCCGGCCGCGCGAGGTCCCCGACTGGAGGGGGCGCCACCGCGCCCAGTGCTCGGGGGACCCGCAGACCTCCACTGCTGCGGAGGGCCCCACTGCTGCGGAGGGCCCCACTGCTGAGGCTGCTGCTGCGGTAGGCGCTGCTGCTGGCCCTGTCGCTGCTGCTGCTGCTGTCCCTGCCGCTGCTGCTGTCCAGGCGGTGGCAGCTGCTGAGGAGTCGGCTGCTGCTGCTGCTGGAGCCCCTCACCACCAATGGAAACTCCACCGTCGAAAGGAGGGCCGTCAGGTCCCGAGCCACCCCCACCACCACTCCCACCACCTGCTCCACCGCCACCGCCACTACCCGCACCACCTCCAGTACCCCCGCCGCCCTTCCCGCCCTTCTTGCCGGCCTTGCCACGTTTCTGTCCGCCAGAGACAGAAACAGCCGCCGTCTCCTCGGAGGCAGAAGACGTGGGAGTGGCAAGGGAGGCAGAGAAGGTGGGAAGCTGTGGTACCGCACACCCCTCAAAAAGACGAGGAGGAGGCGCGGAAGAGGCAGAGGCAACGGTGAGGAGGTTACTCTCGATCTTCGAGAGAGCAGTCTCAAGAAGATCGATGGTAAGCTCAGTGGGGTGCTTCAGAAGAAGCGCATCGCGGGCTGTGGCTAGGCGGTCAGGGAGGCGAGTGACTAGCCAGTGAATAGTGAGCCACATAGGGGGCGGGGCAAGGGCAAGCTGGTCCTCAGTGCAAGCAGCGCGAAAGCGAGCGTCAAGGGAGCGCAGGTGAGTAGCGAGGTCAGAGACAGTCTCAAAGGAGGCGAGGTCAGGGTAGATAAAGGGTACGAGGAGGCGACTGAGCGACGCAGAGGAGGGAGTAGAGTAGCGAGCAACAATAGCCTTATACAGATCTGCAGCAGACTCGACCTGAGCGAAGTGGACTGCCTCTGTCGGCGGGAGAAGGTCGGTCAGGGCGAGGCAGGCAGCGGCGTCACGAGACTCCCACACGTCGCGAGCGAGGAGCTGGCGCTGGTACTCGGCCTCCTGCTCAGGAGTAGGCGGTGGGGTAGTGGGCAGCGGGCTAGGCTGCTGGGGAGCGGTCTGAGTACCGGATGCGTGGGCGAACAAGTGCACGCCATCCTGCCGCTGGCTCTTAAGGTGGCGCTGCGCCTGCGTAAGCCACGTGCTAAAATCTATAGGTCGCCCTTCAGGGTCGAAACGAAGTACTCGGGAGGTCGCCATAGAGGGCGAGACTGAGAGAGCGCGGCTGCCAGCCGCGGGAGGGGAGAGACAATCAGTAACGTGTGGGCAGGCGGGGAGGCATGTAGGTGGGTAGGTAAGCGGCGCAGTGCGCTGTCTGGTGGGCAGCGCGGTACGCTGGCTGGTGGGCGGTGCAGTGCGCTGGGTGGTGGGCAGCGCGGCGCGCTATGGGGCGTGCGGCACGGCGTACTGAGTGACGGGCGGGCTGCGCAGCCGGTCGACGGGCGGGCGACGCGGCGCGCGGGCCTACGGGCGGCGCGGCGGGTCGACGAGCGGGCTGCGCAGCTGGTCGACGGCGGGCGACGCGGCGCGCGGGCCTACGGGCGGCACGGCGGGTCGACGAGCGGGCTGCGCAGCTGGTCGACGGCGGGCGACGCTGCGCGCGGGCCTACGGGCGGCGCTGCGGGTCGACGAGCGGGCCTGCAGGCGTTCTAGGCGACGGGCAGGCCTACGGGCGGGCTGCGCGAGCCTACGGGCGGGTGGCGCGGTGGCTAGGGTTTAGGCCGCGCTGCAGGTCGACCGGCGGCGTGGCGCGTTAGGGGGGGCAGCTGGCTGGCTGGCTGGCGGCTTAGGGCTTAGCGCACTAGCGCGCTGGCGTGTGTGGCGAGCTAGGGAAGGAACGAAACCCTAAACCTAGGGCCTAGGAGCGAGGAACCTAGCTGATACCATCTCAGAAAGTAGCTACAGCGGAATGAGTAGGATTGATAGGGTTGGGGTACACATGCCTAACCCTAACTGCTTGTACCCCATATAGCATGACCCACAACAGGGTATAACATTTGACATTGAGGTCAAGGGCCCACCATTATTACTCAAGCGAACCTTCCCAAGATGATCCTAGGGTCGATCATTCTCTGATCGTAACAGATTGTAAGGATTTTTCTCTATATTCCTTTCTGCGACCGTCAACATCGCGTACTGCAACACCTGTTGTTCGCCTGTTACTGCTAACGGGGCTTCGCCAACTTCGCGCGCACTGTTTTACGTACCAAATCATGCATTGTTTCCCTTGCCGAGTCGGCCTACGCTCCGGGACTAGCCCGGACCTCGATGCCAGCCTAGCACTAGCTAGCTTGCACGCACCGCGTTACAGTTTGCATGTTTCGTGTATAAGTATTCGCTTATGCCTTCGCTCTTATTTTGTACTCGTTTGACATCTAGTGCAATCCTCGCTATCTCGTTCCATTGCACCCGTAACAATGATATAGAAGTGATATTGGGCCCTCCAGGTTATATAATTCTACACTTCCCCTTCCACTACTGCGTCTGATTCTGGAGGTTCTTCACACACTTCCGTTGGGGGGAAAGGGCGTGCACCAAAATGCCACGTGGATTACGCTTTTGCTGAGGCCGGCGTCACTTTACATCGATCGATCACTCCGTTCGATGATATGGAAAATCCGACCGCTATACGCGTTTCACTCATGCGCTCTCGGCGTCCTAGCTGGCATGCGTTTCGATACTAACTAAAGATGCCTTTATTCGAATATGCCTTTTCGCGCGACTCGTGATGGCTTCGTCTCGCTAACCCCCTGATCTGATCGTTTACAGTTTACTATTTTGTCCCCGCATTCCGATGTGAGCACCGACATTTTGCACTGTACATTCCGTTGCCAGTCAGCTGTTTACGTAGCGACAAGTCATTCTGCGGTTAATTTGGCTGATCCGAACCTCCACTGGGCCCATGTATCTCAGGTACAACTAAATGGAAACATTTTCGGGTAGGAAACTAGGGAACGAATTGTCAACCCAAGCCCATCCCACAGACGAGGACGTACAGTTCAAGTTGTTGCCTGGCAGGGGACATTGTTTGTGTCGATGCTGGGGTAACAAATTACACCGCATTGCACGGGTGCGGGGCGGAGCTACCCCAGGAGCTGGAAAAATTTATCCGCTTGAGGCATCAAGCGTGCCTGCAAGGCTGCAACATGCTGCCTTATTCGGCGGCAACGCCTTAGTCGCTGTCTCCTCCGAAGCACCGAACGAAGATTCGGGAACGGCCAACGTCGCGACGAGCAGAAGATCAACGGCAGGATGGCAAGTAACAACAAGGCGGAGCGATTTCATGTGGCATGATGCGGTCACCGCGCGGTGCCTGACGGTGGAACACTCGTCCTCGTCGATCGTCCACCAAATATCTCTCTCGCGTCCCATGATCCCATCGTGCTGGGAGCTCCCCGGATCGTCACAGGTGCTAGCGCTCGACTATGCTGCCTCAGCAATTGCGACGACGGCTTGTCACGCTTCGAGCCGAGCTGGCGGTGACACTTCACTGGGTGGGCCTTTCAGCAATGCCAAAGGCCAAAAGAATGAATCAGAATTAGCCGCGTGGATGCATCGTCCTGCTTTCCACCTGATCTTGCACGTGCTTTTTACCCAGCCGCCGAAAGCATGGCTGATCGTGTTGATGCTTCTGCCGCCAAATAGCGCAAAGCCCTTCGTGTCTCCCTCCGTGTATCTTTCTTAAAAAAACGCCTCGTGTCCTGTTCTGTACTACCTTCAACTTCCGCTGGAACAGTAGCAGTACGTCCTCATTTTCATCTCAACCTCCTCAGTACCTGGTTCATTTTTGTTTCCTCTCCTTTCTAGAAGCAGAGGAAGAAGGTTCGCCTACTACCAGTGCTGTACCCTAGGTTGCCTCCCTCTTTGTGCGGCCCAAAGGGTTCAGTGAAGACAACTTCCCCGGGTTCAGTGACTGAGCTCAGGACAAAAACTCACGAGCCTACTACCAAGGCCGCATATCAAGGACAAAATATCTCCAGCCGAGTTTATCAATCCATGCTGATGGCGGCCAGATCCCCGCACGTCACGCAGCGGCATTATGCTGCGCGGTGGACTTTTGAGGTGAGAAATGCAGTGACCGCACATATAAAGATCTTCTGGTTTTTTATGTTTTGACGGAACTTAGTTCTTGACAGAGGTTGGTTAGTCAACGCTTGGTTTTTTCCAGCGTTGGTTTGTCGAAGGTTGGAAGCTGCGAAAGGTTGGTCTTGGTTTGACAGAACTTGATTTTGTGACCGTCTTTGACAGCCTGGTTCTTGAGCTTGTTTTTCACACAAACTATTCTCTTTACAGAGCTCGGTTTGTTATACGGAGCTTCTTCATTACAGCTTAGAGTGCGGTTCTTTACACAGCTTGGACAGTGCAAGCCTGACTCTCCAAAAAAAGTAGGATTTTCAGCTCGATTATTTTCCTCATCTTTCCTCAATGCGACTCCCTCCTTCTACTCTGCCCGTTACTACAGGAGGACACGATACTGCTCAACCACGTCATGACACATGGCAGTTCCAGGTGGCACGACTTACACCGAAGCAGGCGATTGGCCCCTCACCGCGACGCCAAGGCCTGTTGCAACCGGTTCCTGCTGCTCAAAAGGTGTGTCGGAAGCTACTAGTAGGAATAAACCAAACCTGTTTGTGAGAATTCCGAATTGGTTTTAGCACAACGATGCTTTTGCAATGTTTTTGTGACTCGTGAGGTGAGGTCACTTGAGGTCATCGACGACGCAAATGTCCGCGGGTTCTGTGAACCCGAAAGTCACCGAAAAACCACGGTTTTCGTGACTTTTTGACGTTGCCATTTCTGCGATGAAACACTTCACTTTGTGCTTCTTCCCTGCCCACCCTACTCACCTTCCCCACCCTACTGCTACTCGCCCTACTCACGCTGCTACTCAACCTTCTCACGGTGCCACTCACCCTTCTCACGCTGCACATTGTGTCTGTGTCTGTGTGTGTGTGTGTGTGTGTGTGTGTGTGTGTGTGTGTGTGTGGTGTGTGTGTGTGTGTGTGTGTGTGTGGTGTGCGTGCGCGTGCGCGTGCGCGTGCGTGAGCGTGAGCGTGAGCGTGTGCGTGTGCGTGTGTTACCATCATCAACCTACTCACCCTGCTTCACCCTACTCAACCGGTTCGCACTGCTCTCTCTCTCGTCTCTTGCTGTGACCCCTCACAGGAAGTTTCTCCGAGGCCAGGCGCCCTTTGCGCAGCCGGTTCCGTCGGCAGGCTCGGCACCATCCCTGCCGCTTGTTCCTGTTTCCTCCGTCGCTGCACCTGCACTTGCTCCTGCTCCTGCCGCTCCTGCAGCTCCTGCCACGCTGGTCCCTTCTCAGGTCTCGCCCGCCTTTCTCCCCATGATGCCCGCATGTCCCCCCATGCTCGTGGCCGCCTCCGCCACCCCCGTGCCTGCATCTCCCCCCACGCCTGCGCAAACCCCCTTGCCTCTCCGCCTGAAAGCGCATGCCCTTCCCCTTCGGCCGTAGCTGCCACTCAACCTAGTACGCCCACGAACGAGCAGCAGCAGCAGCAGCAGCAGCAGCGGCGCTTGATCGCTCCGCGTTCTGGGGATGCCTCAGCCTCTGGCCGCACTGGCGACAGCAACTATCGCTCCTCCGGTCCCTCGGAATTCTCTCTTGACGGCCTGGCTGCACTTCCCGCAGCCCTTTCCTGCCCTGCTCCGCACGCCTCCTCTCCCCCTCCGCCCTCCCCTGCACACCTGCAGCAGCAGCCGCAGCAGCAACAACAACAGCTGATGCAGGAGCGGAAGGAGGAGCATAATCACAATCAAGAACATCCGGAGCAGGAGCAGCAGCGGCATAGGGAGACGGAACATGAAGAGACGGAGCGTCATCATCAGCACAATTCTAATCATCAGCAAAAGGAGAAAGAGGGTGAGCATCACTATCAGCAGCAGCAGCAGGAGGATGAGGAGGAGGTGAGGGCGGTGGTAGCGCAGCAGTGGCAGCTGTTAGAGGAAGCGATGCAGCCGCCACAGGTGCTGGCGCAGCAGACGAGGAAGAGGCAACTGCACGACGCAGAGCACAAGGCTCTCAGGTGAGCTCAAGTAGCTGCGGTGAAACACTTATCCCCTCTTCCTTCTCCCCTCTCCCCTCTCCCCTCTCCCCTCTCCCCTCTCCCCTCCTCCTTCTCCCACCCCTCCCCCCCTTTCCCCTCTCCCGTCCCCCTTCTCCCCTCTCCCTTCTTTCTTCTCCCCTCTCCCTCCCCTCCCCTTTCTTCCCTCTCCCCTCTTCCCTCCTCCCTCTCCCGTATTCCCTCTCGTCACCCCTCACCTCCTCTATCCCGTCTCCCCTCTCCCCCCTTCCTTCTCCATTCTTCCCTCCTCTCATTCCTCTCCCCTTCTCTCCCCACTCCCTCTCCCCCCACCCCTCCCCCCTCCCCCCCCTCTCCCCCCTCCTCCCCTCTCCCTTCTCCCCTCCCCCCTCGTTCCCTCTCTCCTCTCACCTCTCTGTTATATCCTCTCCTCTCTCCCCTCTCCTCATCTCTCCTCTCCCGTCTTTCCTTCTTCTCCCAGCGTCCCTCTCCCCTCTCCCCTCTTCTCCCTCCCCCCTCTCCCCAATCCCCTCCACTCTACCCTCTCCCTTACCCCTTACCCTCTCCATATCCGTATCTCCCCTGCCCTCTCCCCTATTCCCTCTCCCCTCTTCCCTCTTCCTCTTCCCTCTTCCCTATCGTCTTCTCCTCCCTCTCCGCTCCCCCCATCCTCTCCCCCTTCCCTCTTCTCTCCCAAATATTTTTCTCTCCTCTTTTCCCATTCTGCGCTCACCTCTGGAACCCCATCCTCGAAAACAGTTCTCACTTACCTTCATAACTCGTTTCCTTCGCTGCTCGTGTCCTCCCCATCTCACCACCATTCCCTCTCCCTCCCTTTCCCCCTTCCCCCTACCCCCTTCTCTCCCCCCCCTACAGCTGGTACATGCTGACGTCATCCCAGGCAAAGAGGCGCACGGGGGAAGAAGGGCGGCCCATTGTCACCCACCCCGCGCATGACAGCTCACCAACCTCCCACTCAATCCAGAGTGCATCGCCGGAAACCAGACAGCCGTATGCCCATAGCCTTGCCCGTATTGCCCTTGCTGCTGCTTCTGCTGATGTTCCTGCTGCTGCTCCTGCCCCTGCTCCTGTTGCTCCCACTCCTGCTCCTACTGCTCCTACTGCTGCTGCTGCTGCTGCTGCTGCTGGTTCTGCTGCTCCTGCTCCTGTTGCTCCCGCTCCTGCCATTGCTCCTGCTGCTCCCCCTCCTGCTCCTACTTCTGCTCCTGCTCCTGCTGCTGCTGCTGCTGCTGCTGCTGCTGCTGCTGCTGCTGCTGCTGCTGCTGCTGCTGCTGCTGCTGCTGCCCCTGTCCTTGCTCCTGCCCTTGCTCCTGCTCCTCCTGCTGCTCCTTCCCTTCCAGCTCCTGCTGCTCCTGCCCCTGCTGCTGCTCCTGCTCCTGCTGCTCCTGCTCCTGCTGCTGCTCCTACCGGACCATACCAATCATACCCATCATGCCCACCATACCCACCTTACCCACCATACCCACCACACCCATCATACCCACCCTACCCACCCTACCCACCATACCCAGCCTATCCACCCTACCCTTCATACCCCCCAGTGGACTGGGCTCCTCCTATCTTAACCCCCTCCACCACGCATCCTGTCTCATCATCAGACGAGTCAATCGGAAGCTGCTTCGCAACCTCCTCCCCGCGGCCTACCACCCCGGGGATGCTCAGGGGAGCGCTGCTGAGAACCCTTTCCGTTGGCAGCCCATGCAGCAGTGCTCCTCCCACGCCCATGGTGCATGATGAGGCGACTCATAGGCTGGCACTCGCACAAGGCGAAGCTCCTGCACCCATGGGTTGTCATCAGGCTTCCCATGGGATGATGGCTCTTGCTCCTGCACCCATGGCAGGAGCAGCAATGCTGCAAGCACCCATTGCACATGCACCCCTTGTGCAGGCACCCGTGGGGCAGCACTCTTCTCGCCAAGGGCCGCAGGTCCGACTGCTTCAGATGCCATCCATGCAGCGCCTAACCCAGGAGCTGCAAGCAAGAGGGCATGCACTGCAGAGGGATTCCCCTGGGAGCTCTGAGAAAGCTGGGTCGCTGGATTCGGTCGACGTTGACATCTGTGGACTGGATGATGATGAGGAGGAGGATGAGCATGAGACGAGCACGCAAGTGGGAGAGAAACCGGATGGGCCCTCATTATCAGATGGCCCATCACCATTGGATAATTTCTCACCGTTGGATGGGCCCGCATCATTGGTTGGATCCTCACCGTTGGATGGGCCCGCATCATTGGGTGGATCCTCACCGTTGGATGCGCCCACAATTCTTCAGATGTGCGACTACAATGAAGACAAGGGGGCTCAAGGTGGAGTATATAGAAATTGGTGGGATGACCTCTTCCCAGAGATGGTGGATGAGGATTTTGTAGCGGCGATGCAAGGTTGATGACATTCAAATGAGTGCCAACCTTGGGGACACCATGTGTTGTTTATATTGTTACATACTATTCTTTCTGTATGAAGCTTCAAACTAGAACCACCTAATGCTTTTGCTTCCTAGTTAGTGCTTCCTAAGCTTTTCTGGTAGCCATGCTTGGAAACAAATGGAACAAAACGTCTGGGGCAACATCAAGACGATAACCCAACAGCCCAGAAACGAGTGCGGGAATTTTGGGATCTCACAACTCAAGTCCTTGCCACAATCAAGGACAAAAAGTTGTTTTGGCCAGGCAGGGGAATGTTCTGCGTGTCTGCTGTAGACGCGTGTGGTACTTAGGGCGTGTAACTTTTTCGATTTGCAAAGTACGGACGACTGTCCCGTACGTACTTGGAACGGGTTACTAGTTTCGCTTTTACTCGTCATCAGGTTCGCCAGAAACCGTGCGACGTCGCCAACGTACGAACCACAACTGGCACTTTCACGCCTCTCACACGTACGTCCAACAGTCCTGACAGAGTCCGGACACCCGTCCGTACTGCCAAACATCCCTGACACCCCATTGGCGCACGAAAAAAGGAATGCAGAAGTCAATGCGGCTCGATTTCCCCGCTCAAATTTCCGTCGCCACGACGCGCCTCATACACATTTTGGACGTCCCCAAAATTACGTGGCACAATGCAGAGGCGCGGTTGGTGTTGGGCGACTTTGACGAGGGGGCAGCGACAGTGGTAGCGAGTGTAACTTGTCGCATGTTTTTTGAATTTCGAAAGCACAAAAAGTGTCACAAATGTGGTACGTACGGCACAGCGTCCGAACCACACCCCCTAACGTACGGACGGGGCACAGTCCGTACGTCTGGTAGGCTCCGAACGTACTTTTAGCGTAAACTGAAAAAGTTACACGCCCTTAGTACGTTTGCGACATCAAGCGTGCCGGCACTTGATCTGGAAAACGCCTTCCTATTGGTTCCCCCCGGAAAGAAATTTGGGACGAAGTTTCTATACCCGCCAGCGGAGCACCACAACGACTGCCATGCCAAACACGGCAACAAGGCGGAGCGATCGCAAGGCGGAGCGATCGCAAGGCGGAGCGATCACAAACAGTGCTTGTGCGTGTACCAAATATCTCTCTCACGCGTCCCGGAGAGATCGGAACTCTCGAGATCCCTGTTGGTTTGCAGGCTAAGCTGCCACCATGAGCAACCACGTGACGTTGCGACTCGCCTTGTCCATTCCCAGCTGAGCTGGTGCTGACGGTTCACGTGATGGTGGTGACCCTTTCAGCAATGCCAAAGGGCAGCCCATGAATCAGAATTAGCCACGTGGATGAACCGTTATGCTTTCCACTCAGCCTCGCACGTTTCATCGTCGCTCCGCCGCCGAAAGCCAGCGAAGCCACTGTTGTTGGTGGTGATGTGATGATCGCCGCCAGCGCAAGCCCGCTTCCCCAAACAAAGCCTCTTGCGCAAGACTCCCACCCTTTAGATATCTCAACCAACCTGCTAAAGAAGATGCATTTTGTCTCCGCTCTTCCCTTATTTGCGAAGGAAGGGGGTTCGCCTAAACAATTTGTGCTAGTGCTAGGTGGCAGTGACTGCCTGCATGTACGGCAAGAAAGTAACCATTCGGTTTTTACTGAGCTCAGGAAAATCTCACGAGCTTAGTACTAACATTGTCGAGCCGCTTTCACGGCATAAAGCCGAGTATTGTCACAATGATGGCGGCTAGAGCTCCGCGGCATGTCACGCAGCGGCATTATGCTGCGCGGTGGACCTTTGAGGTAAAAACGCATTCCCGATTTTGCGCATGATTGGAACTTGCCAGTTTGGAGCTTGGCTTAACTTGGCTTATTACAGAGCTTTTTCTAACACACCTATGTTTCTCGACAGAGCTTGCTTTGGAGAAAGATTGGTTTTTGAGAAATGGCTGGAGGTTGTTTTTTGACAAATGCTGGTTTGACAGAAGTTAGTTTGACAGAGGTTAGTTTGACGGAGGTTGGTCTTTTACTTGTTCTTAGTTGAGAGGGTTTGGTTATTGTTTTGTGATACTGTAAAGCTTGGACCTCGACAAAGTCTGTGTTATTACAGAGCCTGGTTTCGGAGCTTGATTTTTTAAGGAGCTTGTCTTTTCGCAGAACTCGTTCAGGGCTCGATTTTTTGCAAAGCTTGGAGTGAAGTCAGGTTGTCTAAGAAAATTAGGCTTTTGAGCTCATATGAATGCGACTTTTTCCGTCTAACCTCCCCGTTACAGGAGGACACGATATTGCTCAACCACGTCATGACACATGGCAGTTCCAGATGGCACGACTTACACCGAAGCAGGCGATTGGCCCCTCACCGCGACGCTAAGGCCTGCTGCAACCGGTTCCTGCTGCTGAAGAGGTGCGCCAGAAGCTAATAGATACCTCGTGAGAGGATTCTTTAGGCGCCTGAAACAGTGAGACGATTTTCACTGGCGCCTCAAAATTCGTTTCACCGCGACGCTAAGGCTGCTGCATCCAGAAGCTAGACGTAGATACCTTGTGCTAAACTAAACCCTTCACCTTGTGTTCATTATCTCTGCTCGTTGACCTACCCACCATACCGCTACTCACCATATTCACACTAACTTACGCTGAGTCATCCCGTTCACCCTGCTTCACCTTACTTAACCCGTTCGCCCTGCTCTCTCTTCTCTTCCATTCACCCTGTGACCCCTCCGCAGGAAGTTTCTTCGAGGCCAGGCGCCCTTCGCCCAGCAGCCGTTTCCCTCTTCTTCGGGACCAAGCCAATCGTCGCCATCCCTGCCACTGCCAACACAACTTCTTCCTCTTCCCTTCGTCGCTGCTCCTGCTCCTGCCGCTCCCCCCATTCCCGCCTCTGCCCACATTCCCGCGTCTTCCCTCATTCCCCCCTCTCCTTCCACTCTCCCCTCTCCCTGCCCTCTCCCCTCACCCCCCACGCTCGCCCAAACCCCCCTCGCCTCTGCACCTGAAAGCGCCAGCCCTTGCCCTTCAGCCGATGCTGCCGCTCAATCCACGACCACACTTGAGGCCTTTACTAATCCCACAGCGGCCTGTCAGAGCAGCAACGCGCACCCAACAGCAGAAGCTGCTGCGGGCGCGGAGGCTGTCGCTCAACCAGCGACCACACTTGAAACCCGCAACCCTAAACACACAACAGCCTGTCAGAGCGGCAGCGAGCAACCAACAGCAGCAGCTGCTGGCGCGGAGGCTGCGCAGAACAAGCAGCAGCAGCAGCAGCACATGACGGTCCCTGTCTCTTGCAACTGCAGTTATCCACTCTTTGACTCTCTGCACTCCCACTCCGGGGCAGCTTCCCTCTCCTGTCTCACTGCAGGGCTCTCCTGCCCTGCTGCTCTCGCCTCCTCTCCTCCTCCGCCTTCCCTCTCCTGTCTCACTGGGGACAGCAGCACCTACCGCTCCTCTGGTCCCTCAGGATTCTGTCGTGATGCTGCAGACCCTGCAGGGCTCTCCTGCCCTGCTGCTCTCGCCTCCTCTCCTCCTCCGCCTTCCGCTGCAAAGCTGCAGCAGCAGCTACGACTTGTGCAGGAGCAGAGGCAGGAGCATAAGCACAATCAAGAACGTCAGGAGCAGCAGCAGCAGCAAGGGGAGACGGAACATAAGGGGATGGAACGCCCTTATCAACAGAAGCAGCAGGAGAAGAAAAAGGAGGCGAAACAGGCAAAAACACAGCAGCGGCATCAAGATAAGGAGGAAGAGGCTGGGCATCTCTATCAGCACAAGCAGCAGCACCAAGAGGAGAAGGGGAAGCATCAAGATCAGACATTGCAGCAGCAGCTGCAGGAGGAGGAGGAGGTGAGGGCGGCAATAGCGCAGCAGTGGCAGCTGTTGGAGGAAGCAATGCAGCCGCCACAGGTGGCGCAGCAGACGAGGAAGAGACAGCTGCACGACGCGGAGCGCAAGGCGCTTAGGTGAGCAAAAGAGGCAGCTTTATGACGCGGAGCACAAGGCGATAAGGTGATAAAGACGAACGCTAGTCCCTTCTTGCCCCTCCCTTTTCCCCAATCCCCTCTCCCCTATTCCCTCTCCCCTCCTCCATCACCCCTCATCACCTTCCTCCCTCCTCCCTCCCCTCTCCGCTCCCCCCTCTCCCCTCTCCCCTCCCCCCTCTCCCCTCTCCACTCTCCCCTCTACCCCCATCTCCTCTACCTCTCCCTTCTCCCCACTCCCTTCTCCCCTCCTGCCTCTTCCTCTCCCCTCTCCCCTCTCCACTCTCCCCTCTCCCCTCTCCACTCTCCCCTCCCCTCTCGTTCCCCTCCCCATCCCCTCTCCCCTCTCTCCTCTCCCTTCTCCCCTCTCCTCTCCCCTCTCCCCTCTCCTCTCCCCTCTCCCCTCTCTCCTCTCCCCTCTCTCCTCTCCCCTCTCCCTTCTAAACCCTCTCCCCTCTCCTCTCTCCCCCCTCCCCTCTCCTCCTCCCCACTCCCCACTCCCCTCCCCTCTCCCCTCTCCCCACTCCCCGGTTCCTTCTCCCCTCCTCCATCTCCCCTCCCTTCTGCCCCGCTCTCGCCGCTCTCCCCTCCTCTCCCTCTCCCCTCTCGTCTCTTCCGTCTTGCTTCTCCCCTCTTCTCCCCCTCTACCCTCACTCTGAAACCCCACCTTATGAGAATTCTCAGGAGTAAAAAATATCACTTTCGTCCTCGTGACTGGTTTCCTTCCGTGCCCGCCTCCTCCCTATCTCATCACCATCCCCCTCCCTCCCTTTCCCCCTTCTCCCCTACCCTTCTTCCCCCCTACAGCTGGTACATGCTGACATCATCCCAGGCAAAGAGACTCGCAGGGGAAGAAGGGCGGCCCATTGCCATCCACCCCATGCATCACAGCACACTCACCTCCCACTCGATCCACCACACATCCTCAGAAACCAGACGGCCCTATGCTCGTCTCCCTGTGCATGGTGCCCATGCTACTGCTGCTGCAACTGCTGGTGCTCCTGCTTCTGCTCCTGCTGCTGCTACTCCTGCCCCTGCTCCTATTGCTGCTGCTCCCATTCCTGCTCCTGCTCCTGCTCCTGCCTCTGCTGCTCTTTATCCTGCTTTTTCTCCTGCTGCTTCTCCTCCTGCGGCTGATCCTGCTACTGCTGTGCCATATCAGTCACACCCACCGTACCCACCCTACCCACCACACCCATCATACTCATTGTACCCACCATGCCCACCATACCCCTCCTACCTACCATACCCGTCCTATTCGTCATGCCCTTCACACCCCCCTTTGAACCTAGCACCTTCGGAAGTAGCCCTCCCTACCACTCAGCCTGTCTCATCATCAGACGAGTCGATCGGAAGCTGCTTGGCAGCCTCCTCCCCCCGGCGCAGCACCCGTGGGATGCTCAGAGGAGTGCTGCTGAGAACCCTCTCTGTGTGCAGCTCTCGCAGCAATGCTCCTCCCACGCCCACGGCGCATGATGAGGCATCAGCTGCTGGACACATCACGCACGTTGAGGGGACTCAAGGGGTGCCACAGGCTTCTGGGCATGTGGAGCAGCAACAGCACAATCCTTTGGTCGTGGCACACGACGTGACTTTCAAATCGACTCAAAAGTCTTCTGGGCATGTGGAGCAGCAGCAGCACCCTTTGGTCATGGCACACGACGAGGCTCCTGCACCCAGGGGTTGTCATCAGGCCTCCCATGGGATGATGGCTCTTGCTGCTGCACCCATGGCGGGAGCACCAGTGCTGCAAGCACCCACAGCGCATGCACCCCTTGTGCAGGCACCCGTGGGGCAGCAGCACTCCTCTCCTTTCCAAGGGCCACAGGTCCGACTGCTTCAGATGCCATCCATGCAGCGGCTAACCCAGGAGCTGCAAGCAAGACAGAATTCTCAGCAAAGGGAGTCGCCTGGGAGCTCTGAGAAAGCTGGCTCGCTGGATACGATCGACGTTGACATCTGTGGGGTGGAGGAGGATGAGGATGAGCATGCGACGAGCAAGCAAGAGGGGGAGAAGCTGGATGGACCCTCAGCATTGGATGGATCCTCACCGTTGGATGGATCCTCACCGTTGGATGGATCCTCACCGTTGGATGGATCCTCATCGTTGAATAGCCAATCCCCATTGGATAGTTCCTCACCGTCGGATGCACCCTCATTGCTGGGTGGGTCCTCAGATTTGGGTGGGCCCTCATTGGATGGGCCCACAATTCTTCAAATGTGCGACTATAATGAAGACAAGGAGGCTCAAGGTCAAGGTGAATCATACAGAAATTGGTGGGATGACCTCTTTCCAGAGATGGTGGATGTGGATTTAGTAGCGGCGGTGCAAGGCTGATGGCACTCAAATAAGTGCCATCCTTGCTACACTATGTGTCGTGTATATTGTTGTATACCTATTTTTTTATGTATGAAGCTTCTAATCATAACAACCTAATGATTGTACTACCTGGTTTTCTGAGTTGGGTGATGTATGGTGCTCTTATGTCCTCCGGAAAAAAATACCAAAATCTTGTACGGTTTTTCTTAAGGTGGCCCAACATCACGTCGTCCAATCAGACCACCTCCACCATTTTTTCCGACATAACCTTTGGAAAAACGCCCTGTGGTTTTGTAAAATTGCATCTGCATTCAAACTGTTGTAGCCGAAAGAGATTATGCGCATTTGACCGTTTAAATTACCAGAATGCACAGCTTGAGTGAGGAAAGAAAAATGAATCTCCCGCACCTTTGCACAAACCTGTCTTTTGCAGGGGGGACTTCAAACGCTCAGGCCCTTCCAGCAGGCAGGCTGCCAATATTTTTTCATACAATGTCCTCTTTACAAAGACGTGCGGTAGGCAAAACATCAAGCTGCAAACATGGTTTCCCGTCTGCCTCTGCAGGCACATTCAGCAGGGCACCCCCTCCCCCCCCTACCCTCCACGAGGTATTGCTGGAAGTGAGTGGCGTTGGCCGAGATGCACGTCCGCAGGACAGAGAGGACCTGAGCAAGGGAGCCTTGCTTGCTCACGGACTGCAACAAATTATGATTTCCCATCTGCCTCAACTGGTGCATTCAACAGGCCACCCTCACCCACCTCCACGAGGTACTGCTGAAAGTGAGCGGCGTTGGCCGATATGCACGACTGCACGACAGAGAAGAACCAAAGGCTTGCTTGCACACTGCAACAGTCTATGATTTCCCATCTGCCTCTGCAGGTGCATTCAACAGGTCACTCTCCCCCTCCTCCATGAGGTATTGCTGGAAGTGAGCGGCGTTGGCCGATATGCACGTCTGCAAAGCAGAGAATTGCGAGACACAGTCTGAACCCTGCGTTACAGTCACGGAATGGGGAGGGGAGCGGAATCGGAGGGGGAGGAGGGGTGAGTGCGCGGCAGGATGTCCCTCGCTCAACATGACCCTTGGTCACCTCATTCACCTCTCTTCTTTTACAACAGCACTGAAAACTCTCTGCCAGCTGCCTCCAGCCCGCTTGCACTGAAGAACAGCTTTGTGGTACCAGTGACAATCCTCATCCCCCTCACATCATCCCCCTCACCTCATCCCCCTCACCTCATCCCCCTCACCTCATCCCCCTCACCTCACCCCCCTCTCCTGGTCCTCCCCTTTGCTGACGCAGTAGCACCGGAAGCTCTCTGCAAGCTGCTCCCAGCACGCCCCTCCACCTCTCCCTCCCACCTGCAGCTCTGGTGATCCGCTCACCTGATCCACGCTATTCCCTTCCCTCCTCATCTGGTCCCCCCCATTCTCACCTGGACCTCCTCTGTACTGACATAGTAGCACCGGAAGTTCTCTGCAAACTGCTCCCAGCACGCACCCCAGAACAGCTTTGTAGCAGCACAGGCAGCCCTCAGTCTCACCCCAACCCCCTCCGTTCTTACATAGATGACCCCCCTCACCTCACGCCCCTCACTTGGTCCTCCTCTTTGCTAACATAGTAACACCGGAAGCTCTCTGCAAACTGCTCCCAGCACGCCCCTCCACCTCTCCCTCCCACCTGCAGTACTGGCAATCCTAGTCCCTCTCATATGCTCCACGATATTTCCCCCATTCTCACCTGATCCTCCTCTTTGCTGACATAGTAACATCGGAAGCTCTCAGCAAACTGCTCCCAGCAAGCCCCGTCTCTCAGCTTGTCCAAGCACGGACACTCCAGGGCCCTCTGAACCCTCTCCTCCTCGCTCTCCGCCTCTCGCCCTCCACCTCCCTCTCTCCCTCCTGTAGCTTGACTCTCCGCCTCTGGTGGGAGAAAGGCATGCCGTGGGTTTGATAAATTAAGGGATGGAAGCATAGAAAGTACTCTTTTGATGCGCCTGAGAAGTAGGGTGACGCTGAAATTGTCTTCAACTAAACCTGAGCAACGCCGATTAGCAGGATAAAAACGTGGGGGAATGCAGGCCGAAGCACGGAGTGAGCGGATTACGTATAAGGTGCATCTGCACACTCATCATGGAACTCTCGAGCACGAAAAAGAGGATTCAGGGCCTGATAAGGGTGCAATGGCCATGGGTAACAAGTCTTCATGGTAATTACATACGAGATTAGTAGGAGGTGCGAGGTCCAGGGCGATCGATTCACGTAACAACAATAAGCAAAAGAAAATGGCACCTCGGGGCCTTTCAAGGGCCTGTCGGAGGAGAAGCAAGAGAGGCAAAAGCTATTTTAATTGACTATGTAGCCTCACCCGCAACAAGAGCAGCTAAGGCCGCATGGGGTCCTTGAAACCAGATGGCGACCGACGACGTGGTACTCTCCAGGACATACTGAAGCTGTTCTGGAGGATTCTCAAAAGCGCCATGGCGAGTGACTTACCAGCGATAAGCGATGCAAATGCCGCCTCGGGCCCTTCCAACGAACCCGATGTAGCGTCTGGCTCGCGGGTATCTCGGTCCGGTGCGGTGGAAGGAGGTGAGGCGAGCGAGGGGGGGAACGAGGTGTCCGTGGGGCGACCCATAGCGGAAGGGAGTGAAGGGGAGGCGGGGGAGGGGGAAGGGGGAGATGCGGGAGGTGCGGGGCGGGAATACGCGGGGTGAGGACGGGAAGGCGAGGGCGGAGACGGCGGAGGGGAAGGGAAGGCGCGGAAGAAGGTGGAAGGGGGACGAGGCGAGTGGGGATGCGCCACGGTGAATCGCGGTTGAATTTGGTGACAAGGAGTGCAGATCTGTGCCAGCACAGAGCTAGTCTCTTTGATTGAAGGTGTGAAGATCGCGGCGCTGACGTGTGGATTTGCGTCGACTCAAAGACCGCAAATCTGACGTGGCCGTGTATGGACGAGACTATCGGCTAAGGGCTGGTCGTCGTGAAGGGAAGGAGAGGTAAGATCGGGGGGATTTCGGGCAGGACCACTTGGAGTGAAGATGCGAGGATGAGACAACGGCGAAAACGAGCGACTAGGCGAGTTCGGGCGACAATATCGCTGCGAAAGTGCGGCGCGAAGGGGCGTAAGACAAGAAGCTAGGGCCGTGATGGACAAGAGAGTCAGCGAGGCCGTTGGGTGGGTGGGGAGGATGAGGATGAGAGGTGCTACGCTATGGAAACCGATAATGTGATCGAGGATGGCAAGGTACGAGCTGGCGTTCCTCGAGAAGGGAGAGGCAAAGCCACTCCCAACACCGTGAACCCTACAGAATCCCTAGTGCACCAGTTTAGACCCAACAAAGCCGCTCCTAACCCCGTGAAAAGTTGCCTCAAGAGGGAGCAACAATCTGCAAGAATGCGAGCCATGCATCTGTACGCGCTACTGCAAGGAGTGTGTGTTTGGGTGGAGTCGTATTTTGTATCCAGCAGAAACATCCGCAGTTGAAAAGGTCGCAGGTTGTTACAGACGAAAGCTCCGAAGCGCAACATTTTGCAGCTGGCGACGTTCGCCAGAACCACAACTCTTGCACTTTTCCTCCACACTGCACGCAACCTTTTCCGCCACACCCTTATTTCCAGAAGCATCGATTTCGCCGTCAGTCACGCATTAGCTTTTAGGGCTAACCTTCCGAAGAGATACATACGAGTCTTAGTCTTAGTACGCACTCAGTATTATCTGTCCCCTGTGACTAGAAGATTAGGGAGATTAGTTTTATCCGGTTCAAGCTTTCGTTAGAAGAGATGATTGAAGTGGTGCTTAACGACCGATTAGGGAAGAAGATTAGGGTGAAGTGTAACGAGGATGACACTATCGGGGACCTGAAGAAGCTGGTCGCAGCGCAGACGGGGACTCGGCCCGAGAAGATTCGGATTCAAAAGTGGTACAACATCTACAAAGACCACATCACGCTCGCCGATTACGAGATCCACGACGGCATGGGTCTTGAGCTTTACTATAATTAATCGCTGGAGTGTTTTTTAGGCGGCTCGGAACGAGCGTTATTACTAGTGTCCAGACGATTGTCAATCGGCGATTCGCGTACTGGAAACAGTGATTTACCCTATAGGCGCGCGCGGCGGCTGCGTGATTCTATGCTGTATATCTTCACTAGAAAAACGCCATCCACGTCGTTCTTTCGTGCTCGTCCATGGCCGTTCGCCCTGCCATTTTGCACGGCTGAATTCGCTGCAGGTTACTTAGCTTCTTGAAACCGTATATGTGAAGGATTTGTGGATTGTATGTATTTGCTGGTTGCCGTGTGTGTCGTGCTGTTTGAAAGCTATAGGCTGACTGCCTAATTGTTTTGAGCGACATGGGACAGTAGTTACGGGTAATGGCAGTTTGTACTACGGTAGATTAATCACCTGCTTCAAGAGCAATCTGTTATTTTTTCATACCGGGCATGCAAAAGTCTAGGGATACCACATCCAGGGCTGAAACCCTAGCAACAGTCTGAATGGGTGTGGGAGAGAACATCAACTCTTGCTGCTATCACAAGCTACAGTACCTCCTCCATATCAGCATAGGTTCTAGCCTTTCCTGTGCATCATTCCATGGTGCTTACTGTAGCATAATGCCACTAGAGCTGAGATGATGCCATGCCATGCTGGAGCGGCTTGGATTGGAGAGGTAGGAGAGCAAGTATCAAATCCTGCTGCTGGACATGTGTTCCACATGTCCCCTTCCACAACAGCATGATGCTCTTTTTGGGAGCTATTTTGTGTTGCCTAATGGACCTTTGTGTCATCTCGAGGTGTCACGCACTGGTGTTGCACCACACGGACGAGGCGGTGCCATGAGCTGATGTCATGGGATGATGGCATGGGATGATGTCAGGGATGATGTCATACTTGCAGGGCTGCTTGGATGGAGCGTGTGAGTGAGAGGATCTCAAATGGAGGTCGGTCGGCTACAGCCTTGGCTGTAGCGGGGCAGGAGTCCGTTATCCAGAAGTGTGCAAAGCCCTCTGATGGATTGCCTGGGAAGCAAAAATGCGAATGGAACAGAGGTTTATGTTCAGAGTTAAAGAAAAGGCACACGACATCAGATGAATAAAGACGGGAGAATTTTCAACAGCAACAGCCTTGGCTGTAGCGGGGCAGGAGTCTGCTATCCAGAAGTGTGCAAAGCCCTCTGGGGGATTGCCTGGGTACAAATTAAAAAAGATGCATGTGAGTCTACATCGCCACAAAGTTATCATGCCATCAGTGACTTCACAGAATGCCCGCTCTGGCCTTACCATTTCCATCATGCTAAATCGACACCATTTTGGTTAAAAAACACCATGCGGACATGTTTTTATGTTAACCAAACATGATTTCATACCTCAACACGCCATGCTATGTGCCTCATAACTCAATCATACGAAATTGAAAATACACTCTTCTCACCGTTTGCATCGTGGTTGAATCGCCGCCAAGTCTGGTTGGGAAACACCCCATGCGTCACATATGCACTCACTTTCGCCGCTCCATGTGCTGCCAGGAGCCTCTGAAAGGAAGGAGTGCACACACGGGAAGCGGAGGGAAATATATCACTACATGGCATGTGCATTTGGCAGCCCCTAACGTCTCCCTTGTTGACAGGTGTTCCCGCCCATGAGGGTGGTGCCGTACTCTCACCAATCCCACAGCTACCATGCTGCTATCCCACCCCACCTGGCACTCAATGAGCGTGGATCCCGACTGCACTAGATCGCCCACGACCACCACGTGCCGTCCCTTGGGATTGCCCTCTTTTAGCTCCAGAAGGTCAGCCACAATCACCAATCACCGTGCGTGCATGCGTGCGTGCGTGTACATGCTGTGACAATGTGCAGTTCCCTCGAATACCATCACCTCCCATTGCAATTCCACTATACCTGGCATTCAATGAGAGTTGATCCCGACTGCACTAAATCGTCCACAATCACCACGTGCCGCCCCTTGGGATTGCCCTCCTTGAGCTGAACAATGCGCTTTTCTCCCTCGCGCACCTTGGTGCAGATCACCTGGCGGTAAAGGCAGGGAGAGACACACAACGAATGCTTGGGTAAGCAACACGGCACTCACAACCCTCGTTCAGCTGAACAATCCGCTTCTCCCCCTCGCGCACCTTGGTGCAGATCACCTGGCGGTATGGTACAATGGGGATTGCACAAGACCGGGAGTGGCACACAGTGGGTAACTGAGCCAACCGCACCACTCAAAACACCTGCACTACACATTTCTATACAATAAGGGGTGTATCATGGGCTGGGACAATAGCATCAGCATGCTGGGAAGCAACCAGCATGCTGGGAAGCAACCAGCATGCTGGGAAGCAACCAGCATGCTGGGAAGCAACCAGCATGCTGGGAAGCAACCAGCATGCTGGGAAGCAACCAGCATGCTGTGAAGCTATGTTGGAAAAGTCGCCAGAAACCATAAGCGCACACCGTATAGTCGTTAACGAATATACGGTGCACGCAATTCGTACGTATATTCGTTGGGTAAAATTCGGGCTGACCGGAAAAAAAAACGGATTTGTAAAGTCGCGCACGAATTGCGAATGTGCGACGCGACTCAAAATGTACGCACGTCCCAACCCAATTTGTACGCACGTCCCAAACACATTGTCACCCACACCTGTCAAAATTTGGGACGTGGGAAAGTCAGAACCGCATTGCACCCTATGTTATCGCGCGACTCCAACACACAAACACGAATGTCGTCAACCAGCGTAGGTGGTTCAACCACATCGTGGACTATAAGGTAAGCTGTTTCCCGTCATCTGTAGTATCTCTCTCGTTCATTCTCTCTCAACGCACCCGCCCAGCTCCACTTGATGTCGACTCCTACCGGTACTCCCGCGAGTGCCACTAGTGAGGCTCCTAGTGTTTCGAACGACGCGACCATGGCGGACGACGGGGATGTTCCTGAGAACACCCATGTTATTTTTAAGCACTTCCTTACCTCTACCGAAGGTTCCTCGACTGGTCCTGAGCGTACTGTCCGCACATGCCGGCACTGCAAGCTTAAGTTCGTGGGCGGCGCCTTCCGTTGTGCGCAACACATCACGCGCTGGAAAGGGCTGAAACGGAAGGACGTCCGTCTTTGCAAGGCGCCGATCCCTGCTGCTGACCGCAGCGCCGTCCGCGAATTGTACGAAGGCAAACATGCCCGCAGGGAAGGGAAGAAGAAGGCGGAGGAGATGGCGATCGCGGCGTGTGCGGGTGGATCGAAGAAGCAGTGCATCGAAGACTTTTACAGGGAGGGGGCGTCGTGTGCGAAGGACTCGGCAGACGACGCCATCTGCCTCATGTGGGCGGCACTTCACCTCCCGGAGCATCTCGCCGATCACCCTCTCTGGCGCAACGCTGTGCGCTGCATCACGGACGCGGGCCATGGCTACGTTCCGCCGAAGCGGCGGTATGTTGGTGGCGCCGGCCTTGCGCGCTGCCGCGGAAAGATCGAGCGGGGCCTCGCTCCCATCACTGCGAGCTGGAAGCGGGATGGAGTGACGATCGGTTCGGACATGATGACGGACAAAGTGGCCGTCCCCAAGCCAACATCCTGCTCATCAATGACTCCGGTGCTGTGATCGCCGAAAGTATCGACTGTAAGTTGGAGACGAAGACGGGAGGTTACATTGCATCGGTTTTACGCCCGATCATTGAGAAGGTGGGGCCCGCCAACATCGTTGCCTTCTGCATGGATGGGGGCAGCAATTATGCGGCTGCATGTAGGGAGCTCATGTTAGAATTTCCTCACATTGAGCATGTGCCGTGCGCGACTCACGTCATGGACCTGCTCATGGAGGATATTGGGAAAATGGATTGGTGCAAGGACATTGTGGCAAAGGCGGGGTTGATTATTACCTTTGTGCGTGCCCACCATTTCACCAAAGGTTACATGAGAAGCCCGCAGGTGAAGGGAGGGAGGGGGGAGCAGGTGCTGAAGCCGGCGGGCACCAGATTTGGCACACAATTCATCGCGGTGCAGCGACTTTGCGAGGTGCGGAGTGCATTGACGCAGCTGGTGCTGAGGCCGGAGTGGCGGGATTGGGCGAAGGGGAGGAAGCCGCCGGTCGAGCCCTTCGCAGACATGATCATGGATGCCGTGTGGTGGAAAGGGGCGGAGTTCTTCGTCGACCTCCTGAAGATCCCCTTTGTCGTCATGCGCAAGACCGACTCGACGGCCAAGGGCATGATGGGCAAGATCTACGATCTGATGCTTCAGCTCACGGAAGACATCAATGCGAAGCTGGAGGAGGAGGAGGCGGGATTGGTGCTGTCCAGCACTGAACGCACGGAGGTGACCAACATCGTCCAGAAGCGCTGGGACCACAGCATGGCGTGTGCCATGCACGTGGTTGGCCGGATCCTCAATCCGGTCAACCAAGAGGAAGGCATATTCCGGACCGACCTCGAGTGCACGCACGTCTTCAAAGCGTTTGTCGCTCGTCACTACGCGGGGCAGACGGTGACGCGCAAGGAGGGCGACGAGCTGCGTGCATCCCACGTCATCCAGGACGGACTGACGGCATTCAACACCCTGCAGGGGAGCTTCGGCCTCCCCGACGCCATCACTGACCGTGAGCTCGTGAAGGCCGGTAAGAAGACGGCCGTCGATTGGTGGACGTGGCACGGGACGGACCACCCCGAGCTGACAACGCTCGCTTGCCGCGTTCTCTCTCAGCCGGTGTCCGCTTCGGCGTGTGAGAGGAACTGGGCCACGTGGGAGTCGATCCACACTGCCAAGCGCAACAGGTTGGGGTCCGAGAAGTGTCGGGACCTCGTGTATGTTGCGCACAATTGGAACATTGTGCGCAACTGGCACAAGGGCCCTGATGGGGTGACGGTTCTCCCAGGGAACATCCCTGAGGCCCCCTGCCGGAAGGGTACAAGGAGGTTCTGGAGGAGGATGAGGAGGAGGGGGAGGAGGATGAGCTGGAGGATGAGTACAAGTAGAGGAGGAAGGAAGGGACGGGGGGAGTAGAGGGTGGGAGTAGGGGGTGGGGTAGAGAGTAGGCATGGGCGGATGGTGGCTGGGGGGGAGGGCGGGGGGGGTTGTAGGAGATGTAGGTTTGTAGTGTTAGTAGTAGTTATTCTGCAGGTCTAGGTTAGTGTAGGAGATGCATGTTGCTAGATTAGAGAAGTTGAAATTGTAAGGTTTTTTCCAACAAAAATGTATGGCACAACCTCCCCTCCCCCCCCTTCCCCCCCCCCCCTGGAGGGGTTTTTTTCCTCTGCCCGGTAAAAGTTTTATGCTGCCCGGGCAGCGTACTTTTCGCGACTTTCAAAGTCAGGCATTCAGCGTATAGCGCATTATACGCAAGCGTATATACGCTTGCGTACAATGCGCTGGGCGCGACTTTTCCAACATAGCTGGGAAGCAACCAGCATGCTGGGAAGCAACCAGCATGCTGGGAAGCAACCAGCATGCTGGGAAGCAACCAGCATGCTGTGAAGCAACCAGCATGCTGGGAAGCAACCAGCATGCTGGGAAGCACCCAGCATGCTGGGAAGCACCCAGCATGCTGGGAAGCACCATGGGGTAGTGCTGCAACGTACCATGGGGTAGTGCTGCAGTTGCTTGTGAAATCTCTTCCAGGCACCCTCATCAGGGAAAGCAATCGTTATCTGCATGCATGGTACATGCCATGAGGGGTGAGAGCAAGGCACATGAGAGGAGAGTACGTTGTGAGGCGCATCGAAGGTGGTCTCTTGTGAAATCTCTTCCAGGCACCCTCATCGGGAAAAGCGATCGTTATCTGCTCACACATGCAGCATGGCATGAGGGGTGCGTGGCGCATGACATATGGGCGGCAACTTCTGAGGCGCCTCAAAAGTAACCCCTTTTATAAACCTTCATTGGTGATTGTGATAATCATCTGCATGTATAGAATAAAGGCGCATGGCATGAGGGTGCATGACACATGGCATGAGCGTATGTACATGGAACATAAAACATGGCCTTCTGAGAATCAAGAATAATCCCTCGCCCCCTGCTTTGGCCACTTAATTCAACACCATTACACCCCAATACCCAGCCCTGCAGAACCCCCCCCCTCCGTCCCCCCTCCCCCCGGTTCCAACGCCCTCTAACTTTCCTGCCCTTTAATTACAAAACCTTGGAGTCTTTAAGTTGGTGCAGGCGGTGCTCAGCAGGGGAATGCAACCCGCCCAACGCTTCTGCTCACCCTTCTGATCACTTATACAGCCCATTCCACTCATAATCCCCGTCCACTCACATTATCCGAGTCCGGCAGTTGGTGCAGGCGGTGCTTCAGCAGAGGAATGACAGAAATTACTCGTCCTTATTCCCTGCACAGCCCTCCCTCCCCATCACCTGATCTCCCCCGTTTCTCACGTTATCCGAGTCTGGCAGTTGGTGCAGCCGGTGCTTCAGCAGCGGAATGCCGCTTTCAAAGCACGGCAGCACGTTATCCCCAAAGTAAAACCGCTCCTGATTGAATGAGGAAGAGAGGGGAAGAGAGGGGAAGAGAAAGAGGAAGGGGAAGGGGTGGCATGGAGAGGGTGGCATGGAGAGGGTGGCATGGAGAGGGTGGCATGGAGAGGGTGGCATGGAGAGGGTGGCATGGGATGTGAAAGGGAAGGGCACAAATGTCGATTTCAAAAGCATGGCAGCACTTTGTCTCGGCAGCCGATCCTGACCGTCGATTTCAGCTTTCAGAGACTAACGAAGATGGCAAGGCCAGTGGGTGGGCTGTTGCTTACCTGTCAGCAGGGAGAGAGGGTGACCCATCCCCAGTGGCGTGCCCAACCCACCCCAGTCCCCCCCCCCCCCCCGCTCCAGTGCCCACCCACCCCAGTGCCCACCCACCCCAGTGCCCACCCACCCCAGTGCCCACCCACCCCAGTGCCCACCCACCCCAGTGCCCACCCACCCCAGTGCCCACCCACCCCAGTGCCCACCCACCCCAGTGCCCACCCACCCCAGTACCTATCCAACCCGGTACCAATACCGCATGTATCAACCTGCAGTTCCTCTCGGGCACATGTGCCTGAGAGGAACTGCAGCACGTGAATGTCAAAGATGACCAGGCTGGTGGGCCCCTCAAGAGACGAGAATGTTGGAGCGGATCCGGGAGAGAGAGAAGACAGGGTACCAAGTACCTGCCCCCCCCTCCCCCCTTACCTACCTACCTTCTGGCCAGCTCCCACCTGCAGCGCGTGAATGTCAAAGATGACAAGGCTGGTGGGGCCCCTTCACGAGATGGGGATGTCCGAGGGAGTGAATTTACCTACCCACCCTGCCACCCTGGTACCTACCTCCCCCCACTGCCTATTGCCTAGCACCTGCAGTGCTAGTGCCCGCCCACCTGCAGCGCATGAATGTCAAAGATGACGAGGCTGGTGGGGCCTCCGCGCGAGATGGGGATGTTGGAGAGGATTCGCGAGAGAGTGAAGGCCGTCGCCACGTCCCCCTCGTCCTCCATTCTTTCACTGAGAAGCAAATGGCAAGGGTGGGGAAGGGGAGGGAGGGCAGGATGGAAAGAAGAGGAGCAGTGGAAATGAAATGAGACGAGCGAGGCGAGCAGGTGAGATCACGCCGTTGATCGAAAGATGGTCAGGTTGGGTTTAAAATGCGCACCCTTAGAATGCTCTCATTGAATGTCCACTGAATGTTTGCTAAAAACGGACCGCGTGCCGATGGGGAAGAACAGCAGGACGAGCGTGAACAACTCGACGGACATCCGCGGGCAGGATGGCATAGACGATGGACAGCGGCTCGCAGATGGCTTGTTCACTGAAACTTCACCTGTCAAGAATGTTCACTGAATGTTCACCTAGTGGTAACGATGAAGATTTGCTGAATATTCACCTTGACCCGGTAGGGAAGAAGGGCAGGACGAGCGTGAACGACTCGACGAACATGCGAGGGATGGCATAGATGATGGACAACTGCTCGAAGATGGCTTGGAATGTTCACCTGGTGCCAGTTGCGAACATTCACTGAAAGTTCACCTCGAGCCAGTCAGGGATGTGACAGAATATTCACCTGGTTCCACGAACATGTTGAGGGATGGCGTAGATGATGGACAGCTGCTCGAAGATGGCTCAGTGCAGGTGCTAGTCAGGATGCTATAAGGGAACATTCACTGATTATTCACCTTGTCCCGGTCGGGAAGAATGGCAGGACGAGAGTGAACGACTCGACAAACATGCGAGGGATGGCGTAGATGATGGACAGCTGTTCGAAGATGACAGCTGGCGAGCTGAAGGACGCCAGGAACGCCACGTGGCGGCCTCTGATTCCATGCGCGTTCGGCACAAAGAGGTTCGGAAAGCCGTCCTCAAACTTGCTGAAGAAAGGGCGTGTGGGGGGATGGGGCGGGAGGAGGGGGGGAAAGGGGGATTGGGTGGGAGGAGGGGGGAAAGGGGGATGGGATGGGAGGAGGGGGAGGGAGGGGGATGGGATGGGAGGGGGGGAATGGGGGGGATGGGGTGGGAGGAGAGGGGGGGGAGAAGGATGGGGTGGGAGGAGGAGGAGGAGGGGGAAAGGGGGGAAAGCGTGCAAAGCAGTCTCGAACTTGCAGAGGAAAGGGAAAAGGAGGAGGAGGGTGAAAGGTGGAAAGCGATGAGAAGGGGAAAAGGGGGAGCGATCGGAGGGGGAAAGAGAGGAAGCGATTGGAAGGCGAAAGGGAGAAAAGTGGAGGGGGAAGGGGGAAGGGGCAAAGGAGTTTGGCACTGAGAGGTTCGGAAAGCCGTCGTCGAAGTTGCTGAAAAAAAGGCGAGTGATCATCAGAAAGGGGTTCAAGAGAGCGACGGAGAGGCCGAAGGCATTGAGAGAGTAGGGGGGCCAGGAATGTGAGGCGGGACTGGGAGTGGGGAAGACGGGGGATGGGGGAGGCGGGTTGAGTGGTGTGGGGGGGGGGGGGAGGGATGGGTTGGGAGTGAAGGAGAAGGGAAACGGCAGTCAAGCGGAAGAACTTGGGAAGGGGAGGCGACAGGAGCCAAGTAGCGTGCGGCGCAGCTAGAATATAACGCGCGTGGGTCCTAAGATTGCACCTCACACCCGCGCCGCCACTCACCCCCATTCGATCGGCTTCAGCTCGATATTATCGACGTCCTCCGCGATACTCGACGCGAGATCCGCCATCTCGCTACAGTAGAACAGGCACACCTGCTTCTTCGACGGCCGGTCCAGAATATGACAAACCTGGCCGTCCACCAAATCTTCCATCATCAAATCGTATCCCGACGACAGCCGCCCGTTCACGGATCCCCCCCGTTTTGTCCTACTCGCGGTGCCATTTGCTGCGCCGTTGGCCGGCGGGGCTTCTGCTAGCCGCCCCATGACCGCGGCTGCGCGCGCCAACGCGGAAGGCGCGCGGAGAGGGCTCCCGCTTCCGCTTCCGCGCTGTCGGGAAAACCTTCCCCGCGTTTGATACTCTCTCACTCCTGCACGCCGCGATCCCGGGAAGCCTCCCATCCGCGATAACAACGGCTCCGCTACACGGCATTCTACGGCTGGGGAGGACGGCAGGACGCAGCTTCGACTTCGTGATCGGTGCGAAAATTGTGATAAGTGCGATGGGCGCGAAAGGTGCGAAAGGCTCGTCTGTGAGGACGAGCGAAGAACATGTGCGAGATCAGCGGCGACCGTGCCGGCTGCCATGGCTGCTAACCGACTGGCCGGCTTCAGATGCAACACGGGAGCCAGCTCACACCGAGTGACTGGGTTTAATGCGCTGCTAGAAACGGCAAGTGGGGATGGTGATTTGAGTAAACTGGTTGGTTGGCAGCTGGGAAGTGTAATAGCTGAGGCGTGAGAAAGAGGGAAACCCGAGGAACAAATGCGATCAGATTAGCACGCCGTTGAAAGCGGCAGCAGGAGCGGCTAGAAAGGCTCGAGCGAGGATTGGAGAAACGCTGATCAGGTGCTAGCTACTTTCTGCTGGGTGTGATTGTACTAACGAAAGAGAGCCTCCTAAAAGGTTCAGCTGCTGTACTTGTCTTAAAAAAAGTGTCGAGAATAAAGGGTAACACAGTAACCAGACAAGAAACTGCCATGATTCTTTTCGCCATGATCCTCGGGCTAGAGCCTGCATTTCAAGGCTCGTTCAGTGGGGCGAAAAGTATGCCACGCCCGGCCGAATCAGCCAAACATCAGATGCCAGGTTGGGCCTTTACTTGGTTTGGACAAACCGAGCGTCCACGCGAGACGCGGCATGGCCGACAAGAACAGGTCCGTGCAACACGGGAATGACTGGGAGTGATGCCGAACCAACAATTCAGGCCTGTTACCTTGAGAGTAATTACCTTGACCAATCGCGGTGCGCCACCACCGCCGCTTCGCCTCGCACTCGGAGCCGAAGAGCACCCACCACATCACCTCAACTGCCTAAAGTAACAGGAACATGGATTCTGTTATGAGTTGTTAGGCCCGACGGCCTAAGTCCGCTAAAGAATTAGCGGGGTCGACTAAGTCGAGGATAAAGCGCGGCGGAAGGCTTTGGCGAAAAGACTATTGGCGAAATAGGCGAAGAAGTTACTGAGTAATTGAAAGAGAGTTGAATGAGAATTGGTTGATATGAGGGAATACAAGCAAGGTTTATATAGCATGCAAGAAGGAAGGTTGGAAAGTAGAATGTGGGACTAGGAATTGTGAAGCTAGAAAAGTAGAGTGCCACGTGGCACTAGAGAATCTGAGAAGATAAGGATAAGGGTGACTTGGAATGTACTGTTCGGAATGAACAGTAAACACCCCTCTAACATGAGTTGTGAAAGAGAGTGCGCAGGTAAACGAATAACGAGACTATGATTATACGAACTCAGAATACAATGAAGGCACGCACTAATGTAGGGGCTAGCCTAGCTAGGAGGGAACCTCGAGTGAGCGTGGTTGGGTGCAGGTTTGGAGAAGGGAAAAGCCAAAGGCAACGGGAGGAGCCTCGGCAGCATTGATATCAGAAATCGGGGCTGTACGCGAAGCAGAAGTCCTTACACTACCCCCTCCCCCCCCCCCCCCCCCCCCCCCCCCTTCCCTTAAGAAAGGTGGTCAATATTCGCAACATGCCTGTGCGCGAGGTAATCACCAACGAGTGGGGACGCGTCAAGCGAGGCGGATGGCACCCGGGTGTCGTCTTCACCATGCGATCAGTCTAACGGATTAGAAATTATACGTGGCGGCTGCAGGAAAACCCGTCAGCTTTAAAACGCCGTCGTGAACTGAGTTCTTGATGAAAAAAATCGTGTGAGCTATCTCTGGATAGAGCTCTTAGCAACAAATCCGTAGCACCAAAGAACGCCAAGATTGGCCAAGAAATGAACGAAATCGTCAATTATATGGGGTTGGGTGTACAATTTTAGAGAGGATACATAACTCAATGACGAGTGAGTTTTTATACTCCATAAGATAGAAATCAAGCACTACTATAGTCGAGCCACATTTGTAACCGAGTCGCGTGCGCTTCGTAACCACCCAAATTACATTTGACGGTGGAATTTCGGAAACCAAGTTCCGACACATTTCCGTCTCACTCTTCTTTCAATGCATTCGAACTGCAAAGCAATGGGTCGGACCAATCACATTGCACCATGTGTTTGTGCTTTTGTTTGATTCATTCCGCCCACTTGCAAGCACCCCTCGCCACTTTTGTTTCTTGCTACCACCCAAGTGTAGTTCTTGACTTGAGTGCACCGTCACCTCCGCCCAACTTCTCACTACCCTCAACCCAACTTGACTAAGTTGGAAGGGTGTGAAGTGGGGACCACATGGTCTCAACCGACCCCCAACACTCCCCCTTGGTCCCCACGAGCAGCTATGCATACAATGCATGCAATCGCACATGGTCCCCTTAGTTGTGCACACGATCGCGGTCGATGTGCATGCCGAGGTAGAATGAGACGGCACCAAGGTCGCGCATGGAGAACTCCGATGCAAGCTTCGCCTTGATCTCCACCACAAGGTCCTTGCAATCGGAAACGAGGAGAAGGTCGTCCACATAGAGAAGTAGGACGAGCTTCTTCTCCCCTCGGTTGAGGATGTAGAGGGCATGATCACACTCGCTCCGAGTGAAGCCCAACTCGAGCAAGTACTTGTTCATCCTCATGTACCACGCTCTAGGGCTTTGCTTTAAGCCATAGATGGTACGCTTCAACTTGCACACACGGTCCGAGCCATCCTCGAACCCCGGAGGTTGCCGCATATACACCTCCTCCTCTATGTGGCCATATAAAAATGCGGTTTTTACATCAAGTTGTTCTACCTCTAGGTCAAGCCCTCCCGCTAAAGCTAAGAGAACACGAAGGGTAGTAGACTTTGCTACCAGAACAAAGGTCTCGCTGTAGTGAATCCCGGCCTTTTGCGTGTACCCTTGAGCCACCAAACGAGCCTTATAACGCTCCACCTCGCCGTTGGGTCCGAGCTTCTTCTTGAAGACCCATCGGGAACCAACGGTGTAGCTATTTGGGGGCAAGGGGACAAGATCATACACATCGTTCTCCATGATGGACTCGTACTCCTCATTGAGTGCTTGAGTCCACTTGCCGGCTTCGAGCGTCTCCATCGCCTCACGGTAGGTGGTGGGTGTCAATTCGGCCATGAAGCATATGGCATCTCCCCCTCCCTCATCATCCTCCACTACAAAAGAGTAGTCGACGTACTTCGAGTTCGGGTGAGGAGCTCGTCGAGTGCGAGTAGATGCAAGTGTTGGAGCAACGGCGGTAGAAGGACTACCATCCTTCTCACTCTCCTGTCCAACCACTTCAACAACATCTCCCTCCTCATCTTGAACACTCCTCTCCTCGGGAACGTCTTGAGGAGGTGACTCGTTCGTGTCCTCAACCGTTGGAGGGATGACCACGATCGAATGCTTCTCATTTGGTGAAGTTGGGAAGCGGTTTTCGAAGAACGAGACGTCACGCGACACCACCACCTTTCCGCTCTCCAAATCCCACACTCGCCATCCCTTGTGATCAAGGCTATGGCTCAAGTACATCCTTACACGCGCCTTCGCCTCAAGCTTGGTGCGTGTAGCGTCGGGGACGTGATAGTAGCAAATGCACCCGAACGTGCAAAGGTTAGAGAAGTCCGGTTTGTCGCCACTCCAAGCCTCAAGGGGTGTCACGTTCGGCAAGGTCTTGGTCAAGCTTCGATTGTGAATCCAAGTCGCTAACATTGTCGCCTCACCCCACCAAGCCTTGTCCGCATGAGCATGGGCAAGCATGCTCCAAACCGCTTCAACCAACGTGCGGTTCAAGCGCTCCGCCGCTCCATTTTGTTGAGGCGAGTGGGGAACCGACACTTCGTGGAAGGTGCCTCGCGCCTTGAACCACCCGTCGAGCTCCTTGTTCACGTACTCTCCTCCTCCGTCCAAACGAATCCACTTCACGAGTTGTCCGTTTTTCTCCGTCTCAACAAGCGCCACCCACTTCTTAATTGTCGTAGTAGTCGCGCTCTTGTCCTTGAGAAGGTAGACCCATACCATTCGTGTAGCGTCGTCGAGGAAGGTGAGAATGTAGCGTGCTCCCCCTTTGGAGGTAGGGGTGATAGGTCCACACAAGTCGGTGTGGACGAGATCGAGCGGGTTGGAGGCGAGCGGCTTCGTGCGAGTTGGAAATGGCTTCCTTGCCATCTTCCCTTCAAGACACGCCGAGCATTTCTCCACCTCCTCGTTCGTTGACAAGTCCGCGACGATCCCGTGAACACGCCTTGGGTTGCCATGGTGCGGATGGTTGACACACTCAAGTGCCCGTAGCGGTTGTGCCAAATCTCCAAGGAAGGTTTCGCCACCGCCGCGTTCGCCGACGCAATGTTCGGTGTAGCCACGAGCTTGAAGAGACCGCCGTCTTGATGCGCCTTGCCGATGAAGCGCCCGGAAGACGTGCTCAACATCATGACCGCGCCTTCGATGTTGACGCGCACGCCCTTGGTGGTGAGTTGCGACACGGAAAGTAAGTTGGCCCCGAGTCTCGGGACAACCAACACGTTGTTGATCGTCATTGGACCGCCGTCCACCGCAAGGCGCAACGTTCCGCGTCCATTCACCTCAAGCGAGTCTTGATTCCCGAAGACCACGCGCTTGATAGGAGCATCCGCCGAGACATCTTCAAGGGGGCCCGCGTTCGATGTCATGTGTTGCGTAGCCCCCGTGTCGAGAAGCCATGCGAGTCCGCCGAGCGCTCCTTCTCCCGCGATGAACACGAACTCCTTGGTGTCTTCTCCCGAAGTCACCACGTTCGCACGCCGCTCCTCTTGAGTTGGCGTCGTTGGAGTCCAATTCTTCGGCTTGCTCCGACACTCGCGCCACCAATGCCCAATCTTCTTGCAATACTGGCATGCACCTTCACGAGCATGACCACGGTTGTTGGTGGCGTTTCCTCCACGTGGCGCGTTCGACGTGCCCGCACCTCCACTCGTGTGACCACGGTCATTCCGTGGCTTGAAGTTGACGACGCCCTTCTTCGCGCCACGAGTGAAGTGAGCCGAACTCGTTGTGTCGCCTTGCAAGATGTTCCGCCGCATCTCCTCGTTAATGAGGCGCGTCGTCTCCTCCTCCTTGGTCCACGTCGCTTGCGTGCCTTCAAGGGTGGTGATGACGGTTGACCATTCCTCTCCAAGCCCCCCGAGAAGGGTCATGATCCAATCCTTCTCATCCACATTCGCTTCGAGCTCCACCATTCGTTCGCCAAGTTTCTCAACACGATTGATGTACGCCCGCATGTGCTCGCCCTCCTTGATGCGCACGGTGAAGAAGTTCCTCCTCGCTTGCAACTTGCCGTGGAGAGACTTCGACACGTGTATGTTCTCAAGGCGCCTCCAAGCTTCACGTGTAGCTCCTTCAAGATCGATGCACGAGCTCACCACAGGCACGAGTTGAAGTCCGAGCTTCGACACGAGAAACGAGAACGACTCCTTGTCCTTCTTTTCCCATGCTCCTTTCTCCGATTCCGAGGCGCTTGCAGGTGGCTTCTTTTCGGACCCGTCGAAGAAGCCCCAAAGTTCACGCTCCATCATGTGAACTTTCAATATGAAGCGCCACGATGCATAGTGTTCGCCATTAAACAATGGCACCGCACTCATGTCGACGATCGTCGTCGATGCAAAGTAGGACTCATTGAGGGTAGAACGAGCAGGGACCTCAGTGGTCGATGAGGAACCGAACGACATGGCGAGAAGTAGCGCTTGGCGTCAAGCGTTTGAGGATTCCTAAAGCTCTAACACCATGCAGGAAAACCCGTCAGCTTTAAAACGCCGTCGTGAACTGAGTTCTTGATGAAAAACTTCGTGTGAGCTATCTCTGGATAGAGCTCTGAGCAACAAATCCGTAGCACGAAATCATCAATTATATGGGGCTGGGTACACAATTCCAGAGAGGATACATACAGTAACTCAATGACGAGTGAGTTTTTATACTCCATAGGATAGAAATCAAGAACTACTATAGTTGAGCCGCATTTGTAACTGAGTTGCGCGCACTTCGTAACCACCCAAATTACATTTGACGGTGGAATTTCGGAAACCAAGTTCCGACACATTTCCGTCTCACTCTTCCGTCGATGCATTCGAACTGCAAAGCAATGGGTCGGACCAATCACATTGCACCATGTGTTTGTGCTTTTGTTTGATTCATTCCGCCCACTTGTAAACACCCCTCGCCACTTTTGTTTCTTGCTACCACCCAAGTGTAGTTCTTGACTTGAGTGCACCGTCACCTCCGCCCAACTTCTCACCACCCTCAACCCAACTTGACTAAGTTGGAAGGGTGTGAAGTGGGAACCATATGGTCCCAACTGACCCCCAACAGCGGCCAGCTGCGACAAGTCGAACCCGATGTGCCAGAACCTTTGACAGGTCGAGGGTCAGCTCCGAGATAGGTGCTGCTGTTGGGGCAACATTTTGGCACGCGATGTCTTTCGTGGCTGGGACGAACTTGCGAAGTACGCTGATGTGGAAGGCGTCATGGATATGCCAGTCGTTGGGGAGCATCAGCTTTGCGGTGATGGATGCCATCTCGATGATCTTAAAAGGCCCACAAAATCGTGGCCGTAGCTTCGACGGGCCGGGCAGGTGTAGGTCTTCGTATCGAGGAGGACTATGCTGACGGGAATAGCCCCGCCCTCGCTTGGGCGAAGCAGACTTCGCAGTCGGGGGCGCGCAGAAGGCGACCTCGACCTGTCCGTAGAGTTCGTCCTCGACCAGTCCGCAGAAGTCGTCGGCTGAGGACGGGCTCGTATAGGACGGGTCGAGGGGTTCGTATAGGACGCTGGTCGGCGGACTTGCAGAGGACGAGTCCGTCGAGGAACTCGGTATAGGAGCTCCTCTACAAGGCCGGTATAGGAGCTCCTCGACGAGGCTGGCAGAGGGCTCGTCTAGGCGAAAGCTGCTCGACGGAGCATTCGTCGAGCTACTCTACGGAAGTCGCGCGACTGCGAAATTCGTCATGTGGGCGAATGTCGCCCAGGAGGTGTTCGCGAAGTCAACCTGCGTAACAGCATCGCGTGCTCGACGTTGCATCGCTGGCGAAACGTCGGCACGTGTTCTACCTGGCACCTGTGCAATGTGCCTGGCGGCGCGTCCGTCTACCTGCACCTACTTGGTAGGTGCGCACCTGCGTAGAAGTTCACCTGCCTCTGCGGCGCTGGCAGACCGCTGCTATACCGCGCTGGCAGACCGCAGCTATACCGCGCTGGCAGACTACTCTGCTGCAGCGTTGGCAAGCCGCTCTTCTGCTGCGCTGGCGTAGTTCGCCTTGTAGAGGGCTTGCTAGGTGTTGCAATGCCATTCTAGCTATATCGACTTGCATGCCTCATCGTTATCTGTTGTTATTTCGATTTCTTAGTGGAATTCTTGACATACACTGAACGAAATAATTGTCCACATGTTCATGTTTCAATACAAGGATGGGGAATTAGTGGCTATTGTGATTAAGCCTTAATAACAGGACGCCATGAGGACAAAGGCCGGAGGTTTGTACATCGGTTCACATTGCTGCATAGCCGCAAACTCGGTTAAACAATCAACTCATATAGTAAAAGGTAAATACTAGCATATGGACAGTTTTTTTTAAACACAGTCACACAAGCAAAGCATGCAGAATCTAGTACTTGGTCCAGCGACCCTTGGCCTTGAGCACAGCCCGCACACGCCTAGGCATGCTGTCGATCAGCTCACTGCACCAAGCCGCAGGGATTTTCTCCCATTCCACTTGTACTCTGTCCCATAACTCGAAAATGCCTGTAGGGGGGCGGGGGTAAGCAAGCAGCTGCTTCTTCAAGTAAACCCATAGATGCTCTATGGGGTTGAGGTCAGGACTGGATGCTGGCCATGGGAGAACCGAGAACGGCTGCTCGGCGAGGTACGTTTTGACCATTTTGCATGTATGCTTCGGGTCGTTGTCATGCTGGAACACCACGTTCTCTGAATCCAACTCGTAATGCTCGATAGTCTGCTGCAGCTCGTCTTGTAGGATAGAACGGTACAACTCGCCATTCATTCTTCCCTCTATCTTGCGCATAAAACCCGCGCCGTTGTATGTCATGCACCCCCAAATCATGATGGAGCCGCCACCATGTTTGACGGTCTGTTTCACATGGTGCGGCTCCATGTGACAGTCCTCCCTAATCCAGGCCCAACTACGTCCGTCGCTACTAAAGCGGCAGATCTTCGTTTCGTCGCTCCAGATAACGCGCTTCCAGTCCTCGATCGTCCAGTGCTGATGGTCCTTGGCCCACTGCCGGCGGTCATTGACGTTTTTCGCGGATAATCTGGGCTTCGACGGCTTTTCTATCGCCCTAACACGGTGCCGCTTGAGAGTGTTTCTCACGGTGGCTCCCGTGAAACTGATGCCGTGCGTTGAGGATATCATTCCCGCTGCGGCCTCGGCGGATTTCGATTCATCAGACACTATCGACCGAACGACTATCCGTGCGATTTTCTCTGGTAACTTGCGCGGCCGACCTGGTTTCGCCGGGGACGGCATTAGCTCGTCGTACGTTTTCGGGCCGAGGTGGCGGAGGAGCTCATCATGGACTTTTGAAACTCCCAACTCCTTAGCGATCTGGCAGTAACTACGCCCCTCTGCAATTAGCTGCATGATCCGCTTCTGTTTCTCCTCGCTAAGGCGTTTCATGTTGCGGGGGTGTTAGCGCTACTCTAAGATCGTCGATCTTACCCGTAATCTCCTCTGTACCTAACTAGTCTAGATCTAACAGCGTATGAAATAATGCGCGTGACATTTCGGAAGCATTTGTCCGTATGGGGTGTCTAGAGGGAAGTGCAGTCTCGTTAGAGTGACGGGTGTTTTTGGGGCTGTAGGTAACCTTCACAAACTGATAATGGTCAGACGCGTAACATGTATGCAAAATATTTATTACAATACTTGTTTACTTCACAAACCCGTGCCTTCCTCCGTAGTCTTCTCCCATTGTGTAGTAACTCTCCTCATGGTGCGGTGAGCGTGGAACGGCCCCGTTACTTACCTTCAGATAGTAGCCGACATTTGCACCTTACCTAAGTCGTTGTAGGCCGGCAGCCGTCTAGACCGTCATGGATGACCAGGAAGTCGTTGCAGGCGTAGAGGATACCCTGCAGGCGCGGTTAGATGACATTAGGGCACGCCACGCAGCTGGCGAGTACGGCGGAGCGAACTTGGACGTTCTGCTCTTTGGAACCCGCGTGCAGTGGGCGCGCGATCACCCAACGATCCGTACTGGGGCGGATGGACTGCCCGCCACTCCCCGACCGGCACGCAACGAAGGTGGCGTCGACGACCAGGTCGACGGCGGTGACCAAGTCGGCCGCGATGAGGGCACGCGGAGGATGAGTGGAGTGATCAGGGCCGCCGACGACGGGGTCGGCGGAATACATCCGCGAGCGCAGCGGTTGGCGGCGGCCGCGGGCAGCTCGCATGGCGACGTTGATGGTCGACGCCGCTCCCCGCAGAGAAGTGGAGTGAGGCCGAGCTCCTCTACGCACGTGACAGCCGGTGGAATTGCACCCGCCTACGGCTATTTCAAGTTTTTGCCGGACAAGATCGCGGTACCTATACCGTTGGAAGGTGTCACAGGATCGAATTCTCAATCGAAACGTGTCACTAAAATGGAATACAAGGCGTTTTTATACTCGGAAATTACAAGGATAAACGAGATAAAACGAACATTCGGGAACACGCCCTTCCCGATACTACAATCACAAGTGCGCACAATGTCAGAGGTCCACTGGTGATCCCCGATTGATCCTAGGGAAGGGTTACAGGCATGGCGGCCTGGGGGGTTATGGGCGCACTCACCCGCTACACAAACAAGCCCTTTTATCCCAGTGGTTAGTGGCTGGGATTCTGACATGGTATCAGAGCGAAGGTCTCGGGTTCGAATCTCGGTGTGTGCACCTCGGGCATCCCAGTGCGGGGGGGTGTCAGAGGTCCACTGGTGATCCCCAATTGATCCTAGGGAAGGGTTACAGGCATGGCGGCCTGGGGGGTTATGGGCGCACTCACCCGCTACACAAACAAGCCCTTTTATCCCAGTGGTTAGTGGCTGGGATTCTGACACACAAGCACGCAAGGCTATTGGCACTTGGGATTACGCCCAGATTACACCGTATACACCACTGTCGGCGCTGTCGGTGCCGTATAATAAATATGTCGGTGGGAAAAATAGGAAATAAGTGAAATAAAGAGAAGGCTCTAGAAAATAGAATAGTAGGCCGATTGAGATGAAATAAAGACCAAAATAAAGAGGAGAAAAAGGAGAATAAGATAAAGGAAAAATATAATAATAAGAAAATATTATAACGGGGACGTCCTCTCACACTTCCCCCCCTCAAAGCTGGGTGGTAGAAGTAACACCCTGCTTGACAAGGTAGTCCTGGAGAGGACGACGGGCGTTATCCATGTCGCGTTCAGGTACCTCACTATCCTCGGAAGGATCATAGCCTTTCCAACGAATCAAGAGCTCCAAGGTGCCGTTACGTCGTCGTCGATGCGCCAGAACAGCTTCGACTTCGTACTCAGGTTCCCCATTAACGATCACTGGCGGTGGCGGCGGCGGTTGGCGACCTTTGAAGACCGTGTTTGGGTCCCGATATGGCTTGAGAAGTTGAACATGGAAGGCATTGTGAATCTTCCAAGTAGCTGGTAAACGCAAGCGGAAGGTTACTGGAGTGACCTGCGCCTCGACGAGAAAAGGTCCGCAGAAGCGAGGCCGGAGCTTAGTTGGAAGATGGCTGATGTCGAGATTGCGTGTATCCAGAAGCACTTGATCGCCGATCTTGATTGAATGATCGTTGCGACTCCGATCGTCAAGCGAGCTTCTTCTGTTGCTGCTGGATAGTTAAAAGTCGTTTATGAGTGCGCTCCCACAACTGGTGCATAGTGGTAATGAAGTCATGTGCGGGTTGCACCGTGGCGGGTACTGTCGGTTTCTGAGGCGTGAGTGGATTGCGACCGTAACAGAGAAAGAAAGGGGTCTGTCCTGTTGCGGCGTGTGTAGCGTTGTTGTACGCAAACTCGAGAACCGGCAGGTGCGCATCCCATTTGGAGATATCGTCTTTACATGCTGCTCGCAGAAGCTGTTCAACAATCTGGTTGAGGCGCTCCGTTTGACCGTCTGTTTGGGGATGATAAGCTGATGACATGGCTAGTTTGGTCCCCATGAGCGACATGAGCTCCTTCCAGAATTTGCTTGTAAATTTTGGATCTCTGTCGGAGATCAGCGTGGTCGGAATGCCATGCTGCGAGATGACGTAGCGGAAGAATAATTGAGCTGTCTCCTCCGTGCGAGCTGTCGTGTGTGTCGGGATGAAGTGTCCCATTTTTGAGAATTTATCGATGACAACTAGGATGGCATCGTACCCAGCTTTGGTAGGTGGTAACCCGGTAATGAAGTCCAAGCTAACCACTTGCCAAGGCTGTTCAGGGACTGGAAGAGGCTGGAGTAATCCTGCTTTCTTCTGTTTGCTGCTCTTCATCCGTTGGCATGTGTCGCACGAGGTGACGAATTTTTGTACGTCATCCGCCATGTGGGGCCAATAATAATGCTTCGCAATACCGGCAAGCGTCTTGTTACTACCGAAGTGGCCCGCGTACAAAACGTCGTGATATTCTTCGAGTAGTAGCTGACGTAAAGGAGGGTAATTAGGTACCCATATTTTTGTGGATCCCTTGCGGTATGCGATGTCTTGATCCCAGTGCAGAAGATGGCGCTTTTCTGCTATAGAAACTTCAGGGTCTATAGTGTATCCATGCGTGAAGAGTCCCTTCAAGAGTGGGTTCATGCCATCGACTTGTAGGGCGGCAACGTGTGCAGGGCGACTGAGTGCGTCTGCTTTGTTCTTGTGCCCCGGCTTATACACGATCTCGTAATGGAAGTGAGTTTCAAGGAAGTCAATCCACCGGACCTGCCGCCTGGAGAGTGATGGTTGAGTTTTCAGATATTTCAGGCTGCAGTGGTCGGTGTAGACGGTCGTCTTTCTTCCTTCGAGATAGCACCTCCATGCCTTGAACGCGTTGACGATGGCGAGGGCCTCTTTGTCATGGATGGGGTAATTGAGTTCCGCCCCATGAAGTTTTTTACTAAGGTATGCAATGGGTTGCAGTCCCTTCCCTTGATCTTGCATGAGCACTGCCCCCACTGCTTGATCGCTAGCATCGGCCTCGATAACATAGTCAAGGTCGGGGTCTGACAAGATAAGGACAGGTGCGGACGTGAGTGCGGATTTCAGCTGTTCCACGGATTCCTGGTGTTTCGCCTCCCACTGGAATGGTGTATTCTTCTTCAACAGGTTAGTCAGTGGTGCGGCGATCTTAGCGTAGTTTGGTACGAACCGGTTGTAGTAGTTAGCGAATCCGAGGAACTGCTGCAACTCCTTTACGTTCTCGGGGGTCTTCCACGTTCGCACTGCTTCAATCTTCTTGGGATCCGCGTGAACTCCTTGAGCGCTCACCATATGTCCGAGGAATTGGACCTTTTTCAATGCGAACTCGATTTTAGACAGTTTCACGTAGAAGCGTTCTCGTCGGAGAATTTCGAAGACGCGTCGCAGATGCTCAACGTGCTGCTTCATGTCCTTCGAGTAAATCAGGATGTCGTCCAAGTATACCACCACGCACTCGTCCAGAAGAGGCCGAAGGATGTGGTTCATCTCCGCCTGAAACGTTGCTGGTGCGTTGGTGAGTCCGAACGGCATCACGAGATACTCGTACGACCCGTACCGAGTTCGGAAGGCAGTTTTATGGATGGAGTTGTCCGCCATTCGAATTTGCCAGTATCCCGATCTGAGGTCGAGCTTAGAAAACACCGTATCACCGCGGAGTTGATCAAGCAAGTCGTCAATCCGTGGTATTGGGTATTTATTTTTTATGGTCTGTTTGTTAAGTGCACGGTAGTCGATGCACATTCGCAGACTTCCGTCGGGCTTCGGGGTGAAGAGAACTGGAGCTCCGTACGGCGAAGTAGAAGGTCGAATCAGCCCTTTCTCCAGGAGATACTCGATTTGTTTTTTCATATCGGCAAGCTCCGTCGGACTCAGCCGGTATGGTGCTCGGAACGTCGGTTTGGATCCCGGCTCTTCCACGATCTCGTGTTGATGTGTTCGATATGGCGGTAGTTGATCGGGTAGATCGTCGGGGAGAACGTCCTGGAACTCTTAAAAATTTTTCTTTATTGCTGAAGGAAGTTCCTGGGTCTGGTTCTCTCCGTTGTTTGCTTCGCTAACTATCGCCATAAATCCCGCCGTGGTCCGTTTGACGTCCTTCTCAAAGCGTGCGAGTGTCTCGACTGGAATATTCCCCGTGTCGTCCCAGTTGGGAAGGCTGATTTTTCGTCCATTGTTATCGATGTTGGCCGTCCGGTTAACCCAGTTGATCTCGGGGTTGAATTTTTTTAGAAAGTCTCTCCCGAAGATTATGTCGAGTCCTTTAATATTTGTGATGGGGAAGGCAGGCTTTCATCGCAGGGGTCCAATCTGTAGTAGTAACCGTGTTTCCCCGTAGATCGGTAGCTTACTGCCGTCCACCATCGTTGCCGAGAAGCTTGAGGACTTGATTTCACCTCCGAGATGATCGATTGCCTTTTTGTCGTAGACGCTGTGCGATGCTCCGCCGAAGCAGGAAAGTTCATGCTCGAGAGAAGCTGCGTAACACGCTGCAGTTCATTTCGCAGCTGCTCGTTCTCCAATCGCGACTGCTCCGTCGTAGCTCGCATCTCCGCTTCCATTTTGGCGATTTGCGCGAAGAGCTGCTGCGTAACGTCGTTACTCACCGGCGAACCCATCCTGTTCAAAAAACCACGCGAGGGGGTTAATTCGAAATCGCGGAACTGGTGCTTACCAGAAATCGGCGTCGAATTGGTCGCCCCCGGCGGTTTTTCGAGGCGATTTTTTCCGCGACCGCTGCTTAGCCGAGAGTTGTCGAGTGAGAACGGCTCTGATTACCAAGTGTCACAGGATCGAATTCTCAGTCGAAACGTGTCACTAAAATGGAATACAAGGCGTTTTCATACTCGGAAATTACAAGGATAAACGAGATAAAACGAACATTCGGGAACATTCCCTTCCCGATACTACAATCACAAGTGCGCACAAGCACGCAAGGCTATTGGCACTTGGGATTACGCCCAGATTACACCGTATACACCACTGTCGGCGCTGTCGGTGCCGTATAATAAATATGTCGGTGGGAAAAATAGGAAATAAGTGAAATAAAGAGAAGGCTCTAGAAAATAGAATAGTAGGCCGATTGAGATGAAATAAAGACCAAAATAAAGAGGAGAAAAAGGAGAATAAGATAAAGGAAAAATATAATAATGAGAAAATATTATAACGGGGACGTCCTCTCACAGAAGGTGGACGGGACCTCATCACGTGGAGGGAGTCGATCGAGCCCCAGCTGGAAGTTGCGGGGCTGAAATGTTTCACCGACGGTGAAGTGGTGACGCCGGAAGAGGACGACGTCGAGCTACGGGCAGAATTCCGCACGGCTCATCTACTGACCTTCATGGTCATCTCGCGCTGCTGTTCGCTGATTGTGCAGATCGCTCTGAAGCCGTGTCGGCTTCGACTAGATGCCGGCCACCAGGCGTGGTGGTTCATCTTGTCTACGTACCAGGCGACTGACGATCTATACATCGGCCAGCTGGAGGAGCGCTTGACCCACCTCAGGATGGGGAAGCATGAGTCGGCGACCGATTTTTGCAACCGCGCTCGACGGATCCTCGCCGACATGCGGATGGCGGGCGTCGACTACTCGACGACATCCTACATCACGCACGTCGTCAAGGGATTGCCGAGCGGGTATAATCTGATCCTGCGGATGATGGCGATGACCGGCGTGCGCGAGACGCTCAACGAGGATACCCTTACGAGCTACATCATCAAGGATGGGGCTAAGCAGGAGGTCGAGAGGCCCACAGAGCTCCTTCCGCAAGCGAAATACGTCGCCCCAGCGAAGCAGAATCGTCAGTAAGGGCAACGCGAGAAGCAGATCGGAGGTGGTAGCGGAGGTGGAAAATCGGCGAAGAACGCCGAGCGGTCGAAGTCAGCTCGGGACAACGGTCGAGGCGGAGGCGGTCGACGGCGGAAATGCTGGCTATGCGACGACCCCGACCACCTCTCCTTCGAGTGCCCCAACCGCGACGAGAGCGACGGCGACAACAAGGGAGGCCGCGGGAAGTCCGACGGCAGTCGTCGACGCCGAGACAACAAGCCGCGCAAGGAGAAGCCCTCGTCGAAATCGACGTCGTTGACGAATGATGCTGACTCCTCTACCGACAAAGGTCGAGGCGACGGGGAGGCGTCGTGCTCGCTGGTCGGAGTTGTAGAGTCGACCATCTCTCTGGCGCCGGAGGCCAAGGAGGACTTCAAGGCGATCGCGGCAGCGGTGCAGGCAAACCCGACGGTGGTGCTCCTCGATAGCGGTTGTTCCCGCCATCCGATGGGAACGAAGGAAGCGTTCGACGAGATGAAGCCCGAAGGCGACGTCAAGCATGTGCGTGGCTTCAATGGGGCATTTCAGAACGTCGAGGGCCGTGGCACCGTGGCTCTGCGAGGGGAGATTGGGAAGCCGATTCTCGTTCCCAATGTGCTCTATGTTCCGGGCGTGCATGCTAACCTGTTGTCGGCCGGCCAGCTGCTGGAAAATGGTGTGAAGTTGCAGCATGTTGGCGACGAAATGCTGCTCGTCTCGGCGGCGGGGGACATGCTTGGTCGGGTGAAGTATACCGGCCGGATTCTCTGCACCGACCTTCGCCCTTGCTCGACGGAGTCAATGTCGGCCCCGGCAGAGGTGGTGGCTCTGCGGACGATCGCCTCGGCGACAAAGACTACGCCGGACATGTGGCACGCAAGGCTAGTGCACGTCGGCGTCGACACGATCAAGAGCTCGGCGAAGCACGAAGTCGCCGTTGGTCTAGACATCAAGCAGTCGACCGCGGCGAATCTGCCGTGTGCTTCCTGTGTCGGAGGCAAGCTGGCACGGCATACCTTCCCCGACCAAGGATCGGACGCCAAGAATGCTCTCGACGTGGTGCACATCGACCTCTGCGGGCCGTTTCGAGTGGCCGCCAACGATGGCAGCCTCTACTTTCTGCTTCTGAAGGACAGGAAGACTCGCTATGTGTGGGTTCGGCCGATCGCGAAGAAGAGCGATGCGCTTGTCGTCTTCGAAAAGTGGCTGAAACTGGTAGAGAGGCAGATGTCGACGACGGTGAAAATGCTGCGTTCTGACCGCGGAGGGGAGTTCCTCGGTCGCGCCTTAACTGACCTCGTCGAAGACAAAGGCATCCTCCACAATTTGACGTGCCCCTATACCCTGCAGCAGAACGGGATGGCAGAGCGGGAGATGCGTACGGTCGTGGAGACTGTGCGGACGATGCTGCTTCACATGGGCGTGAAGCACCACTGGTGGCATCTTGCTCTGCGGCAGGCCGTCTGGGTGCGCAACTGCCTCGAACGGGCTTCTCTACCGACGGGGACGACGCCGCACGAGCTGCTGTTTGGGGAGAAACCGGACCTGACGCTGGCGCGCGTGTGGGGCTGCATGGTGCAGTTCATGGTCCCCGAGCAGCAGCGCGGCGGGAAGCTGGCGCCGAAAACCCGGTGGGGCCTTCATCTCGGTGTCTCGCCGGAGAGCAAGGTGCTCGACCTCACCGACAACAAGGTGGTGACGACCGTAGAGGCGATCTTCTACGAAGCGATGTCGCTAGAGGAGTTGAAGGCAGAGCACGGCCCCGTTTCGACGAGGAAATCTGCTGTCGCGCCGAAAGATTCCTCGTCGACGACGGCCCCTTTACTTGCCGTCGACGATGACGATGTCGAGGACGTCCCTCCTCCCTCTGCGCCCACTTCTTCCACCCCTCTGCCCTTGATGCTGATCTAACGCAGACGGAGTCGCCGTCGGCCATCGGCGATGAGGGGAGAACTGCTGCGTCGCCTTCAGCGCCGACCAGTGGCATCGCCGGCGGCCGACGTGACGAAATGCCGCTCGACAGCCAAGTGCAGAAGCTGTAGCTGACAGGGGAGTGCAGGGCAGCGGAGTTGGCAGAAGAGCCGATGGTAGTGGAGAAGTCTGCGAAGCTGGTAGAGACGAATTTGGTAGGGGAGTCGGCAGAGGCGAAGTCGGCAGAGGAGCCGACTGCAGAGAACCAGCTCGACGATGGCGCGTCGAGCGATGTCGTAGAAATCCTTGGTGGCGAGGAAGGGGAGCTATCGGCAGGGGAGCAGTCCGACGACAGCGACGTGGTGGAGGTCCTGGTCGACGAAGCGAAGCTATGGCGCTCTACCCGCTCCAACTTTGGCAAGCCTGCAGAGAAGTTGGGCTACCGCTTGACTACTGCCGACTCCCTACAGCACGCTCCTCGACGACGCGGACGCCGACATCGACCTGCCCGAGCTCGACCCCGATATGCACGCCAATCCGGAGCATCGATGGGACATTGCGAGCATGACGGTGAAGGAGGCATTGGCGAGCTGGAAGGGGAAGGCGGTGAAGGCCGCCATGGACGAGGAAATCAAGAGCCTCATCTCCAACGGGACGTGGGAGCTGATCAAGCGTCCACGCGGTGTCAACATTATGAAGAACCGCTAGGTGCTTATGACAAAGTACCACGTCGACGATACGGTCGCCCGGGAGAAGGCCCGTCTAGTTGTGAAAGGCTTCACGCAGGTATACGGCGCCGACTACGACGAGACGTATGCGCCGGTGGGAAGCTACGTAACTCTACAAATTTTCCTCAGCATCGTAGCCGTCCTCGACCTGCACCTCAAGCAGCTCGACATGAAGAACGCGTTCCTGCAGAGAAAGTTGGATCGCGTTCTCTACATGTACCAGCCGGACTACTATAACGATGGGACCGGCTGGGTGTGCAAGCTGCTGAAGAGCCTCTACGGGCTGAAGCAGAGTCCGCTGCTGTGGTACTCTGCGCTCGACGCTGTGCTGACCGGCGCTGATTGGCAGAAGAGCCACGTCGACGAGGCTCTCTACTCCAAGGCCGGTGATGGCGGAGTGATGTGCTGGGTACTCGTCTATGTCGATGACCTGCTCGCCGCAAGCAGCAGCCTCGCTATGCTGAAGGAGCTGAAGCAGCTGCTGGAGGCCGCCTTCGAGCTGCGCGAGATCAAGCCGGTCGAGAAGTACCTCGGGCTGGAAATTGTGTGCGACCGACCTGCGCGGAAATTGTGGCTTCACCAACAAGTCTACGTCGACAAGCTGCGTCGGCGTTTCATCGACGAGGAGCAGACCGGGCGAGTGCCGAAGACGCCGGTCTCCGTCGACGCCTACGCAGAGCTGACTTTCGACGACGAGGACGCACAGTCGTGCGAAGAGGAGGAGTATCGGCAGAAGGTCGGCTCGCTGCAGTTCGCGGCAACGACGACGAGGCCGGACATTGCCTTCGCCTGCAGCAAGCTGGGGAGCAGCCTGACGGTGCGAAGTGACAACCACTGGCGCGAGGTCGACCGTTGTCTGCACTACCTCGCCGATACCCGTGACGCCGCTCTGGAGTTCGGCGGTGGACCAAAGTCGCTGGTTCTAGTGGGCTATGCAGACGCCGACGACGCTAGTAACAAGCAGAATCGGACGAGCACGGGCGGCTACGTGTTCGTCTTCTGCGGAGCCGCAGTCTCATGGTCGAGCCAACGCATCAAGTGCGCGACGCTCTCGTCGACCGAATCAGAGTACGTCGCGGCCACCGAAGCCGGCAAGGAGGCACGCCGTTCCGCTTCCTCCTTGCAGAATTCCGCCTTCTCGATGCAAGGAAGCCGACTGTTCTGCACGTGCATAACCAGTCGGCGATCACGGTCGCAGAAGGCTTGGGGCTCAGGGGCAACCTCAAGCACATGGAGCGACGCTATGCCTGGCTGCAGCAGATGGTAAAATTGCGCGGGAAAATTGATCTACAGTATATCTCGACCTCCGAGCAGCCGGCTGATTTTCTGACGAAGGCGCTGCATTTTTTGGCTTTCAACCGGTGCTCCGTCGTAATCGGCCAAGTGCATCTAGCCGACGTCGGCGACGGTGATGACGAGATGCAGCAGTTGGTGCCGTGCCCTTCTGCACGGCTGGTGCGGTGATCTACGTGCTATGTGTTGGGTGCACGCAGCCAGAATTTCTCCTTGTATTCTGTCCCTTGGGTTCTGGGCAGACCTAGTGTGTGGGATGCCCAAGCGTGAGCGCGGCAGGGGAGTGTTGACGGGAATAGCCCCGCCCTCGCTTGGGCGAAGCAGACTTCGCAGTCGGGGGCGCGCAGAAGGCGACCTCGACCTGTCCGTAGAGTTCGTCCTCGACCAGTCCGCAGAAGTCGTCGGCAGAAGACGGGCTCGTATAGGACGGGTCGAGGGGTTCGTATAGGACGTTGGTCGGTGTGCTTGCAGAGGACGAGTCCGTCGAGGAACTCGGTATAGGAGCTCCTCTACAAGGCCGGTATAGGAGCTCCTCGACGAGGCTGGCAGAGGGCTTGTCTAGGCGAAAGCTGCTCGACGAAGCATTCGTCGAGCTACTCTACGGAAGTCGCGCGACTGCGAAATTCGTCATGTGGGCGAATGTCGCCCAGGAGGTGTTCGCGAAGTCAACCTGCGGAACGGCATCACGTGCTCGACGTTGTATCGCTGGCGAAACGTCGGCACGTGTTCTACCTAGCACCGGCGCAATGTGCCTGGCGGCGCGTCCGTCTACCTGCACCTACTTGGTAGGTGCGCACATGCGCAGAAGTTCACCTGCCTCTGCGGCGCTGGCAGACCGCTGCTATACCGCGCTGGCAGACCGCAGCTATACCGCGCTGGCAGACTACTCTGCTGCAGCGTTGGCAAGCCGCTCTTCTGCTGCGCTGGCGTAGTTTGCCTTGCAGCGGGCTTGCTAGGTGTTGCAATGCCATTCTAGCTATATCGACTTGCATGCCTCATTGTAATCTATTATTCTTTCAATTTCTTAGTGGAATTCTTGCCATATCTCTCTACGAACATAGCAAGTAGTGAGAACGCCTAGTGCAACGCTACGATCACCCACACAACCCCGTGCCTTCCTCCGTAGTCTTCTCCCATTATGTAGTAACTCTCCTCAGACTAATTGTCCCGTTGCGAAGACGAGTTCCCGGCGTAGAAGGTCGGTGTATTTTCGTGAAGTGGTATTCGCCTTGCGAATGGCGTCGGCAGCCTTCTCTCGAATGTCCTTCAGTTCTTTCACAAATGTTTGTGACCGCGGGGCCAGGTTATCGAGTGTAGTCGTTGTAAGAACCGTCGGGTCCATCCCATAATTTAGGAAGAATGGTAAGTAATTAGTCGTGATGGACGGGGCGTTGTTGAGCGCGAATTCCAGCATGGCGATTCACTGTTCCCAGCGAGCCGGGATGGGGAAGGTTGTCCTGATCAGCTGCTCCATAGTCTGATTGGTCCGCTAGGTCTGGCCGTCTGTCTGTGGGTGGTAGGCCGATGAGAACTGTAGCTTCGTGCCGTACTGCGCCCACGTCTCCTTCCAAAACTTCGACATGAACTTTAGATCTCGGTTGCTGATGATCGCTGAGGGAATTCCGTGCAGTCGCACGACCGTTGAGATGAAGAGGCGTGCCAAATCTTTGGCTGTAATTGTGGTACGACACGGTGCGAAGTGCGCCATTTTCGTGAGGCGATCGACGACGACGAGGACCGCGTCGTTGCCGGACGATCCAGCTGGCAACACTGTGGCGAAATCCATCGTCACTTGTTGCCACGGTCGTTCGGGTGGCTTGAGTGGTTGCAGCAATCCAGCTGGCTGCTGACATGTCGGCTCATAGCTTGGCACACCCTGCATGAGGACACATATCGCTGCACGTCGTTAGAGGAATCTTGCCAATAATATTGATGGTGCTTCTATTTCTGGGTGTTGTCAGCAGCCGATAAGAGGGAACCCAAATCCGGTCAGTTCCGGCCTTTAGGTAATGGTCCCCTTTTTTCGTCGTGGCCTGCTGATGATTTCCAGTTGTGAAGAACGGGTCCGTAGTTTAGCCGTTAGTGAATAGTCAGGTAAATAATGGGTTTGAATGGGAGATAAGTACTGCAGCGGATTGAACTGACGGTCGGGTCAGGGCGTCGACGATGTTATTCGCCCCTTTCTTGTACGTGATGCGGTAGGTGAAGTGGCTTTCCATGTAATCCAGCCACCGAATTTGTCGCGGGTTGAGGTTGAGCTAGGCTTGCATATACTGTAAGGACTTGTGGTCCGTGCGAACAGTGACGTTGGCGCCTACCAGATAGCAGCGCCACAGTTTGAACGCGTGTATAATGGTGAGCATCTCCATGTCGTGAATCGGGTAATTCCGCTCGGTTGCCTGCAGCTTGCATAACTCGTAGGCTATTGGCCGCAACCCATTCCCGAAATCTTGGAGTAGCACGGCTCCGATGTCAAAATTTGAGGCGCGGTTACGACTTCGAACGGCTTCGATGGGTCGGCGATGCGCAAAACTGGAGGGGAAACGAGAAAATTCTTCAACTCCTGAAAAACCGCCTCTGCTTCCTCCCCCCACACAAAATTCCTGTCCTTGTGCAGCAAGTCGGTCAGCGGGCCGGTTATCCCCGCCATATTCGGGATAAACCGCCTGACATAATTTACATACCCCAGAAAACCCAGAAGTTCTGTAACATTCTTCAATGACTTCCACTCTTGTATAGTCTTGATTTTCGCCGGGTCGATTTTAATGCCGTCGCGGGAAATGACGTGGCCAAAAAACTCCAACTATTGCTAGTAAAATTCGCACTTAGAGCCCTTGCTGATGAGGCGATTCTCCTACAATCGTTAACTGAAAAGTCGAAGGCGCGTTCGTGAGGCCGAAGGGCATCAACGTGAAGTTATGACTCCCATAGTGTGTGCTAAACGCAGTCTTGTGACAATCGTCGGCGAAGACTCTAATCTGGTGGTAACCACTACGTAAATCAATCTTCGAGAAATAGCGAGCGCCGCGAAGTTGGTCGAGGAGGTCGTCGGTGCGTGGGATTGGGTAGCGAGACTTGATGGTCACCCGGTTGAGCGTGCGATAGTCGATGCATATGCAAAGCCCGCCGTCCTTCTTCGGAGTGAACAGGATCGGGGCTGCAAAAGGTGATGTACTGTACTGGGTCAGATAAATCCTTTCTTCAACAGTGCGTCAATTTCGCTTTGCAGCTCCTCGAGTTTCGGCTGTGTCAACCGCCAGTGTGTCCGAACAGTCGGCTGCACGCCAGGTTCCAGGTGGATTTTGTGGTCCTCAGGTCTCTCGGGTGGCAGTCCGGGTGGCAAATCGTCGGGGAAGATATCGGGGTACCGTCGAATCAGCTCCGCTAAATCTGGTGGTACAACTGCACACAGCTTCTCGATGTCCTTTCCTTCTGTGTGGCGGCGAACAGCTGCACGTCTCGGTTGAAGTGGCGAGCTATTGTGGTAGCTTTGACGCACGGGGCTTGGATGTAGTCAGGTGTCCATGCAGGCAACGTTATTAGCCCTTCGTGCTTGCTGATGCTGCACGATCCCGTTGTCCAGTCGATGACGGGGTTGTGCCGTCGCAGCTAATCACGTCCCAGCAGCATGCCGCAGCCCTCCAGGGTTGTCGCGAGAAACTTCATGCTGAAGCCGAAATCGTCGCCACATTCAATCCGCACCGTCCGTGTTTCTTCCGTTATCGCCAGAGGCGTCCCATCCACGAGGCGAGCGTCGATTTCGGGCAAGTTGCAGCTTGCATTTTCTTGCTATCACCAAGTTAAGAGGTTATGGCTAGCCCAACCGTCGACGAACATTTTTTAATTATGTTTTAACATTTTGCCAGCAACCAGCACAGGGTGAACCATATGATTATTCCGCTATTCGGCTGAATGCGATCGATTGCATGAATCGAAACCACGACTCGGTGGGGATGGTGGGGTTCGGGCGACGGAGCACAGTCAGTAAAGGGCCTGCAAATTACTGACTCTTCCCATTTCCCTGCTCCTTCCTGTCGTCCCCTTTGGCCGGCGTTTTCTCGGGGCAGTCGCGCATGTAGTAACCCGTCTTCCCACACCGGTAACACGGTCCCTTAGGAGGGCGGTCGGGTGTATGGACGGCGTTGATCGTAGCCCGTTGGTTCTGGCCACAAAAACGGTTTCCCTCCCGGGAAGCTGTTCTCGCGTACTGCATCAGTGTGTCCGATACTCCGCCAGCCGCACTGCTTCTAGGAATGATGTCGGACGGCCCCTGCGAACCTCGTATTGAATCTCGTATTTGAGGCCACTGATGTATTTATTCAACCGCTCCGCTTCCTACATGTCATCCACTTGGTCGGCGAGGCCCATGAACGACGCTGTGTAGTCTTGGACAGATGCCAACTACGACTTCGGCTCGGTGGTTTGCGAGGCACACAGCTTCATGCGAGCTTACTCCGAGGCGGATATGTGCTCAAAGCGAGCTCGTAAGGCTGCGCCCCACTCCTTCCACGTGCGTATCTTGGTCACACCGAAGATCGGTTCTGCCACTTGATTGGCTGACGTAGAGGTCCCGTCTGCCGCATGTGTCACACCTGTCGGCGTCCCCGTTTCCAAGGTTCAGCGCCACCATTCAAGCGCTGCACCTCGAAGAAGCGAAACCGCGTAATTAATACGTGTCGTCGTTAACGCCGGCTACAGTGAAGAAGACTTCAACACCGAACAGCCACCCCTTCACTGTATTTGTTTTGTCCATAGGGTTGAACGGGGGCGAGTTGAGGGTTTAATGTTGATCGTCGTTACTGCAATTGGCACTGCTGCCGCTCGCTGCCTGTCTTTCTCTTGGAAGTCACGTATGAGTGCATCCAACGGGTTGCTCACCGCCTGACTGTTGCCCTCGCCTTCGTCAACGGGCGACCCCTGACGCGCTTCACCTCGCGCCTGGCGTAGCTCGGCGTTTCCTCCACATAGGGTTGTTACTTCCGCCATTTATGTCTCTACGTAGGGTTCTTTGCGCCATTAGCTTGTTTACCGCCTCCTGATCCATGTGCCGAGCACTACGTCTGGTGGGCAATCTGGTACCCGTGGCCTTCAGGTAAGTGAAAACACGAACTATCGGAGTCGGGCAGGATTGAATTAACAAACCTTGCGGCCAACCGTTGTATAGTTACCAAACCAGCCGAACCCGTGCCACCAAACTATCCTCAGAAAAGCGAGGTGAACTAGGAAAGTAGCTCTGATACCAGGTGTTATGAGTTGTAAAAGAGAGTGCGCAGATAAATGAGTAACGAGACTGTGATTGAACTAACTGAGAATACAATGAAGGCACGCACTAATGTAGGGGCTAGCCTAGCTAGGAGGGAACCTCTAGTGAGTGAGGTTGGGTGTAGGTTTGGCGAAGGGAAAAGCCGAGGAGCCTCGGCAGCATCGATGACGGCCGAACGTGCAGAGTCTGAAAATCGGGGCTGTACGCGAAGTAGTCAACCCCAGTAAGGAATTTGGGAAAATTCCTTACAGATTCAGTTATTGTAGCTATCTGTTACGAAAGCATTTGAATGAAGCGAGAAAGGATAGCAGTAAAGGGCAAGGTGAGAAGATATTAGGAGTTGTGATAGTAAGAGTGCGCGTATTCGACTTTGCGGACGTGATAACAACAATGGAGGAAATAATAGGATCTAGCATTGGTTTAGAAAAAGGCTTCCTAGGCCGAGGATGCGGACTGCTCACGGTTGGGTGCAGGCTCGGGGTTGGAAAATCTGAAGGCGACGCGGGGTCATCGGACCAAGCCTAGAACTGAGAAAGTTGGAATTGTACGCGCATAAGGTGCATCAGTAAGATGCATCAGGCACGCGTCGGCGAAACAGGAAATCCTGTAATATTGAGTGGCCTTGCAACGAGTCGGTTGTGACTCACGTGTCGTCTTCACTTGTGCGATCAATTCATCGCAGGAGGAAGTCCACATGGCGTCCTGTCGATGTCGCACGCACGCAAAGATTTGTCATTGCACGCACGCACCCATGATTTTTCCAACGCTGAAGTGTCGGGTCTACCACAGGCCGAACAACGTTCGGCCGGGTGATATCGGACGATTGGGTATCCACGTAATGGCGTAGCAGACTAACGTGGAAGGCGTTATAATCTTTCAAGTCATCCGGTAGCAACAGCTTCGCCGTGACAGGTGTTAGCATCCTAATGATATGGAAAGGTCCCATAGCAACGCAATGTTGCAGTCTGGGCCAGTCGAAGGTTATTCGTGTCCATAAGGACCATCTGCCCGTCGCAGAAGGGTAAATCATTTCGATGTTTTTCGAGTAAATTCAGCTGCTTTATCGAGGGTTGCCTATAGTTCCGATACCAACTGCTGGGATCATGGTACCGGGTTGTCAGGCGCAGTTGAAGAGAGTACCACGGGGTCCATCCCGTAATTAATGTAAAATGGTGATTGATTAGTCGTCGCGGAGGGTGCATTGCTATACGCAAACTTTTACATCGTAAGTAAATCCTCCCACTTGGTCAAGTCGTGGCAGTTTGTGCAAATCAGGTGCTCTATGGTCTGGTTCGTCCACTCTGTTGGGCGGCTGGTCATAATCCAGATCATCGCCTCCCCCGCGTTAGCTGGAAGCTTTGTGTTCATTGTAGAAGCCAAGTGCTGGAAGAGCTCGGTCGCTCCAAGGGAAGGAATTCGTGTCAGACACCCTCTGGGTTGTTCGTCAAGTCGCCAACTTGTCAAACATTATATATGTTGTGTTTGTTTAGGCTACAGTGGGTTAGCCTATAGGGGGTACACAATTCTAGGGTTAGGTACTTGTACTGATTTCACTGTTAGTTCAATCATTCCTGTCCGTTCATTCTGACATGGTTTCAGAGCAGGTCCTTCGCTAGGAACGGTTTTTTTTTTCAGGGCCCACCACTACCTACCTACCTACCTACCTACCGGAGCGCCCTAGGGCGCCTCGTTTTTCACGGCCCCCTAAGGCCCCGCGACCCGCGACCCGCCCCTTAGCGACCCGCGCGCCGCCCCTTAAGGCCCCGTCGGCCCACGCGCCCGCCCCATACGGCCCCGCGCTCGCCCCTTACGGCCCCGCGCTCGCCCCTTACGGCCCCGCGCTCGCCCCTTACGGCCCCGTCGGCCCCGCGCTCGCCCCTTACGGCCCCGCGCTCGCCCCTTACGGCCCCGCGCTCGCCCCTTACGGCCCCGTCGGCCCCGCGCTCGCCCCTTACGGCCCCGTCGGCCCCGCGCTCGCCCCTTACGGCCCCGTCGGCCCCGCGCTCGCCTCCCTAGAGGCCCCCCGTCGGCCCCGCGCTCGCCCTTCGAGGCCCCTTACGGCCCCGCATTCGCCCCTAGAGGCCCCGAACGGCCCGCGCTTGCCCCTAGAGGCCCCGAACGGCCCGCGACCGCCACAGCCCCTCCAGGACCGAGCCGAGCCACGCGACCCGAGCCGCGCCGCCCTACCCGACCGAGCCGCGCCGCCCTACCTGAACCGAACCGCGCCGCACCGCCTGCCCCGTTCCTACTGCTACTACTGCTACTGCTACTGCTGCTACTACTACTGCTGCTGCCACTATGGCTACTCCTCCTGTACTCGCTTTCGATGCTGAGGGCCGCCCAGTGAAGTTCGACACCTGGCTCGATGACCTCCACCTCTTCCTACAGCTCACTGCCAAGGAGGACATTTCACTGTACGATCACGCCCTAGGCCATGCTACTGCCCCTCCTTCCACTGCTGACAGCACTCAGCGCTCACAGTGGCAGACTCGTGACGCCCATGCTCGCTTTGCCATTCGCAACTCCCTGCCGCTAGATGAGCGCGAGCACTTTGGCCAGCACAAAACTGCTAAGGACCTGTACACTGCTGTCGTCGCTCGTTACTCCTCACCTGCTTCTGCCGCACTAGGCCGCCTCTCACTCCCCTACCTGTTCCCCGACCTGGCCTCCTTTCACACAGTTGCTGACCTCATCACCCACCTCAAGACTAGTGAGGCCCGCTTCCGCGCTGCTATGCCTGACGAGTTCCTTGCTAGCAACCCCCCCCCGCTCTGGCTCACTCTCTACCACATCGTCACCCGCCTCCCTGACTCTCTGCGCGCAGTCAGGGATCACTTTCTAGCTCGCTGCCCCACTGAGCTCACCATTGCCCTCCTCGAGAAGGAACTACTTGCAGCTGAGGCGAGCATCGTCGCTGTAGGTGCCTCTCGTGGCGAGCCCCGCACCCCCTTCTTTGAGGAAGGTTCCCCTTCCCCCCTTCTCCCCTCTGTCGCCTCTGCTGCTGCTGTCGACCTCCTTGGTGCTGAGAAGGTCGGGACCGCGTCTGTGTCGAGCGGGCGCCGCAGGAACAAAGGGGGCAAGGGTGGAGGTGGCGGCGGGGGAGGCGGGGGTGGAGGCGGTGGGAGTGGAGGAGGGGCTGGAGAGGCTAGTGGCGGCAGTGGGGGTGGTGACGGCAGCGGCGGGGGCGGTGGCAGGGGCGGGGGCGGCAGCGGGGGCGGAGGTGGTCGTGGCAGCGGCAGAGGAGGAGGTGGTCGAGGAGGTGGCGGCGGCGGTGGTGGTCGTGGAGGAGCTGGCGGTGGTCTGAGCCAGCAGCACACTCCGTCGCTCCAGGAGGCCCGTGAGTGGTATTCCCAGCGCCCGGGGGCGCGTGGCTTTAGCTGCACGTACGTCATCCGCACTGGTGACCGCACTGGTCAGACGTGTGGGAGGCCGCACCCCACGCACCGCTGTTTCTCGCGCCTTGACGACGCTTGGCGCGCCCAGTTCCCTGATGGCGCTGAGCTGCCCCGCTGGCTTGATTTGGAGAGGAAGGGAGTTGATATCTGGGCTCTAGACTTTGATGCTATTCTCACTGCCATGTATGCGATGTTTACTAGTGGAGAGGGTGCTCAGTACTTGCGTGTTCCGCCCGACCCGGGCATTCTGACCAGTGAGGCTGCTGCTCTAGGTGCTAGTGAGGCTGCCACTGCAGGTACTCGCGTGTCTGCCACCTCAGGTGATGGTGAGGCTGTCGCTCTAGGTGCTAGTGAGTCTGTCCCCCCTGGTACTGAGTCGACTGCGGCACTGCACACCTTCACCCTGGACTCAGGTGCTTCTCGCTGTTTCTTTCGTGACCGCACTGCCCTTGAGCCACTCGCTCGGCCAGTTGCTGTCTCCCTCGCTGACCCCTCTGGGGGTCCGGTCATTGCGACCTCCTCCACTGTTCTTCCCTGTCCTGCGGTCCCGTCTGGCACACTGTCTGGTCTCCACCTCCCCTCGTTCTCTACGAACTTGGTGGCGGGCTGTGCGCTCCAGGACGCGGGTGTTCACCAGTTCACCCCTGCCTACGAGCGCGTGACACACTTCACGTGTGCTCGGACGGGCCGTCACCTGGCTACCTTCACTCGGCAGCCGGGGTCGGACCTGTACACACTGACCACTGAGTCCCCTCAGGTAGCTGCGTCCGCGTCTGCGTCAGGTCAGCTGTCGGCCCCCTGCTCGTGTCGCTCTCTGGCGCACGACACCGTCCTCTGGCACCACCGACTTGGCCACCCGTCTGTGCAGCGCCTTCGTGCCATGCACAAACGACACCTTGTCTCTGGTCTTCCCAGGGTGCTCCCTCCCCTCCCACCCTCGCCTGCTCCTCCCTGTCTTCCCTGTGTCGAGGGGCGGCAGCACGCCGCTCCTCACTCCTCCTCCTTTCCCCCGACGACTGCTCCCTTGCAGACGCTCCACCTGGACGTGTGGGGCCCAGCCCGCGTCCGTGGTCAGGGTCAGGAGAGGTACTTCCTGATTGTTGTTGACGACTACTCGCGCTACACCACGGTCTTCCCCTTGCGCACCAAGGGTGAGGTCCCTGGTGTTCTGATTCCTTGGATCAGCAGAGCTCGTCTCCAGCTAGGCAAGCGTTTTCGCTCGGACTTTCCTGTCCTGCGCTTGCACTCTGACAGAGGTGGTGAGTTCTCCTCCGACCTCTTGGCAGCCTACTGTGCCGAGCACGGCATTGAGCAGTCGTTCACGCTTCCGGCCTCTCCACAGCAGAATGGGGTTGCTGAGCGCCGCATTGGCTTGGTCATGAAGATCGCTCGTACCTCCCTGATCCATGCGGCTGCTCCCCACTTTCTGTGGCCGTTTGCGGTCCGATACGCTGCGCATCAGCTCAACCTCTGGCCCCGTGTCTCCTTGCCGGAGACTTCCCCGACACTGCGTTGGACGGGAGAGGTTGGCGATGCGTCGCGTTTCCGGGTCTGGGGATCCCGAGCTTTTGTTCGCGACACGTCCGCGGACAAGCTCTCCCGTCGCGCTGTTCCTTGTGTCTTCCTTGGCTTTGTCCCGGACGCCCCTGGTTGGCAGTTTTACCACGTCACCTCGCGCCGGGTTCTGCCCTCTCAGGACGTCACTTTTGACGAGTCCGTCCCCTACTACTGCCTCTTCCCCTACCGCACTGCCCCGCTCCCTCCCCCGCCTCTCTTCCTCGCGCCAGGTGCTGCTGTGGTAGACCCCCTCCCCCCTCAGGGTGCCGCTCCCTCAGGTGTGTCCCAGGTAGACCCGGTTGAGCCTGTCGAGGTAGCTGTCGACTCTCGTCCTGCTAGGGGTGCTGAGCTTGGTCGTGAGGAGCCTGGCGGTGCTGAGTCTGGGGGTGCGGAGCCTGGGGGTGCTGAGCCTGGGGGTACTGAGCCTGGGGGTGCGGAGCCTGGGGGTGCTGAGCTTGGAGGTGCGGAGCCTGGGGGTGCTGAGCCTGGAGGCGCGGAGCCTGGGGGTGCTGAGTCTGGGGGTGCTGAGCCTGCGAGTGCCACACCTGGAGGAGCCCTCTCCTCACAGCAGCTGCAGGAGAGGTACCTACAGTACTGCAGCCTCCGGAGAGGTGCTGCTGGAGCTGGCACCAGTGCTTCCCCTCCTACCCGGGAGCTCCCCTCCCTTCAGCAGATCCGAGAGTGGTACACGCGGCGCTGCAGTCTTCGGAGTGGCGCTCCTGGTGCTGCGGACCCTGGAGTTGGAGCTGCTGCTGGTGCTGAGGACCCGGGCGGTGGAGCTGCTGCTGGTGCTGAGGACCCGGGCGGTGGAGCTACTGCTGGTGCTGAGGACCCGGGCGGTGGAGCTACTGCTGGTGCTGAGGACCCGGGCGGTGGAGCTGCTGCTGGTGCTGAGGACCCGAGCGGTGGAGCTGCTGCTGGTGCTGAGGACCCGGGCGGTGGAGCTACTGCTGGTGCTGAGGACTCGAGCGGTGGAGCTGCTGCTGGTGCTGAGGACCCGAGCGGTGGAGCTGCTGCTGGTGTTGAGGACCCGGGCGGTGGAGCTGCTGCTGGTGCTGAGGACCCTGGCGCTGGTGTCTCTGCTGCTTCTGGAGACGCTGCGCGGCCGCGGCCGTACTTCGTACCGCTCCTTCAGCAAGTTCTTGGTCAGACTCCTCCTCCCTGTTCTCCTTCCTCCTTAGAGTGTCCGCCGCCGGTCCCGTCGCAGTCCCAGTTACCGCCTGCCTCGCCTCTTCCTGGTCCCTCTCCTTACACTGGTCCCACAGGAGGTCTTACCGAGCGTCGTGAGCCTGAACTCGTCCTGCGTCGCCTGTTCGCACTGCTCGCACTGGTCGTCGTGTCCCTCGTGAGCGTCCCCCTCCTGTCCCTGGCACTCACTACATGACTCTGCGTCCCTCCACTGCTCCTCAGCGTGTCCCACTGCCGTCTCCTCCTGCGTCCTCTCTACCTACTCTTCCTGACCCGGAGTCTGACTCCCGTCGTGCTGCCAGTCCCACTGTTACGCGTCTCCTCGCCACTGTTGTCACTGACCCTACCTTTGAGTCCTCTGCTGCGTCTGCTCTGGTCGCTGAGTTGGTTGACTTTGCTGCCCGGTGTCGTCTAGACTACGCCGCTAGCCTTGTTGCTGAGTCTGAGTCTGTCTGTCCTCCGTCCGTCGGGGGTGAGTGTGCTCTTGGCACGGACGTCCTTGAGGACAGACAGGAGGAGTTCCAGTGCTTTGCTGCTGCTTTGCCCCATCTCGTGTCCATGCTAGTTGCCCCTGAGGGAGACCCGGATGCACCAGACATCCCGACCCCGCGCTCTTACGCTGAGGCGATGGCGGGTCCCTACTCCTCTCAGTGGCAGACAGCCATGGACGCAGAGATGGCTTCCTGGAAGTCCACACGCACCTACGTCGACGAGGTTCCCCCACCTGGGGCGAACATCGTCAGTGGCATGTGGATTTTCAGGGTGAAGCGGCCGCCGGGTTCTCCTCCTGTCTTCAAGGCGCGCTACGTGGCTCGAGGCTTCAGTCAGCGAGAGGGAGTAGACTTCTTTCAGACCTTCTCCCCCACCCCGAAGATGACCACTCTTCGGGTGCTGCTGCACATAGCCGCTCAGCGCGACTACGAGCTTCACTCACTTGACTTCAGCACTGCTTTCTTGCAGGGTAGCCTGCACGAGGAGATCTGGCTGCGCCGCCCTCCTGGCTTCACTGGGTCGTTTCCTCCTGGTACCCAATGGAGGCTTCAGCGGCCGGTCTACGGTCTCCGACAGGCTCCACGTGAGTGGCACGACACACTGAGGACGACACTTGCGGCACTTGGGTTCGCACCTTCTACTGCTGACCCGTCGCTGTTTCTGCGCACCGACACTTCGCTGCCGCCGTTCTACATCCTCGTGTACGTCGACGACTTGGTCTTTGCCACTGCTGACACTGAGGCTCTCGCCCACGTGAAGTCGGAGCTGCAGAGGAGACACACGTGCACAGACCTGGGTGAACTGACAAGCTACCTTGGCTTGCGGATCACCCGGGACAGAGCACGGCGCACCATCACCTTGACTCAGTCACACATGGTGCAGCAGATCCTTCAGCGCTTCCGCTTCACGTACTCCTCACCTCAGTCCACTCCTCTGCCTACCGGTCACTCGCTCTCAGCTCTGCCTTCGGATGAGTCCGTAGAGCCGAGTGGCCCGTATCCAGAGCTTGTGGGCTGCCTCATGTACCTGATGACCTGCACTCGACCTGACCTTGCATACCCTCTTAGCATCCTTGCACGCTATGTCGCTCCTGGCCGTCACAGGAAGGAGCACATGGATGCTGCTAAGAGGGTGTTGCGCTACTTGTGCAGTACGTCGGGCATGGGGCTAGTGCTTGGAGGGCGAGACCGAGTTGTACTCACTGGACACTCAGACGCTTCTTGGGCGGACGACCAGGCTACTCAGCGGTCGTCTCAGGGTTACACCTTCAGCCTTGGCTCCGGCTCTGTTTCTTGGCGTTCCACACGCTCTTCTTCTGTTCTCAGCTCGAGTTGTGAGGCTGAGATCTACGCCACAGCCATGGCGGCCCAGGAGCTACGCTGGCTGACCTACCTGCTGACCGACTTGGGGGAGCGGCCTCGTTCTCCTCCAGTGCTGTACATCGACAACAAGGCTGCCATTGCCTTGTGTGAGGAGTACAGACTGGAGCACAGAACGAAGCACATCGCCCTGCGGTACTTCCTTGCTCGAGAGCTGCAGCAGCGCGGTCAGCTTTGTCTGCGTTACGTGGCCACTGAGGCCAACACTGCTGATGTGTTCACCAAGGCGCTTCAGCCTTGTGACCATCAGCGTTTTTGCACTCTGCTAGGCCTTGTGCCTACTGGACCTCACTTGCTTACTTCTTGACTCTGTTTGTACTGTGATCTCTATATATATACCTGCATGTTTACTCTTGCTAGGTTGTGATCATTGTACCTCTTGCTCTATTATAAACCTGCATAAGAACTGGTCTTGTGACCACTTGCTTGTGCTCGGAATTTGTGTGGAATCCTTGAGATCCACCCTGAGCTTGTTGTGTCCTGCTTTGCCTTGACCGGTCTTGTGACCCCTAGTTCTCCCCCACTTCGCCTATGGGGGTGTGTCAAACATTATATATGTTGTGTTTGTTTAGGCTACAGTGGGTTAGCCTATAGGGGGTACACAATTCTAGGGTTAGGTACTTGTACTGATTTCACTGTTAGTTCAATCATTCCTGTCCGTTCATTCTGACACAACGAAGTCGCCAGAAGCTTGCGAAAAAAGGGCTGCTTGTCTAATCAGATGGCAATAAATTTTGTACCCAGCAGTCCCATTCCGTGCACTTCAGGACTCAACAAGCTGATTGTTGAAGTGACGTCGTTGAAATCTTACAAGCTAGTACTGCAGGCGGGTGCTGCACTGTGGACAAGTCTCTAGCTAGAATTTTGATGTAAATTTGGATCTCGATCGCTGATGATCGCTGAAGGTAACCAGTGTAGGTGAACAACGGTTGAGATGAACATCTTCGCAGTTACTTCAGCTGTGATCGCGTACGCCATGGTGCAAAATGCGCCATTTTCGTTAAATGGTCAACAACGACCAGCAATGAGTCGTTGCCACTTGTGCCAGCTGACAGTCCCGTGACGAAGTAACTATGTTCAATTAACTTTTGAAGAGTAGGCCGATTCAGTTAAGTGCAGCAGTGCATGCTTTGGATCAGTGACATGAAAAGAAGATCAGTTGCTGTACGCATCACCCAGTTGCGCAGCATTCTGGGAAAGCTCCTTACACTATTGTATCTTACAGTATATACTGAATAATATGAATGGCCGAGCTGAATCTATGAAAGTATACATCTGTTACGAGTGCAATTGCGCGAGCGAACGAGAATTGCACTATCGAGGCAAACAGTACAAGTGAGCGAAGGAATGAGCGAGGACTAAATAGCGAAGGCCACACTGGTAACGGAAACGAACTGTGGGTGATGCGCGACGGGCCTGTGACTGAGGCTGGGAAAGCGTCGAAGCGGAGGCCCGAGCGCGGGTTGCCAACCGAGCAGTGAGGTTGGGTGGCGACGGGCGAGGTAAAGAGAAATAATCGAGGCGAGTATCGCGAGTGGTAACGGCGCTGACTGTGGTGCTACAGTAATGTACGCGCTAAGCAGGGATGCGGCGTAAGGAAAAGGGAACCTCCTTACAACATCACATGAGGCAGATGCACACTAACAATAGAGGTCGTAACCGAGCTGAATCTATGAAATGTACAGTAAATGTGTGGTGTATTGAGAAATATGTGATCGTTGGGTGGGCTGGTAGGCATGTGGTGGTGGTGTGTTGAGCTGCTTCCCCAGTAAGCCCTCACACACCATGGATCACGATTTTGCGCGTGGAAATCATGTCAGCGCCTCACGACTGGATTCGATAACCACACAATCAGTTCTTGACGACATCCAAGAATCCCCTCCGCCAATGGATCTCACGTTGAAATTCGTGGAATTGCCACCAAGGCTCAGTTGGCCATGTCGGTGACCAGTGAAACGCGTACACGACGGCTGGTCGGCGCTCGTCTCGCTGTAAGCCACTCACGCGCTAAGCAAATGTTGACTGTAGCCTGTGAAACGCGCGCACTGCACCAAGCCTTTTGCTTTGGAGCGGCGTTGTTCTGGGGTAACTTGCTGTGACCGCGATCTGAGGCAGTGCCCCAGCACATCATGACCACAGATTCACAGAACGAAATTGGAAATTCAACAAGTTCAGCATCGCCAGGTTCGGCTGGACGTGACGCGCCACAGAATTTGAGGCATCGCTAGGTTCGTTCTGTGTTTTCGGTTCGGCCAACTTCATTGATACTCAAATTATGCCTGAGGTGGTTTGCAAAAGTACTCAACCAACAATCTTGCAGTATAGTCAGTACAAATACCTGTTAAAACTGTTATAAGCACAATACTGAAGCAAAGTCGCCACCAGCAGGTCCGCACATACCCAACCAAAAAGGGAACATACAAAAACGCTTGGATAACCAAGAAATAATCTGGTAATGTTAACCATAAATACGGGATGACGTATAGTGTTTAGGTTTTTATGCTACAACAAACAACACCGCCCAGCGGAGCTTGCTACCCGAAAGGCAATTAAAAACAGCCCTCCTACTGAAAGGCATCCAGTAAGGATGGCATCAACCCTTAAAACCTTGTCGCATGATGTCGTCGACCCTATTCCGTTAAGTTATTCCTAGTCCGCATTTTTTTCCAATGGGTTTTTTATCTTTACGGAATTTGCGTGTTATACAATTTTTCTTTTTAAAGGGTTGAGTATTCCATGCTTTTTCCTCTATTGTAACGTAGTACCTCCACACAATATTGTCTAATTAAATTTGGTTGCGTTCTGTTTTTATCACATTTCGGAGGTGTTTAACCTAAAAAGTGTGATTGAAACGCGAGAACCAATCAGATTACCCTTTCCCAATTTATGCACGCCCAATAAAATTTTGTTGTTTTGCCATGCGCAGCGTCCGTCAGCCCAGTAAATAGTACAGATGATCTAGCATTTAAGTTTGTTCAAAAAGAGTTAGGGCGAACCAGGAATTCGCGTCGAAATCGGGCAACATGCAATGATTGCTTCTGGTAACGTCAGAAAATGCAGTGTCGAGAGCCAACCATTCCGATTTCGATTTGCGTAATCCGGAATCGCATCTATTCTCGACTGTTTGTGCTAATTTTAAACGAATCTTGGGAAGCCTGTAATTTTACGATAACAAATTTCTAAGCCGCGTAAAGTGTACACACCTGCCCAATAACATGGCATGCACTTGAATAGTGTTCCTAGACTGAGTGGCATGCACCTGAAAATGGCCGGGCAACGGAGGTGGGCAACGGAGGTAAGTCCTGCACAGTGTATGACCGTTAGTTTGAAGGCACCTGGGAAGATTCGGATCCGCCACACCCCACGTCACCAACCTCACCGAACCAGGCCCGAAAGAACGAACCTGTCAGGACCAAAGCAACGTGACCGGAACCGAGCCAACTGATAACGTGTTGCTTGCCACGCTTGGGGCAAGAACAACCAACGGAAATGGTATGTAAAGTAGATCAGTTCTTGCATTTTCTCAATCCACCCCAAGTCCACCTCCTCACACTCGCCGCTTTCACCCACACCGCACCCCGCCCTCGCCTTGTATCGGCTACATCTCGTCGCACTTCCATCATGGCCTCCTCGCGGTTCGCCTTCCTAGCAGCGTCGCTCGCGGTTCTGATCCTCGCCACATCAAGCTGCGCATTCGCGCGAATCCACGCGGCGCCTGTCGTTAAGCCCCTCGTCTGCAAGGCTTCGAGTCTGAAGAGCTTAGGTTATACCAAGTCCGTCCAGCTCACCAGCGGGTGCGTGGACTTCCTGAACCTCTAACCCTCAATCTTCCGTTGTATCTAAACGCTCAAGTCCTTTCAGTGATATGTCATAACCCGTGCACAGCGGGGAAACGCATGGATGCCCTCTCTTTTTACGAAATCTGGTTTCGTGTCTGCGCTACATTTGTAGCTACTAGTTGCATCTCCTCATTCTTGGTTCTTAATCCTCCCGACCCGTGTACGTGTACCTCAGCGTGACCTTGCACTGGAGCCTCACCGCCGCGAAGGACGGAATCAACGCTGCGATTCTTGCGAACAAGGGTAGCGGCGGCGAGAAGGGCTGGATATCCGTTGGCTGGACGGCTACACGTGGCAAAATGTGCAACTCCGAAGTGGTGGTGGGGAATCTCCCCGCGCCGAACGCCGTGCAGGCCTACAAGATGACCAACAAGGTCTTCCCGAGCGCCGGGATTCAAACGACAACTGATGTGGCGCTCTCGGCGACATCTGTGACAGGCACTACCCCGGCTGGTGGAAAGATTGTTAAGTAAGTTCTGAAGCCGCTTGTCCAAATCTCGTTCGGCGGTGTTCCCAATGCTAATCCTTACTCCCAACTATTCTGCGTGTTTGCACGAATTTCAGGTTCACTCGCACAGGCGCCGGCAATCTGGCGCCCGTCAATTACACGGGCATCAACAACTTGATCTGGGCCTTCGCGAAAACCCAAGCTTTCGGCTACCACTCCAAACGGTAATTTCTCACACCCCTGTAACATGCCACCCACAATAATTTTTACTTTGATATGTTTTCATTTTTCATTGAACCCGCCTCCTTTCTCTTGTTGTTTTTGTTCGATCAGGGGGAGCGCTGTTGTCAACTTCGGATGCTAGGTCAATCATTAATGGTGTGCATATCTAGCCGTGTAACGGGGCATGCGAAGAGTGAAATGCGGTGGATGATGCTCTACTGCTACTTCTAGTTGGTAGAAATGTAGCATTCACAATCAGCTGACAGGGGGTGACAGTGACACAGGCATAGTTAACGACCTTCTACTGTGGCACACCACCAGTGGTGACACAATCAGCTGACGAGGTGACAGTGACACAGGTGGCGTTAACCTCTTTAGACTGTGGCACACCGAGGGTGTAACCTGTGGCTGATTGTTGATGCTATATGTTGACTAATTCAGATGATTTTGGATCCTTCCATAAATTCATAACCAGTCCGTGCCTTTTAGCTGAATCTCTTACAGATACAGATGCAGAATTAGCACAAAGATCTTTGGCCATGGTGCTCGACTTGTACCCTACCCTACCGCAACTTTTGCTAGAACTACTCTGAGATGGTATCATCGAGATGTTCCTCCTACCTTGGCGTTGTTACCTATTGAACTACCTCCAGCCAGCCAGCCAGCCAGCCAGGCAAAAGTACCATGACGGGAACGGGAGACGCGGGATGAGCACAAGTGGAACGATGGACCTAGGGGCTGGAAGCAGGAGGAGGAGACAGTCGTGAACAAGGGGGAGAACAAGCCAAAGTGTATCGGAAGAAATGTAGGATCGTAGATAGGGAGAGTTGGCGAGGACCGTAACACTAGCTAGTTATTCACTAGCTAGGTTATCTCACTACATTAATGAGTGTCATTCATTGTAACACCAGTCCAGTCCTTATGGCCATTGCTTAGTTATTCATTAGTCCGAAAATTCGTTTTGAAGCACACATAACAAGTTTGCTTGTTCCAATTCATACTAAATATATTATAGAAATGTTTGTGTACTGAAAAGTGATTGGGCGGCCTGTCGGCGCTGGATGAAAGCTGATGGTGTATGGCAAGGATGTGGTGGTGATAAGCTCTCACCCACCACCGACCACGACTTTGCGCGTGCAGATCATGTGCCTCTGGGCTGGAATCGATAGACAACCACACGATCGGTTCTTGACAACGAAGAACGGGTCGAGATCACTTCGGCGGACCGACCTCACGTTGAAATTCGCAGACCTTTTAGTCAGCGTCGGTGATCAGTGAAACGCGTACAACGAGGACAGTGCTGACACACAACCCTTGTCACGTGCTGACTGAAGGTTGTGAAATGCACTACGCACCGAACCTGTGCTTTGGAAGTTGTCGTACCAGAGGTCACGTGCTCAAAACACCACCAACCAGCACTGAACAAAATCGAGAAGTCCAACAACCTCAGCCACCATAGCTGTGACGAGCCAACGAGACCCCAGCCATAGCGAGGCTCGTTCCGGCCTGGTGGGGTTTCGGTCGCCTTACTTGCTTGCCCTCCGGCCTTGTTAGGTTTGGAAGGAGAAGCAGGAGAAATTCGGTTCGGTAAAAATCCAGCTCTTTACCAACCTCAACGAACCAGCCAGGACAAGAGGGAAGAGCGCTGGCGATTCCAGGGCTTGGCACTACTCCCTGGACAGACCCAAAGAAGATGGTATTTAGGAGAGCGGGTTTTTTTCAATTTCTCATTCCACCTCGACTCGGCCATCTCAATCGCCACTCTCCATCACCCACACCTCGCCAACATCCTCTCCTCGCCTATCGCATCGCATCGCAGTCATCTAATTAATCCCCCAACCGTCTCGTAACCTCGCTACCATGGCCTCGTCGCGGTTCTCCTTCCTAGCTGCGTCGCTCGCGGTTCTGCTCCTCGCCACGGCGAGCTGCGCGTTCGCGGCTCGACGCGTCGCCCCCCCTAAGGCCGCCGCATGCGCCAAATCGACTCTGTCTCCGTACTCCAAGTCTGTCAAGCTCACACCTGACGGGTACGCGATTGACCCTCGACCTTCTGCTGTTTTCCTACATCTAAAAAACCCTTTCCATTTGGTTTTATTATCAAAGCGCTCGCAGCTGTAGAATTCCGTGTTTCCGCTTCACGGGTCTCTTCAGCTTTCCCTCACCGTCGGTTCCCACTCCCCACCCTACCGCAGCCTGTTTCTCCTGCACTGGAACCTCACCAAGACGAACGACGGAATCATCGCTGCGATTGAGGCGAAGAAGGGCAGCGGCGCCGAGGCGGGCTGGATGTCCATTGGCTGGACGAAGACAGCTACCAAAATGGTTCCCTCCGACGTGGTGGTGGGGAATTTGGCTGCAGCCGCGCCGAACAATGTGGTGGCTTACACGATGACGAGCAAGGTCTACCCGACCGGGATGCAAACGACAACTGCCGCCGCCGTGGCTCTCTCGGCGACATCTGTGGAAACCACCGCTGCTGGTGGCACGATTGTCAAGTAAGTTTGACAGCCACGTGGTACATCATGTCTCGGATTTCGTTGTCGCGGCGCCGTTCCATGTGCTAATCGTTAATCTGCGCATTTGTGTCATTTCAGGTTCACTCGCAAAGGCAAGGGCATTAAGGCGCCGATCGCAAACTACAAAGCGGGCGTCAAGAACATGATCTGGGCCTTCTCGGACACCCAGGATTTCACCACGGGTTACCACATGCAGAGGTATTTCTCACACCTGTAACTGTCTCCGAGTGCTTCTGAGTACATTTTTATTCATAGCTGCTGTACATATTTTCCTTTTGAAATGGTTTCATTGAACCTGCCCCCCTTTCTCCTTTTGTTTTTGTTCATCAGGGGGAGCATCGCTGTCAACTTCGGATGCTAGAAGTGTCATGTAGCCACGGTGGCAATGGGTGTGCAGAAGTAGCGGTACAACTGGACATGTAGTACCGTACTACTGCTACGGTATATTGTAGGAATGCAGCATCCACAATCAGCTCTAAGGGGGTGACAGTGACACACCTGGCGTTTACACCGACAGATTTTGGCACACCACCACCCGCTTGGGAAGGGTGCAACCTTGTTGCTGATTGTTGATGCTTGTATTAGTGTTTGTGAGCAATGCAGATTCTTGTGATAACGCCACATGCTCATAGACCAGAGCTCGCAGAGCTCGAATTTAGCGTGTCCACGTTTGACGAGTAATGTGTATGCACACATGCTGATGGTGGCGTAACGCATGGTGAAAAAAAAATAGTTCTGTGTATGTAGAACATCGGTTGCATAAATGTGTTACCAAGACTTCTTCTGGGGAGTACGAGTCTCGTTTGGGTAGCGAGGCGACGTTGGGCGACCCTAGCCTAGGCAATTTCTGGTCTGGCCGCGAAATGTCGCGCACACGTGCAACTTTTGCTTGCACAAAACTCTTCGCAAGTTTCTATGTTGCGGTCAGGTGGGTTAGCGACGCGATTTCTTTCTCGCAGCACTGAAACCTGTAACGTCAGGTGGTTTCGCCTTGTGCTCCACCTCGTAGGTGTTTTCGTCGCGACGCTGATGCTTTGCAAGTTGAGTTGAGACCCAACGGAAATCGGGGTTGTTGGCTGGGAAACTTGCTCGCGTGACAAGAGTCGCGACATCCGCTGACACACAGAAGAAAACAAGGAGCTGACCGTCGTTCGAACCTCCAAACTGTACAGTCCAACACACACAGCGTTGATTGTCAAGGCGTGAGAGTCGCACGGACAAACAGTTTTCAAAAAGTCAACCACATGTTCTGGGAAGGTCAAAAACACGTTTTAGAGCGTGGTACACCTAGGTAAAGATCGTGACAAATGAAGGATCGTCTCGGCGATCCTTGCAGAACAGTACCCTACCCACCGCTGTACAGTGATTACTGTACCAGGTGTTGTACCAACAGAGCGAGGATCGAGATCATGAGTAGTCCACGCTACCCAATCCTTGCGTTTCCGAAAAGATCATGGTGACCACCAATCTCACGGCGATCTTTGCATCTCTGTACCACTCGGAGGGTGATCCTTGTTGACGAAAAAGCAGGCTGTCGCGATGGTATTGCACAGCGGTAACACTTTGGCAACTAATCAAAACGTTTTGAAAAGGAGATTCGAGCCAATGAAGCGGTTGCGTCCTGGTCAGTTACACGGTCAAAATGGTCAATGCAAATTTCTAGAGCTCGCGACGTCGCGTAATTTCCGGCGACGTCGCCTCGTCGCAGAGGATCACCACCTCAAATTTGCAGATGGTACACCCGCAAGGATCGTCATGTGCCCTAAAAACTTGTTGTTTGACCACCCATAAACCTAGGTTTGGGGTGATGGTGATCTCAAAACGTGATCTTTGAAAATAGGGCAGGTGTAACACGCTCTTAGCAAGGTCAACCCCCATGTTCTCCGACGGCTGAGAAAATGCTTGGAAGCTGAGACACAACGGAAACTACTAGGAAAAAGGGACAGGGAGGGTGTATGCGTCAGCGGTTGGTGAAGTTCTCCTGCGACAACATCTCCTTCACAGGATCGACTCCTCGCAGATCACACCTACAAAATCCCCAACCTCACCCGACCTGATCAGTATGGGAGTGACACTCTATAGAAGTTCTCACCTCACACCCACCGTTCTCTTGCCTTCCAACTCGACAATCATCTCCCATCCCATTCATCTCTCTCGCATCCTTCTCATCTTCCTTCCATCATCATGGCCTCCTCACGGCTCCCCCTTCTAGCAGCGTCGCTCGCGGTTCTGCTCCTCGCCGCGGCGAGCTGCGCATTCGCGGCGCGGCACCGCCCTGATGCGGCAAGCACGGCCGCCGTCAAGCCCCCCAAGCCCCTTGTCTGCGCCAAGTCGACTCTCAAGGACTACGAGAAATCCGTCAAGCTCGCCAAAAGGTGCGTGTGTCGACGTTCTGCTGTTCTGAATTCTCACTGTCGGTCCCATTCTCCGCACCTCACCACGTGTACCGCAGCCTGTTCTTCTATTCGAACATCACGGACGCCGACGAAATTTTCGCAGAATGCGAGTCGCACCTCCTCATTGTCGGCCCCCATATACTCCCCATTCCACTGTGTACCATACCTTGTTCTTCCATTGGAACATCACTGCGGCGAAGGACGGGATCATCGCGGCGCTCGGCTGCCGCAGCCGGAAAAGGCAAGTGCCAAATAAAACTTTATACTGGCGCTTTCGTAACTTTGCAGTTGCATTTTTCGCGCAAAAAAAAAGTTTGACTCGACAACAGTGGTAGCGTCAGTAACTACAACCGTCACCTTCCCGTCACTTTCTGGCAACAACGTGTGCAGATTCCCGCATCCGCCACGCAAGTGTACAGGCAACTTCACAGATGGAATACAGTAACCCCCCACGTAACTAACGCAATCACGATAACGTTGCACCGCAACCACCCACCTCACATACCTCCCAGTAACCAAAACATGCGGCGACGTACACGTGCCCACGTGTACGTGAATTACAACCGTACCTGCCACGTAAGCGTACACATCCACGAATTGCCGACCACAGCCGCACGATTTCGCACCACAACACCAAATCTGCACCGTTCACGTGTAAACTGCTCCACAAATCGCCAATACAGTTACACTTTCGCCAGCTAAAACAGTTCCATAGATTAGGTACTGCATTCCAAATCCAGCCCGTCCATTTTTCAAGCATTGTATGCCTCGCACCACTAACCCCCCGCCACGTGCAACCCTCACCGTGACTCGATACAGAACACCCACACGCCTTCTCACCACCTGCATGTCCCACATGTCTTCATCACACGTCATCGTACTACGTGTAACACCTTATCGCAGCGACCTCGCGTGCGTCGCCCAACCACTTGTACTCGGCCATCTTCCTCGCCCTACGCAGCATCAACAACTCTTAGGCTGCCACGTATCGGCCACTGTTTAGGGAAATCGCCCTAAACAATCGCAAATGCGTGCGGCAGCAATCCGCACGGCCCCGACGCGTCGCACCACCTAGTTCCAACCACACAGGGAGGATGCCCATCACCCGCGACCACCATCGTGGACGTGTCGCCATGTTGACCTTTCGCACCACATGTAACATCGTCGCCTGCACCACACTTCCAGTGTCGCACAAAGCGCATCAACAAAAGAGAGCCGTCCACGGAGGACGGAAACGAACCAACATTCCATCGCCACGCGTCACATTCACACCTTTCACAAACGCCACCATGCCCAGCACACCAACATCGTGCCGACACCTGCACTTACAATCTACCGCACATGGGGCCTCGTCACCCGTTCGCACTAATCACGGCAACCCGCGTGTTGGCCCCAAGATGGGCGGATCCCCCATCATGGCCCGACTCGTGTGCTCTCCGACAAACGCGGCGACAATTGCGGCGCATTTGACGCGCGCCTCGGGATATTAGGTTCGTTTGGTCCTAACCAACCTCCATTCCCCGCTGATGTCTGTCTGACAGAAAATGACCAAGTCATGTCCACTAAGCACACTCAAAACAAGCATACAAGAACAATTACCAGAACCGTCTATCGCGCATCAAACACCGTAAACTTTCTCTGAATTCTAGACACCTACAAACCCCAAACCAGCCACACGTATCTCAAAAGCGCACACCACGGCAGGTCTATGCCCTCCAACAGCCTGGCCTCCCCCTCCCCGCCGCTCTACACACCCCCGACAGACACCGACTGCACATCGTTCCCGGCGGCGTCTCCTCCGCTAGCGCCTGCATTGGGCTTCATGCTCTCAAGCCCACATGCAGAAAGGCGGAGGCCATAGCGTTCCCATATCCACTCCTCCTTCTCCTCGTCGTACTCTGGATTGAAGTGACGGATGGCCTGTGAAACGGAGCCCTTCACAAGCACCTTGAGCCCGTTCACCACGTGGCCGTTCCCCCCGGCCGAGTTAGAGAGACGGCCCATCCTCTGCTCCCAGTACATGATGCTGTCGGACACCTGACAGGAAATACACACCGCGCACACATTGTAAGCCTTAGGCCATGCTCAGACTAACCACCAAAGTCATACATTGTCACTCACCACGTGCTCCAGCCACGCAAGGTGGTACACCTTCAAAGTGAGCGGCAGTGCAGCCTTCTTCGGAATGAAGGCAGCCTTTGCGCACGCCGCAAACGCCGCAGAAGCAAACGGCATCCCGTCGCAGTCGGTAGCCCAGTTGCTCAACACCAGATCATCTGCACACCGCCGATATAATGGACGACTTTAAAGACTACACCCAAGCCCGCAACCATCACCAATGTGTAAAAGCGCCTGAACACCGCTTACCGCTCTCATCCGCCCCGAGCCCAATGCGCTCGCGAATCTGCTCCAGCGTCCGTGCGTTGTCCCTTGCCCACGGGCTTGCCTCGTCGCGCTCGTCCCGGAAGAATCCAAGCTTGGGGAGAGCAATGTCCCGGACTCGTCCTGCAGCCCTTGTCTTCCACTCGCTCAGCGTCTTGTTAAGGTCAGCACGGCGTGACTTGTCCGCTGCCAGCGCAAGGCACGCGAAGCTATGCGGCAGGCGGTCAAGCACTGCGCAGACGCCATAAGTCTTGTCGTCAGAGCTCGGATAGAAAGTCATGGTTGCGGCCGGTTTCTTCAGGAACAGCTGCACTCGGACCAACTCGCATAGGCGCTGCACACAAGTCAGGGACGACGGCACATTCTGAATGAGAACAATGCTCCACCACAGGGCATCGCACGTCAGACAGCGCACGCCCATATAGTAATGTTGCCCGTCTGCAAGCACATCCCACCTTCCAAGCCTTGTCGGCGGGCAGCAGATCAAGTGCGCGTTGCAGAACAGGCGACTTCGCAGACCGCATGTGCTTACGACACGTACGAATCTGTGCCACGTCCTTGTAGTCGTCGTCGTCGTCCACCTCATCGTCATCGTCCTCAACCTCTGCCACAGCCTCGCCACGACGCTGGCGCTTTGGGTTCATGCATCCCTGCCCGGGATCCCTCTGCCGCTCCGCTTTGCGGCGACGAGGTCCCCCATCGGACTTCGCCAGCGCCTCCAAAAGCAGGTTTTCCAAGCGGGCAACTTTCTGCGCGCTCTCGTCCTGCGACTTAAGCAGGCTCCTGAATACTCCCGCGGAAACGCGCACCTCCTCCCCATTGGTGTCCACATCAGCGTTCTCGCGGTTCGTGTTGGTTTCGAACATCGCGCGCATCGCGTCGCCCACATCCTCGTCATCCTCCTCTTCGAAAGCGTTGAAATCGCTCTCGATGCGTGCCTGGTCGCCCCCGTCAACGTCCTCGCCTCGATTCCGGAGAGCCAGACGAGGAGCACCGTCGCTCTTGGAACGCGAATCGGGCGAGTCACTCTCCAGCGCTTGTTTGCCTACCCTGCCGGGAGAAGCGTCAGATGTCTCACCCCCCATATTATCTGTAGAGGTGGGAATGTGACCGGAGGAGAAAGTTATTTCAAGACAACACAAGCACCAATACGGAAGGATGGGGAATGCCAACACTTTCTTACGCAAACGGGCCACAAAACGCGTCCGTTTAGTCGTTCAATTCAAACAACCAGCGCAACAAAACCGTCATTACCGTCACCAGCTGATTTCCCGCCACCACTCGCTGTGGTAAAGGTCAAACGCTTTGGCAAAGCCGTTCCGCGAGTCCCCCTTGCCATGCGCGCACGAGGAGTTGCAAGCTGATATGCCGCGCGCAGGTACGCCGGAGGCTGGGACACTCGCCGTGCACGCCCCAAGTTGCCAGTATCTTCGGAAGCAAGGGAAGTCTCCATTGTGCATGGTTGACAGTGTTTGCGTGCATGGTACGCAAACCTAAGTACTCGGATTGATCTAGTAAAGTATACGGTAACCAGTGAATATTGCTCAACAACGTCAACAACCATCGGGAAAACCTTTGCCTCCAATCAGAATAAATGCAATCTCCGACAACCACTGGTAAACAACCTCCACGATTTCTGTTATCTGTTTTAGCGAATACGCTTCGTCCAATGATCCCCGTCATCTTTCGTCCGAATACACGTCCTCTCGATATCATTTCCGCTTACTGCTACTTTAGTACCCTCGCTATCATGCTATTTCATAACAATTAAACATTCATCTCCGGAAACCACGTATTAGCAAACTATTAAAGACTCTCAAGATTTACAGTACTTTCCACACACATGCAAACATCAATCGTTTACGGATGCATTCTCTAGCCCTTGATACACTCTCATTTCCCACTGATATCCCAAGCCCCGTCCTTCTGCCTCCCACGACCAGTTTCATCTGTCTTGTCCTCCGTGGACTTTGCCTCTGCACTGCAGGCCCTCACAAGCGCCCTGCTGTCCTCTGGTTCGTTGGCAACGATCACGTTGTCCTCACTGCCAGCCTTCTCTCCTTCACCCTCTCCTGCCGTGCCACCACCCTGCGCACCACTCTCCTTTCGCGGTCTGCCCCTCTTTGCAGGCGTTGCATTCTTCTTGGCCCGCGCTGCCTTCCGCATCACACCTTCGTAAGTCTCCCTCCATACCCTCCAGCGTCACCATATGCGGGCATCCACCATGACTTTTAGGACTTCAGGAGTGCACCCCTTCAAAGCTGCCCTATCCGCCGGTGTTAAAGCCACAGAGTTCCGAGTGCCCTTGCCTGGCCTCAGCACGTGGGCAGCTGCCGCGTAGCAAGTCGCTGCCTCCTCTATCGTTGTGTACGCGCCGACTCTCTTCGTTACCTTCTTTCCGTCCTTGTCCTTGGCGACAACCTTCACCCCATTCTTGCCTGTATCGGCCTCCACATACACCCCGGTGTACTTGGTCGGCTTTGTTCCTGGCTCGGTCTCCCCCTCTCCGTCCTCGTCAGAATCCTCTCCTCCGGCCAAGGGCTCCTGCTTAGGCACAGCTGTGAAGCCGGGGTGTGCGCCCGCACCGCTCTGCGCCATCCCGTACACCGGATAGGATGGCTGGACTAGTGAAACCGCAGCTCCCTGCTGGCGCGACAACAGCCAGTGTGGAACCGTCCCGGGGATCGGCAGATGTGCCGGGAAGCAGGGGTACGCTCCAACGGCTGACGCGAACTTGCTGTCGAGCGACACTCTCGTGTTGGAGCCCATCATATCCTCGTCAGGGCTGTCGTTCAGCTGCTTCGTGTACCCTGACGGCCGTACTGGAGTGGTTGGGCCGTGCTTGCGCGGATCATTACCCCTCGCTCCCTGCACAGCGACGGCAGGTTGCTGCAGCATGTTTTTGCCGGCCGAGATCAACTGCTCCCTCGACATCCCAAGCACATGCCCAATTACGGCGAATCCTGCAGTCATCGCACCGACCTCGCGCTTCAAGGAGCACACCTCCGCCTCGAGCTGGTCCACACGTTTTTGTTCTGTCTGTTGTCCATCCTCCGCACCCTCCCTTAAAGTCGTGTTGTTGGTGGTGCCGCTTTGCTGAGAAGGAACATCCAAGCCATCCTCCTCTAGCCTCCGGAGCAACTCCCCCATAGCGTGTGCGCATAAATCTGTCAGAATATTATGCTCTAGCCTGTAGTGGGGTGCTCTGTTGCTAGTACAACCCTTCTAGGGTTTGCTATTTGTATCCCCATTCTTGCTAGTGCAACCCCTCCTTCTTTCGCCTAAACTCTCTTGCCTAGCTAGGACTCTCCTAGCTATGGCTCCTAAGACTACCGCTTATCTTGACATGGTATCAGAGCTTAACGTTCGTGGCCTGTGGGCCCACTTCACTGCTTCCGCTGCTACTGCTACTCCCTGTCCGCCGCGCGCCCCGTGGTGCGCGGCGTCGAAACTAGGGTTTTCAGCCCGCCGTGCGCCCCGAGGCGCGCGGCGGTTTTCTGCCCGCCGTGCGCCCCGAGGCGCGCGGCGGTTCTCTGCCCGCCGTGTGCCCCGAGGCGCGCGGCGGGTTCCTGCCCCGTCACTCGGCGCGTCACCCCCGGGAGGCGCTGCGACGGGCGACGGGGACCCGCGCGTCGCCCCCCGTCGCCCGTCGTGGCCTGCGCGCGGCCCGTACGGGCTGCGCCAGGCCCGCGCGCGGCCCGTACGGGCTGCGCCAGGCTCGCGCGCGGCCCGTACGGGCTGCGCCAGGCACGCGCGCGGCCCGTACGGGCTGCGCCAGGCCCGCGCGCGGCTCGGACCGCCTGCGCGCGGTTCGGGAGGCTGTGCCAGGCCCGTGGGCGGCCCGTTCTTCGCTGCCCCTGTCCTCCCCGCTGTCCCCCGTGCTTCTGAAGGCGCCCCACCCCTCCTTCTGCCCGTTCTCCTGGATTAGGGTTTGGGGTTGGGGGGTATGGGGGTGCAGCTTCTGTGTGCCGTTCCCTGCTCCTCCTCCTCCTCCGTCTCCCTGTGCTGCAGCTGCCGCTGAGGGGGGTGGACCTGTTGGAGCCGTCGGAGTGGTACTAAGGGGGGGTGAAGGGGGAGTGGAGCTAGCGGTGTAGCAGCGGGTGTGTGTCGAGGGGTGTGGGACTGTTGGGGGAGGTTGAGGGGAGGTTGCCGTCGTGTCGTACGCAGCGCCTGTACTCCGGGGCACTCACTCCCGGTAGCTCAGAGAGCCGGTTGCGCCGTCGCCTGTGGGTCCGTTGCTCCTGCTGCTCGTCTTAGCCGCGGAGCCTGTTACTCCTGTACTCCGGGGCACTCACTCCCGGTAGCCACTGTGTCGCACCAGAGCCGTCTGTTGCCCGTGTGCCTGCAGCTTCAGTCGTCGCCTCCCATCTACTCTCCTCTCGCCAGCCCTCCTCCTCCTCACTTGCCCGTTGTGACTACCACTAGCTTTGCTCATAATTGTGAACTTTAAACTATTGCTTCTTAAACTTGTGCTCAGAATGTGTGGTGACATTGTGATCCACCCTGAGCTTGTACTGCTTTGCTTGCTCTGCTGATTACACCCCACTTTGGCTATGGGGGTGTGTCAGAATATTATGCTCTAGCCTGTAGTGGGGTGCTCTGTAGCGAGTACAACCCTTCTAGGGTTTGCTATTTGTATCCTCATTCTTGCTAGTGCAACCCCTCCTTCTTTCGCCTAAACTCTCTTGCCTAGCTAGGACTCTCCTAGCTATGGCTCCTAAGACTACCGCTTATCTTGACAAAATCAGCGCGCATGTTGCGGCGGTACTGCAGCGCGCTGACCCCTTTGAACCACAGGCCACTCTTCAAGTTGGCGAAGTCGGAGTAGACCAAAACTTTCAAGTAGTGGCAGATGAAGACTCCACAGTCATTACCATTCTCTTGCTTGGGGATGTGATTCTCCTGCGCGCAACGAAACCGCACACCAGGTAGTCGTTTTCCACAAAGTTTGCTCAACTGCCGACCACCAAATAATCCTGAAAAGTCGCACTTACCGTGAGGACATGACAGTGAACGTCCTTTAGCAGCTGTTCAAAATTCGTTGTGTCCACATGTGGATGCGTCTCCTTGGCGAGGGTTGACAGCAACCTGCGGAACATCTCTGAGAAAACAACCCGGTTACCTCCACGCCTGTGGTAATAACCACAATATTACAACTATTAAAGCAAACACTTACAGCTTCACGCCACTGAAAACCTTCTGTGTACTCATGGGGGCCTTGGAGCTGTCGAACAACACCATTTCCAGCGGAGGGCTATCCTTCCTTGCCCTCTTATTCACCAGCCGGTGGGGTGATATGACTATCACCATTGAGTAGTGCTCTCTGCAGGGAGGCAAGCGGCAGGAAAGGACGGTGTTTAGTCCCGCCGATGAAGAATGCGTGCAATTTACGGCTCCTGATGAACAACTCAAATGGCTCGATAATTACCCCCTGTAGACAGGGACCGCAAGGTAGTCGTGCTCAAGGAGCGTCAGGCGCGTTTCCAAACGCGTACATTTGGTTCGGCGCGTAAGGTATGAGTTTGGCACTTCCGAGCATGAATTGCCTGTACACCGCTTTGGCCAAGGTGTAGACTCTGGGCCAACTGGCACGTGTAGCAGTGATCAAACAGTGCCGGATGGGAAAGCCTCTGTGGACGCGCACCTTACGTGGATGCACGTGCACATATACGCGTCATGTACAGTCCCGTGTCTCTGGGTAATGCCGACTTTGGTTGGAGTTTCAATATACTAGTGCTTATATTCGGGTGTTAGTGTCTACTCTTGTTTAGACGCGAATGTGTGATAGAACAATAATTCGGATATTCATGGGCTGTTTTTGCACCACATTTGTGTGGTTCTAAGGTCCAGACTTAGAAACATATCATTTATGTTGTCAGTGTTATTTTTGAACATCAAAGTGTATTGCTTTACAGGTCCTATTTGTGCAAACGAAGCACACACGACTCAAAGGTTGATGCTCACGGTCGTGGCGGATTTGAAAACTGACTACCTCCACCATTGTTGGTGGTCGGATTAGGGTTTGTAGATAGTCCGAGATGACGGGAAACAAGTGCGGCGTATGCGGTAAGGATTTTCCTAGCGACCGTGATTTACAGTCTCATTTTTCAGACAGAATGAAATGCGGGGACTCGCTGAAGAGAAATCTCGAGCATCTTATGTTTGATGCCTACCTGGAAGCGCTAAACAGTGTTGGGCAAAAACGCCAGCGCAGCCCTGCGATGTCTGGGGCCAAAACCAGTGGGGTACCTACGAACTTGCCGCCAGAGGGCTCACCGCCGCAGGCGACGGAGGCAGATCATGAGGCGGACGATGGCGAATCTGGCGGCTCTTCTTGTTCGGAGGCCAGCGACGTCTCCGACTTCTTCGACACGCTCACGGAGCTGTACCTGTTTTTCCGTGACGCGGACTTATCACGCCGTGAAGTCAACAGACTGCTTAACATATTCCGTAACCCTCAGTTCAGTTTGAAGGAATTACGCAAGTGGCGCAACTACGCTGACGTGAAGCGATGGGGGAAGGAGCGTGCGCCGCGGGATATGGTTCCATGGAAAACTGAGCATATCGTCGTGCACGGGCCCAGAGGAATGTCCCAAAAGCTTCTCTTGCACTTCCGCGACACAGAGCTGGTGAGCTTGGCGTCATTTGCGTACCGCCCATATTCCGCTTCAGCGTTAACAGATGGCATGAAACGTGGTTATCCATATATGTATGTCCGCTTGATTGTTATGGGCATGTTCCGGTGCGCAGCTTGTGAAGAAGCTAGTCCGCATTTTTTCGCGGAGGAAGGGTTTCGTGTGGAAGCCACAGGAGAAGTACAACGAGAAGGGGAAGCGCGTTTTCGAGGGGCCAGAAACAGGCACTTGGGTGCACGAGGCGCAGGTGCGTTGCCAGGCTGCAACAGTCGTGTCCGATGTAGGGCGTGCTACTTTAAGTACCACCTCTGTGTGTGCGTGTGGCAGAAAGAGATCAAGGACGACAAGGCTCTGATTCTCGGGGTCATCGTGTACAGCGACAGCACTCAGGCGTCGCGCAACGGGCGGCGGAATGCGTGGCCTGTCTTGATTTCGCTTATTAACATGCCGGAGGAATTGAGGTGGTTTGAGCCGGGCCACACTCTTGCGGCGGTGTTGCCCTTCTGCCCGGAATGGGCTAGCCCGACAGAGAAGGCCCGTGTTTTCCAGGAGGCGCTGAAGATCATACTTGGACCCTTGATGCGGGAAACCGCAAGGTACGTTTGGCGGCAGTTTTGTCATTTCTGCTCGTATTTTACGCGTTGCCTGTGATGTATTTGTGATCCGTTACCTATTGGAAACCCCTTTCTGTATCCAGTGCTCCAGTGAGGTACTTTTATGTGACAGACGCTACGGGCAACGTGGTCAAGGTGGTACCTTGCCTCTATGGGTACCCTGGTGACTATCCAGAGAACAGTAGGGCTTCAGCAACGCTGCAGACGGGCACACATCGCCCGTGCGCTAACTGCTATGCAGAAGTGGGAGACCTGACACGGCTGACAGCCAAGATGGATCCCCGCACACCGGAGAGGCAGAAGGACATTGTGCGACTGTTTTTTGCGTTTGCCAAAAAAGAGGATGCCCGTAAATACATGAGCCAGTGGACAACCCATCCGATAGAGGTATGTTGCAGTTTGCCATTGTGCCGTGGAAACATTCGTTGGAATCGTGCCGACACATAACATATGGGGTTGAGACGTGCTTCCTTTTGGGCGTAGTGCGTGCTGGCGCGTTGGAACTTTGGGGACACCACTTGGGGGAACGTCTACCTCGCATGTCTTGCTGACATATTACACGTGTTGGAATCTGGTGAGGCGAGGCGTGTAGATACCCGGTGTGCTATTTCGTGGTGGACAGAGCGATGTCTGTTGCCTTGAACTATTGTCTTTGTGTTTGGGCGTGATGCGGTTGTGGCTCGTTGGTCCACATTGCGTGGTAGGCGGAAGAAAGATTTGAAAAGCGACACGCCAAGTGTGTTGCTAAGGATTCCTGGGGGCTCATCATTCTTCCTTTCTGGTGCCCACTATGCGGCGTTCGAACATCGTGCCATGATGCAAATCATGCCGATCATCATAGCGGACTCTAGTGCATTGAAGAGGGGAAAGGCGGGAGAGCTGAGGGCGTTGCAGGTTAGAGCCTTCCGTTTTTACGCCATGTTCTACAAGGCGTTTTTGGGAGTGGCGGCGCACACCCGCGACACGCTGAGAGCGGCGAGGCAACATGCTGTCGCGTAAGTACGGTGGTTGGACACGTGTGTTGTGTGCAAACCTTTTGCAGTTTGTACCGTGTGCTATGCAGTCTGCTGGTAGAACCTCAGTGCTGAACAACACTTTGCTTTGCAGGTTGATGGAGCTGCTTCCTCGCGCTTTCCCGGACCAGGCGTCAAAGTGGGAACTTCCCAAGATCCACATGATAAAGCATGAACGTGGAAGCAAGGGGGATGCCACACCACGACATCACGGAGATGTGGGAGCGCACACACAAGGGGACAGTGAAGGGTCCCGTGAGGGGGAGCAACTGGGCTGACATTCCGAGGAGAATTGTGGATGAGGAGATGCAGCGGGAGATTTACAGAGAAGTGGCGGCAGATGCGGGAGGAGGTCGGCAGTATGTGTCAGCGCTGCGTGTGGTGAGCGGTAGGGTGCAAGCAGGACTAGGGGAAGTGCGCTGGGCGTCTCACGACCTGTATTAGGTGGGCGTGTGATATGCATTCTCATACAATACATGCTGCCTCGCCGGTTGTTGCGTGCGGCAGGCCGTGGAAGAGATGGAGCCAGTGCTAACGAAGAAGTTCAGGGTCATGCGCCTCGGAGGCACCGCGGACAAGGTGTTTGCCGAGTACGCAGCGGTATTTGGGGATCAGATGGCGGGCCTACCAGGTCAGCTGAGGCAGATGCAGATGGCTTGTGGCAGTGTGCAGGTAATTGAGGTTATGGTGTGCGGATTCGCATGTGTGGTGCGCTGAATGTGTAACATTGCCTGACATTGTTGAATTGTGTGCCATGCTTGCCTTCTATTGCAGACACACACAGCAGTGGCCATACCACGAACACAGGGTGGTGTGCTTGTGGCGAAGGGGACGTTCGTAAAGGCATCCCCGCGAGAGAAGCTGTTCTCAGATGTGGCACTCTTGGCTCCTGAAGGCGGAGATTGGTTTGCTAGGTGCCTCTGTATTTTCAAGGCATTGAACGCGGAGGGCAAGTGGACTGGGTGTGCCTACGTGAGGTACTACGAAGCAGCAGGCCAGTGTCCCATCACAACGTGTACCGAGTTGTATCCAGCTCGAGAGAATGTCCGGTTCGCAGTGGTGCTGTTGAAGAGCCTACAGAGGGTTGTCCACGTATGCCCATCTTACAGCAACCCTCGTGTGCTGCTGGTGAACAAGTTTCTACTCTGCGAGTAATTGGAGTAGGGGTTTGTGTCTGGAACTGAGGGATGGTGTTTTTGTAACACTTACAGTAGGGGGGAATTGTGGGTAAGTGACGTTGAGGGGTGGATGGGTACCTGGTTAACGGAAGGAGAGTGTGCAACAGAACAGTCGGCCGGTGGGAAATGCTTTGATTTGTCGTGCATGTGTAGTGGGAGTGTGGGAATTTGTAAATGCTTGGCATACTGGAAGTTTGGTGGGCGGTGTTCGGCTTGTGGTAATGTTTGTAACGGATTCGGTTATTACGGTGGTTTTTTTCTGGGTACCGGTGTGTGGAGTTCTTTTTGTGGTTGTAATGCAGGGACACGGTTGTTACGGATTCAAATGGGATATGTGGCTTGGGCTATTGGTTCGATGATCGGATTTCTAGTGTGTGTGACTGGCAGGTGCGCAGTGTGTGACGTGTACAACATCCGATGTTGCCATGTTGGGCCAATGGGAACTGCGCACTTGTGTACATGGTAATCAGTGGACAGAGTGCATTTGGGGGCGATTCGGTGTTTTTTGCAGGTGTGGAGCGCCTAAAAGGCAGCACATCTAGTGGGGGAGCGTACGGTTTGGACTTGAGGTGGCTTAATTTGGGGAGGTTCGCCATTTCATCTCCAGCTACTCACACTTCGTAGAGGGTTTGCTGGTGGCCAGTATGAGCTCGGTGAAGCCCCCGTTGAAGGACATCGTACAGAAGCTGAAAGTGCTCCCCGACGATGTGTTTCTGTTTGTGGAGATACTGTTTTTGCCCAGCCGGTTGCCGAAGACCAAGATACCGGGGAGGAACGGAACCCCGTGCGACCGGATCATAAGTGTGGGCTTCCTATACAACGCGACGGGGACCTGCACCACGGTGCCCCTTGTGGTGTTGCGCCATGACGAGCGCCCCGAACCTAGGCGCAGCGGGGAGCCAGCACCGGCGGTGATTGTGCGCTACACGAAGAGTGGTCGGCTCACACCCGAGGTATGTTGGTAGATTTCGAGTGGCGACGTTGCCGCTTATTGGTACAATGTTGTGGCGGCATGTCGATCGTGTTCTTGTATGATACCCTAATCAAGCGCACGCGCTGTCGGGGCTTGGCGGTGTGCAGGTGTTTACCGAGTTTTTTCAGACGGTTGATGGGGTGCAGCTTAGCCGTGGAAGGAAGACGGTTGTGTTCACCTACAACACGGCGCACCGCATTACCGCGAATGACGCGGAGACCACGGTGGAGCATGGGCTGACTATGGTGCATTTCACGCACACACGCTTTGTGGACCTCACGGACATTGTGCACTGGTCCAGTATGCCGTTTTTGCACGGCGTGGTGGACGCTTTCAAGGCTGAGTATCGTGTGATACTGATGAGACGCGCGGTGCGATCGAATCTATTCCACGATGATTTCGAAGCGCCGTTTTCCGTGGTGAATTACGGTGTCATGCTGCTGTGGGTGGGCTTGGCGTGGAAGGCACTGACGGCGGCCACGATGCAAAGGAGCTGGTGGAGGGCGGGATGCGTCCCGGAGTCATGGTGGGAGCTGATGTGGCACCTGCACGGCATGTACTCGGCAGGCATGTACGATCCGCTGGTCTCTACCACGGCGGACCTCCTGGTGCTGCTACGTGAGTTCCGTGTGCGGCCGGCTATTTATATGCCGGTGTCCGATTACGTGACATGCGATGAGTGGTTAATGGAGAAGGCTGGTGTGAAGTTGGTGACGCCCACTACGCCCACGTCTTCAGGGGATGAGGGCGAGATGTGCCTTCCGGATGGGCCTCTGATGCGAGACGAACGAAGCCGACGACGTGCCATCCGCAATGTGACGAACGCGTACGTGTGTCATGCTGAGGCGCTGGGGATTGCACCTGCGGAGGTGGCGACTGTTGTTGGCGCCTCTGATGGAGAGATGGTTAGCCGCCTAAGCCGCACACCGAAGAAGCGTGCGCGCAGTTCGGGGTCGTCGGACAGTGGGTCCGTGTAGTGCGCAAGGCCTTGATGCTGTAGTGGGGGGGGGGGGGGGGGGGGGGGGGGGGGGGGGTGGGCTCATGTTTGTTGTTGTGGTTGCTGGTTGACGCTAGGGTTTGGTTTTGTGTGCTGTTGTACTTTGTATTTCTGAATGCTGGAGATGTAAGCGAATGACACGGTTTTCACATTATGAAGTAGACGGTGTGCAGAGCATTGTCGTTGGATTTGTTTAGTGTATACGGTTTTCGGAGTAGGTGTGCATGTTTCGTTTCTGCGGTCTCTGTAGCGTGGGTGGGGCGACACGACAATACCGAGTATGTTTAGCGTTTTTGGCCCGAGCCGCATGTGTTCGAGGCGCATTCGTGGAGGCGGCGCGGATAATGGCGCAGGTGATGGCAAAGTGACATTTTGGTGGCGGTAATGTTGTGATCGAGTGTGCGGTTATTGATCAAGCCAATGTTGCGTTTTACGGTCATTGTTTTTTCGACACATGTCGCAACAATCACGCAAGCCCCACGCAGAAAAACCTTCGTCCACCCAAAAACGCAATTTCCATTTTCCGAGATGCGGCATCTCCTCTCCTCATTGATGGTTCCCATTCTCCCCACCCCACTGCGTGTTGTCAGAATGAACGGACAGGAATGATTGAACTAACAGTGAAATCAGTACAAGTACCTAACCCTAGAATTGTGTACCCCCTATAGGCTAACCCACTGTAGCCTAAACAAACACAACATATATAATGTTTGACACACCCCCATAGGCGAAGTGGGGGAGAACTAGGGGTCACAAGACCGGTCAAGGCAAAGCAGGACACAACAAGCTCAGGGTGGATCTCAAGGATTCCACACAAATTCCGAGCACAAGCAAGTGGTCACAAGACCAGTTCACATGCAAGTTTATAACAGAGCAAGAGGTAAAATGATCACAACCTAGCAAGAGTAAACATGCAGGTATATATATATAGAGATCACAGTACAAACAGAGTCAAGAAGTAAGCAAGTGAGGTCCAGTAGGCACAAGGCCTAGCAGAGTGCAAAAGCGCTGATGGTCACAAGGCTGAAGCGCCTTGGTGAACACATCAGCAGTGTTGGCCTCAGTGGCCACGTAGCGAATACAAAGCTGACCGCGCTGCTGCAGCTCACGAGCAAGGAAGTACTGCAGGGCGATGTGCTTCGTTCTGTGCTCCAGTCTGTGCTCCTCACACAAGGCAATGGCAGCCTTGTTGTCGACGTACAGTACTGGAGGAGAACGAGGCCGCTCTCCCAAGTCGGTCAGCAGGTAGGTCAGCCAGCGTAGCTCCTGGGCCGCCATGGCTGTGGCGTAGATCTCAGCCTCACAACTGGAGCTGAGAACAGAAGAAGAGCGTGTAGAGCGCCAAGAAACTGAGCCAGAGCCAAGGCTGAAGGTGTAACCCTAAGACGACCGCTGAGTAGCCTGGTCGTCCGCCCAAGAAGCGTCTGAGTGTCCAGTAAGTACAACTCGGTCTCGCCCTCCAAGCACTAGCCCCATGCCCGACGTACTGCACAAGTAGCGCAACACCCTCTTAGCGGCATCCATGTGCTCCTTCCTGTGACGGCCAGGAGCGACATAGCGCGCAAGGATGCTAAGAGGGTATGCAAGGTCAGGTCGAGTGCAGGTCATCAGGTACATGAGGCAGCCCACAAGCTCTGGATACGGGCCACTCGGCTCTACGGACTCATCCGAAGGCAGAGCTGAGAGCGAGTGACCGGTAGGCAGAGGAGTAGACTGAGGCGAGGAGTACGTGAAGCGGAAGCGCTGAAGGACCTGCTGCACCATGTGTGACTGAGTCAGGGTGATGGTGCGCCGTGCTCTGTCCCGGGTGATCCGCAAGCCAAGGTAGCTTGTCAGTTCACCCAGGTCTGTGCACGTGTGTCTCCTCTGCAGCTCCGAATTCACGTGGGCGAGAGCCTCAGTGTCAGCAGTGGCAAAGACCAAGTCGTCGACGTACACGAGGATGTAGAACGGCGGCAGCGAAGTGTCGGTGCGCAGAAACAGCGACGGGTCAGCAGTAGAAGGTGCGAACCCAAGTGCCGCAAGTGTCGTCCTCAGTGTGTCGTGCCACTCACGTGGAGCCTGTCGGAGACCGTAGACCGGCCGCTGGAGCCTCCACTGGGTACCAGGAGGAAACGACCCAGTGAAGCCAGGAGGGCGGCGCAGCCAGATCTCCTCGTGCAGGCTGCCCTGCAAGAAAGCAGTGCTGAAGTCAAGTGAGTGAAGCTCGTAGTCGCGCTGAGCGGCTATGTGCAGCAGCACCCGAAGAGTAGTCATCTTCGGGGTGGGGGAGAAGGTCTGGAAGAAGTCTACTCCCTCTCGCTGACTGAAGCCTCGAGCAACATAGCGCGCCTTGAAGACAGGAGGAGAACCCGGCGGCCGCTTCACCCTGAAAATCCACATGCCACTGACGATGTTCGCCCCAGGTGGGGGAACCTCGTCGACGTAGGTGCCTGTGGACTTCCAGGAAGCCATCTCTGCGTCCATGGCTGTCTGCCACTGAGAGGAGTAGGGACCCGCCATCGCCTCAGCGTAAGAGCGCGGGGTCGGGATGTCTGGTGCATTCGGGTCTCCCTCAGGGGCAACTAGCATGGACACGAGATGGGGCAAAGCAGCAGCAAAGCACTGGAACTCCTCCTGTCTGTCCTCAAGGACGTCCGTGCCAAGAGCACACTCACCCCCGACGGACGGAGGACAGACAGACTCAGACTCAGCAACAAGGCTAGCGGCGTAGTCTAGACGACACCGGGCAGCAAAGTCAACCAACTCAGCGACCAGAGCAGACGCAGCAGAGGACTCAAAGGTAGGGTCAGTGACAACAGTGGCGAGGAGACGCGTAACAGTGGGACTGGCAGCACGATGGGAGTCAGACTCCGGGTCAGGAAGAGTAGGTAGAGAGGACGCAGGAGGAGACGGCAGTGGGACACGCTGAGGAGCAGTGGAGGGACGCAGAGTCATGTAGTGAGTGCCAGGGACAGGAGGGGGACGCTCACGACGGACACGACAACCAGTGCGAGCAGTGCGAACAGGCGACGCAGGACGAGACTCAGGCTCACGACGCTCGGTAAGACCTCCTGTGGGACCAGTGTAAGGAGAGGGACCAGGAAGAGGCGAGGCAGGCGGTAACTGTGACTGCGACGGGACCGGCGGCGGACACTCTAAGGAGGAAGGAGAACAAGGAGGAGGAGTCTGACCAAGAACCTGCTGAAGGAGTGGTACGAAGTACGGTCGCGGCCGCGCAGCGTCTCCAGAACCAGTAGAGACACCAGCGTCAGGGTCCTCAGTACCAGCAGCAGCTCCAACGCCCGGGTCCTCAGCACCAGTAGTAGCTCCAACTCCAGGGTCCGCAGCACCAGCAGCAGGGCCAACACCCGGGTCCTCAGCACCAGTGGCAACTCCAACGGCCGGGTCCTCAGTGCCAGCAGCAGCTCCAACGTCCGGATCCTCAGCACCAGCAGGAGCTCCAACTCCAGCGTCCTCAGCACCAGCAGCAGCTCCACCGCCCGGGTCCTCAGCACCAGCAGCAGCTCCAACTCCAGGGTCCGCAGCACCAGGAGCGCCACTCCGAAGACTGCAGCGCCGCGTGTACCACTCTCGGATCTGCTGAAGGGAGGGGAGCTCCCGGGTAGGAGGGGAAGCACTGGTGCCAGCTCCAGCAGCACCTCTCCGGAGGCTGCAGTACTGTAGGTACCTCTCCTGCAGCTGCTGTGAGGAGAGGGCTCCTCCAGGTGTAGCACTCTCAGGCTCAGCACCCCCAGACTCAGCACCCCCAGACTCAGCACCTCCAGGCTCAGCACCCCCAGGCTCCGCACCTCCAAGCTCAGCACCCCCAGGCTCCGCACCCCCAGGCTCAGTACCCCCAGGCTCAGCACCCCCAGGCTCCGCACCCCCAGACTCAGCACCGCCAGGCTCCTCACGCTCAGGCTCAGCACCCCTAGCAGGACGAGAGTCGACAGCTACCTCGACAGGCTCAACCGGGTCTACCTGGGACACACCTGAGAGAGGCGGGGGAGGGAGCGGGGCAGTGCGGTAGGGGAAGAGGCGGTAGTAGGGGACGGACTCGTCAAAAGAGACGTCCTGAGAGGGCAGAACCCGGCGCGAGGTGACGTGGTAAAACTGCCAACCAGGGGCGTCCGGGACAAAGCCAAGGAAGACACAAGGAACAGCGCGACGGGAGAGCTTGTCCGCGGACGTGTCGCGAACAAAAGCTCGGGATCCCCAGACCCGGAAACGCGACGCATCGCCAACCTCTCCCGTCCAACGCAGTGTCGGGGAAGTCTCCGGCAAGGAGACACGGGGCCAGAGGTTGAGCTGATGCACAGCGTATCGGACCGCAAACGGCCACAGAAAGTGGGGAGCAGCCGCATGGATCAGGGAGGTACGAGCGATCTCCATGACCAAGCCAATGCGGCGCTCAACAACCCCATTCTGCTGTGGAGAGGCCGGAAGCGTGAACGACTGCTCAATGCCATGCTCGGCACAGTAGGCTGCCAAGAGGTCAGAGGAGAACTCACCACCTCTGTCAGAGTGCAAGCGCAGGACAGGAAAGTCCGAGTGAAAACGCTTGCCTAGCTGGAGACGAGCTCTGCTGATCCAAGGGATCAAAACACCAGGGACCTCACCCTTGGTGCGCAAGGGGAAGACCGTGGTGAAGCGCGAGTAGTCGACAACAATCAGGAAGTACCTCTCCTGACCCTGACCACGGACGTGGGCTGGGCCCCACACGTCCAAGTGGAGCGTCTGCAAGGGAGCAGTCGTCGGGGGAAAGGAGGAGGAGTGAGGAGCGGCGCGCTGCCGCCCCTCGACACAGGGAAGACAGGGAGGAGCAGGCGAGGGCGGGAGGGGAGGGAGCACCCTGGGAAGACCAGAGACAAGCTGCCGTTTGTGCATGGCACGAAGGCGCTGCACAGACGGGTGGCCAAGTCGGTGGTGCCAGAGGACGGTGTCGTGCGCCAGAGAGCGACACGAGCAGGGGGCCGACAGCTGACCTGACGCAGACGCGGACGCGGACGCAGCTACCGGAGGGGACTCAGTGGTCAGTGTGTACAGGTCCGACCCCGGCTGCCGAGTGAAGGTAGCCAGGTGACGGCCCGTCCGAGCATACGTGCAGTGTGTCACGCGCTCGTAGGCAGGGGTGAACTGGTGAACACCCGCGTCCTGGAGCGCACAGCCCGCCACCAAGTTCGTAGAGAACGAGGGGAGGTGGAGACCAGACAATGTGCCAGACGGGACCGCAGGACAGGGAAGAACAGTGGAGGAGGTCGCAATGACCGGACCCCCAGAGGGGTCAGCGAGGGAGACAGCAACTGGCCGAGCGAGTGGCTCAAGGGCAGTGCGGTCACGAAAGAAACAGCGAGAAGCACCTGAGTCCAGGGTGAAGGTGTGCAGTGCCGCAGTCGACTCAGTACCAGGGGGCACAGACTCACTAGCACCTAGAGCGACAGCCTCACCATCACCTGAGGTGGCAGACACGCGAGTACCTGCAGTGGCAGCCTCACTAGCACCTAGAGCAGCAGCCTCACTGGTCAGAATGCCCGGGTCGGGCGGAACACGCAAGTACTGAGCACCCTCTCCACTAGTAAACATCGCATACATGGCAGTGAGAATAGCATCAAAGTCTAGAGCCCAGATATCAACTCCCTTCCTCTCCAAATCAAGCCAGCGGGGCAGCTCACCGCCGTCAGGGAACTGAGCGCGCCAAGCGTCGTCAAGGCGCGAGAAACAGCGGTGCGTGGGGTGCGGCCTCCCACACGTCTGACCAGTGCGGTCACCAGTGCGGATGACGTACGTGCAGCTAAAGCCACGCGCCCCCGGGCGCTGGGAATACCACTCACGGGCCTCCTGGAGCGACGGAGTGTGCTGCTGGCTCAGACCACCGCCAGCTCCTCCACGACCACCACCGCCGCCGCCACCTCCTCGACCACCTCCTCCTCTGCCGCTGCCACGACCACCTCCGCCCCCGCTGCCGCCCCCGCCCCTGCCACCGCCCCCGCCGCTGCCGTCACCACCCCCACTGCCGCCACTAGCCTCTCCAGCCCCTCCTCCACTCCCACCGCCTCCACCCCCGCCTCCCCCGCCGCCACCTCCACCCTTGCCCCCTTTGTTCCTGCGGCGCCCGCTCGAAGCAGACGCGGTCCCGACCTTCTCAGCACCAAGGAGGTCGACAGCAGCAGCAGAGGCGACAGAGGGGAGAAGGGGGGAAGGGGAACACCCCTCAAAGAAGGGGGTGCGGGGCTCGCCACGAGAGGCACCTACAGCGACGATGCTCGCCTCAGCTGCAAGTAGTTCCTTCTCGAGGAGGGCAATGGTGAGCTCAGTGGGGCAGCGAGCTAGAAAGTGATCCCTGACTGCGCGCAGAGAGTCAGGGAGGCGGGTGACGATGTGGTAGAGAGTGAGCCAGAGCGGAGGGGGGTTGCTAGCAAGGAACTCGTCAGGCATAGCAGCGCGGAAGCGGGCCTCACTAGTCTTGAGGTGGGTGATGAGGTCAGCAACTGTGTGAAAGGAGGCCAGGTCGGGGAACAGGTAGGGGAGTGAGAGGCGGCCTAGTGCGGCAGAAGCAGGTGAGGAGTAACGAGCGACGACAGCAGTGTACAGGTCCTTAGCAGTTTTGTGCTGGCCAAAGTGCTCGCGCTCATCTAGCGGCAGGGAGTTGCGAATGGCAAAGCGAGCGTGGGCGTCACGAGTCTGCCACTGTGAGCGCTGAGTGCTGTCAGCAGTGGAAGGAGGGGCAGTAGCATGGCCTAGGGCGTGATCGTACAGTGAAATGTCCTCCTTGGCAGTGAGCTGTAGGAAGAGGTGGAGGTCATCGAGCCAGGTGTCGAACTTCACTGGGCGGCCCTCAGCATCGAAAGCGAGTACAGGAGGAGTAGCCATAGGTCGCGTGGCTCGGCTCGGTCCTGGAGGGGCTGTGGCGGTCGCGGGCCGTTCGGGGCCTCTATGGGCAAGCGCGGGCCGTTCGGGGCCTCTAGGGGCGAGCGCGGGGCCGTAAGGGGCCTCTAAGGGCAAGCGCGGGGCCGACGGGGGGCCTCTAGGGAGGCGAGCGCGGGGCCGACGGGGCCGTAAGGGGCGAGCGCGGGGCCGACGGGGCCGTAAGGGGCGAGCGCGGGGCCGTAAGGGGCCTCTATGGGCGAGCACGGGGCCGACGGGGGCCTCTAGGGAGGCGAGTGCGGGGCCGACGGGGCCGTAAGGGGCGAGCGCGGGGCCGTAAGGGGCGGGCGCGTGGGCCGACGGGGCCTTAAGGGGCGGCGCGCGGGTCGCTAAGGGGCGGGTCGCGGGTCGCGGGGCCTTAGGGGGCCGTGAAAAACGAGGCGCCCTAGGGCGCAGGTAGGTAGGTAGGTAGGTAGGTAGCGGTGGGCCCTAAAAAAAACGGTCCTAGCGAAGGACCTGCTCTGAAACCATGTCAGAATGAACGGACAGGAATGATTGAACTAACAGTGAAATCAGTACAAGTACCTAACCCTAGAATTGTGTACCCCCTATAGGCTAACCCACTGTAGCCTAAACAAACACAACATATATAATGTTTGACACGTGTAACTCCAGCCTTTTCTTCCACTGGAACATCACTGCAGCCAAGGACGGAATCATCGCGGCGCTCGAGTCACCACTAGTAGTTCTCCTCCCTCATTCTCGGTTTCCATGCTCCCCACCCGTCTGCGTCTACCAGCCTGTTCTTCCACTGGAACATCACCGCGGCCAAGGACGGAATCATCGCGGCGCTCGAGTTGCATCTCCTCACCGTCCCACTCCCCACCCTACTACCACCCCCCACCCGTCTGCTTGTGCCGCAGCCTGTTCTTCCATTGGAACATCACCGCGGCCAAGGACGGAATCATCGCGGCGCTAGAGGACAAGAGAGCCGGGTCGGGCTGGATTTCCGTGGGCTGGACGGGCAGGGTCGGCAAAATGTTTCCGTCCGACGTGGTCGTGGGGAACCACGTGTCGCGGTTCACGGGCAACACGCAAGACGTGCTCGCATACTCGTTCACCAACAATACGTCAAGGGCGTACTCAAAGGCTGTTGGCTTGACGCTCTCCAATGTATCCATCTTGCGGGGCGTTGGTGGCACGGTTGTCAAGTAATTTTGGTGGTGAGTCGACTTAAAACATGGCGTGATCCGCTTGGATGTATTTATCATCCGGGGCGTTGGTGGCACGGTTGTCAAGTAAGCTCGGCGATTGATGGGTACACGCGATCTCGTTGCGTCGCGACAATTATCCGCCCTTGCGCTATGTCAAGTTCCGGGTTTACTAAACTAGTAGTTTCGGCGGGTTCTGGTAGTAACTGAGGCATTCCATCCTGCTCGTTCTGATTCTGTGCCTCTGTCAATGCGTTTCAGGTTCACTCGCATGGGCAAGGGCGGGTCGGTACCGCAGGCTGAGTCGACTCAAAAGCGCCTTCCATCCTGCTCGCTCTGATTCTGTGCCTCTGTCGGTATATTTCAGGTTCACTCGCATGGGCAAGGGCGGGTTGGTACCTCAGGCCGTGTCTTACGATGCGGGCGTTATCAACAACATGATCTGGGCCTTCGATAAAGCCAGGCCATTCTACAAACACACCAAGAGGTAACTCCTCACACCTGTAACAATTCTTGGAAGTGCTGCTATGCAGTAGCTTTTATTCATAGCTGCTGTGCATTCTGTCTTCTTGACTGTCCTTCCTTCTCCCACCGTCTCCCTCCCCACCACCACCCCGCACAATCCCTTCCCTTCCCCTCCCCTTCCCTCTGCTCCTCCCCTTGTTTTTGTTTCCTGTTTCACCCACCAGGGGTGCCTTCGCGGTCGACCTTGGGTGCACCGTGTAGTCATGGCATACGGGTCTGAGACTGGCATGGAAGGGAGCTAGTGGATGATATTATGTGAATGTGTAGTATCTATTTTAGCAGTACTGCTTGTACCAGCAAGTGCAAGTTAGTGACGGTGGTGACACTGCTGACTGCCAGCTATGGCATACCACCACCACCCAGTTGAGAAGCATGCTATTCGTGTGCAAATCTAGTTGGTGTTTGATGATGCTGGTAAAATTCTGGGCATTGGAGATAATTTGTTTGAGATCACCCCACAAGACATGACATGCCTAAGCGAAACCACATAGTTTCAACAGAGGAATTTAGTGAAATCCGGTACAAGTCGTGATCGGTTCATTGTATATCGCGTATGGCGTTCTGAAATCCCTCACGAAAAGTTTGGTAACCTAGAGTCTGACGAAGCCTAGAATCGAGCTTGCAAGCACTGACTGCCGCAAACGAACCCAAACGAATTACGACATTGTGCGAACCCTGATCTCACCAGAAACCAATCTGACGAAACAATTCTCTGCATGTAACAGAAACATCACCATTGGAGTTCCCAATGCCAGCTATTTCGGCAAACTCTAAATCCTCTGATTTCCTTATGAATGTTTTTGGGGTCTCTGATAGACACTGCGTCTTCCACTGACCACCCCGCGAGGCTCGAACTCCTCCTGCGAGTCTCGGGCGAGTGCCTCGCGTGCGTCCCGCGATTGTCCCGCGAGCGGCGCGCGTAGCAGCGAGCGTCGCACGTAGCAGCGAGCGTCGCACGTAGCAGCGAAAGAGCCATCATGGCGGTGACGGCGGCGAACCTATCGACGTTCGGCGGCATCGCGACGGTGTCGCTTGTACACTCGCTCATCCCCACGCACTGGCTGCCGTTCAGCGTCGTGGGACGCGTCCAGAAATGGACCATCCATCAGACGCTATCCATCAGTAAGGAACGCTTTCAATTCTGAGACATCTCACAGCCAATTGCGAGCACATTCTAAACATCCTTCAGATCATCTCCATTCGTACAAAACGCTTTCAGCTCTGAAAAATCTCACAGCGGGATGCGAGCAGATTTGGATTATCCGCCAATCGATCTCCATCAGCAAGCATTTCTCCGATGCTTTCCGTGGTTTTCTAACCATGAGATTCGTGGCAACGTCTTGATGCGCATAGGCTGCCGTTCAGTGACGCGAACGCGTGCGGAATCGGACCATACAGTCAACTCCGTTCGTTCGTAGCCACACTATAGCATGTTCGAATGCTCTCGATACATGGGGAATGTTTTCTTCATCCAATCGCAAGGCGCGTTCCCGACCCTGTAACAAGCTGGAGCAAATAGCCTTCTGGCCATGTCTTCACGAGTACCACTTTACACAGTCCGCATTCCGTGTGCCATTGTCGCATTGCCCTGGTCTGCCCTGGACTGCAGATACGATTCAAATGTGCGCTCCGGGCTTTGACTGTGGCTGCATCGGTAACCATGGACGAAACCCTACTCACAGCCACTAGCTAAATTTGAGCCATGCCTCTGGCCATGGTGGGTCCATGGTCTATCAGCCCTAGCCTCCCCCTGACCCTCCTGCTTTACCTTCCTCCTTCCTCCCCCATCCCCCCCCTACCCCTTCCCTCCTCCCTGCAGCGGCGCTGGGAGCATTCCTGCACGTGCTATCCACGTCCATCCTGGGATTCACCGCAGTCACCATGGCACGAACACAAACCCGCTTCCCCATAACCATCACCTCCTGCTCCCCTCCCCTTCTCTCCCCTCCCATCCCCCCACCTCTCCCTCTCTCCCTCCCCCTCTCCTCCCCCTGCAGCGGCACTAGGTGCATTCCTGCACGTGCAATCCACATCCATCCTCGGCTTCACCGCAGTCACCATGGCACACACCGTCTTTCCCTGTAACCACACCCTTCCCCCTGACCCTCGCCTCCTTCTTCCTCCCCTTTCCCTCCCTTCAACCCCCCTTCCTCCCCTGCAGCGGCACTAGGGGCATTCCTGCACGGGCTATCCACGTCCATCCTGGGATTCACAGCAGTCACCATGGCCCAAACCTTAGCCCTTTTCTTCCCCCACCCCCCGCCCCCCCTCTCTCCCTCCCTCCGTCTCCCATTTCCCTCACAGCCGCACTGGGAGCATTCCTGCACGTGCTATCCACGTCCATCCTGGGCTTCACCGCAGTCACCATGGCACACACCCGCTTTCGCTATCTCCATCCCCACACACACTGACTCTCCCCTCCTGTTTTGGCCCCCTCCTCCCCTCCCCCTCTGCCTCCCCTGCAGCGGCACTAGGAGCATTCCTGCACGTGCTATCCACGTCCATCCTCGGATTCACCGCAGTCACCATGGCCCACACACTAGCAGGCGAGGAGGCAGTAGAAGCCATCGCGTCCCTCCTCCTGCTCCTCCTCGGCGCCTGCTACATAGCCCTCTTCCTCCTCACCCGCGGGAAACCCTCCCACTCCCACTGCCACGCGCACTCCCACCTGCCAACAACCATGGCTGCTGCTGCCGCCGCCACTGCTGCTGCCACTGGAACCTCCTCCCCTGGTGGCTCTGCTGCTGCTTCGTCGAAAAGCGCGAACGCGAGTGGGAAACCCGAGGGGATGGAGCGGATAGCGGTGCTGGGGTTGGTGCTGGTGCCGGCGCTCTCCCCCTGTGCCACGACCCTCCCGGTGTTTCTGGCCATCAGTGACGCGTCGCTGGGAACGATGGCGATCGCAGTGGCTGTGCTGCTCGCCTGCACGCTCTTTGTCATGCTCACACTTGTCGCACTCTCCTTCTACGGAGCCTCACAGGTGAGAGAGTGATGAGCTGAACTGTGTATGACGCTCCCTGCTGGATGGCGACTGCAGTGGCAGTGCTGCTCGCCTGCACGCTGTTCGTCATGCTCGCCCGCGTCTCCCCCTCCTTTTATGGGGCTTCACATGTGAGAGTGGGATATGCTATTGATGGGTTGCCATGCTTTCAACGCCAATGCATGGTCCTTACACTTTCTCCTGCTAGGGGGCCTCTTTGCAGCTAGTAAGGCAGGTTGTCATGCTTTCCCCAACACCTCCCATCTGTCGCCCCATGTTTCACTGCAGGTGAAGTTCGGGTGGTTGGAGCGATATGAGAAGCTGGTGGTGGGTGTGATCCTGTGCGCCGTGGGCATTCTCACTCACCTCTTTCACCACCACGACCACCCACATGGGCACCACTCACACGGGCATGCAGGGCATGCGGCTTCTGTGTTTGCACCGGGGCATACAGACATCATCACAGCTGGCACCATGCTGAGCCACCACCACTGAGTGACATGAAGCCATTACTAGGGCATGAAGGACACTTGGGAGGGGGACGTGTTTGAGGCACCACCAGCACGCGCCTGTGTTTGCACCGGGGCATACAGACATCATTACAGCTGGCACCATGCTGAGCCACCACCACTGAGTCTGTCAAGGCACCTCTTTCACCACCACGACCACCCACACGTGCATGAAGGGCGATTAGGGCATCACTGGCATGCAGGTTCTGTGTTTGCACCGGAGCATGCTGATACTATCACAGCTGGCACCATGCTGAGCCACCACCACTGAGTGACACGAAGGGACTGCTGTGAGCATTATCACTTACCCCTTCCACCACCACAACCACACACACGTATAATCACACGAACGAGGGGCATTCGGGTCATGCTGGTTACCACCAGCATGCGTCTGTGTTTGGAGCCTGGACTGGATGCACTTCATCTCAAGCCGAAAATGTCACCCTTCGTTGTGTCTTGCTTGATTTTATTGGTATGCTTAATGTTATTGTGCAAATAGCCTATTGTGCATAAAAGTGGAGGCTGCAGAAGAAATTCTGGTAGGGTACTTCAATAGGTCATGCATGGCATACAGCACGTGTAATGTAGAGTTGCGAAGTGTGCCAGCTACGGTAACAAACCACTCAATACCAAGTGTAGGCCCTTTCAGTGAGAGGGCCCTACCTACCTAAGGTCCTACCAATGTCTACTGTAGTTGCTACATGGAGTGCAATCGTGCACCCTCAGAGAAAACCCCACAGGCATCACACGGGGATCATAACCAGATTTTTCTATGCACCTCAGAGGAGCTGCTAGGCGCCTACTGTATTAATCATAACGCACCCTATTGGTGCAACAAATAGGAGGAAGTGGCGGCATTCAATCCCTCACGTCGAATGCAGGTGAGATGAGTAACGGCATGAAGCTGTAACGGCATTGTAACCTCAGCTCAACTTTCAGGAGTGAGTAACCGTATGAGCATCGAGAGAGGGAGCACGGGTCATGCCCCCCAGTTAGAGGGGAGGGAGCGTGAGTCGTGCTGATTAGCCTGCAGGAGCACTGACGTTGGTAGAGGGAGACGTGCTCTCTGGCAGTAGCAGCAGCAGCAACAGCGGTCCCCCTCAGACAGCACAACCCCGCCATTGCAGATCGCTCGCGGCGGCTCCAAGTTGCACTCCATCAGCGCGTGGCATGTGATGACATGCAATGGCGCGTCTTTGCCTCATGTGCAATGGCTGTCAAGTGAATTCAACTCTTGAGACGTCTCAAAAGTCTGTAAGGCTGTCAACCTAAGTCAGTAGGGGAAAAAGGAGATGTGTCCCCTAGTATAGAGAGAGCGAGTCGTGCACCCTAGCAGTGGCGGCAGGAGCACCTCCCTTAGACAGCACCCCCCGTGCGTCGCAGATGGCTCGAGGCGGCTCCAGGTCCCTCTCCATGAGAGAGTGGCCCTGCAAGCGCTGCATCTGCTGGGTGAACAGATTGTCCAGCGTCTGATGGGGGGAGGAGGGGGGGGGGGGGGTGGGTCACGGGATGTGAGTTGAGGCTGTGGGGTGGGGAGATGTGGTAAGGCAGCACATGGCGGCTCCAAATCCCTCTCCATGAGAGAATGGCCCTCCATGAACGCGTGACCCTGCAGGCGACGTGTAAAAAGATTATTTTTGAGACGTCTCAAAGAGAATGGCCCTCCATGAACGCGTGGCCCTGCAGGCGCTGCATCTGCTGGGTGAACATGTTATCGAGAGTCTGTGGGGGGTGTGGGTGGGAGGGAAAAGGAGGAAAAGGGGAGGGGGGTTGTGGGATGAGTGGCTGTGGGTGGGCAACACGAGGCGGCATTAGGTCCCTCTCCATGAGGGCGTGGCCCTGCAAACGCTGCCTCTGCTGGGTGAATAGATTGTCCAGCATCTGAAAGGGGAATGGGTGGGAGCGGGGAAATGGGTGGGAGCGGGGAAACGGGTGGGAGCGGGGAAGTGGTCGGAGCTGACACAATGAGAAAAGAACGTGGGTTTGAAGGAAGGCTGCAAGTACTGGGATGTCAAGCGAGGCTATATGTGTGGGGCTATGAATGCGTGGGGCTATGAACGCGTGGGGCTTTGAAATCTGTGGGACTGTGGAATCAAAATCAGGTTGTGCTTACATCGAATGTGATAGCAGCAGAAGCACTCTTGAACCACGACACACCCTCTCTCCGCTTCTCCAGGAAGTGCAGCACCTCTCTCCCATGCCGGTCCCACAGGCCCCTCGCTGCTTTGCCAGGGCCCTACAGCCAGGCTTCTTCACACTCATGTTCACATTGAGAGGGATGATCTATATCAAGGGACACAGAAGGTGTGCTTACATCGAGCGTGATAGCAGCGGAGGCACTCTTGAACCACGATACCCCCTCTCTCCTCTTCTCCAGGAAGTGCAGCACCTCCCGCCCATGCCGGTCCCACAGGCCCCTCGCTGTCCCCACGAAGACACGGCTGCTCAACACTGCATCAGCCTGGTTAGGAGGGTGGGAAGGAGGGGGAAAAGGTTGGGTGAGATGAGGAAATGAACCAGCAGGGCCCTAGCAGTGCCCACGAACACACGGCTGCTCAGCCCTGCATCAGCCGGATGGGGGGAAGGGAGAAGTGGGGGGGAATTGTGGGGGAAACGGGGAGGGGCATGACTCAGTAGGCGCCTTGCTGTGCGCACACACACTCTGTTAACCAGTGCCGCGTCAGCCTGACGGGACGGGGGAACAAGGGAGGTGGGGAAAGGAGACGGGAGAGGGTACGGCAGTGCAGCACCTCCCTCTCTGTGCCCACAAACACCCAGCTGCTCAGCACTGCATCAGCCTGATGGGAGGGGGGAAAAGAGAGGGGGCAAGGGAGAAGGAACAGGAGCTAGAAATGCAGCACCTCCCTTTCGTGCCGGTCCCACAGGCCCCTCGCCGTGCACACAAACACACGGCTGCTCAGCACTGCGTCAGCGTGGTGGGACGGGAAAAAAGGAAGGGGGGGAAAGGGACAGCGTGGGGGAGAGGGGGGGGAGGGGAAGGTGGTGCGATGGATCAACAGGCCCCTTGCCGTGCCCACAAACAGCCGGCTGCTCAGCACTGCATCAGCCTGGTTAGGGGGATGGGATGGGAGGAGGGTGTGAGGAAGAGGGGAATGGTTGGGCGAAGAGAGGAGGCGAGTCAACAGGCCTCTTGCTGTCCCCGCGAACACAAGGCTGCCGCAGCACTGCATCAGCCTGATGGGCAGGTGGGTGAAAATGGCATTGAAGAGGGACAAGAAGAGGGTGTGTCTGAACTCCCACCCAGGCCAGCAGCAATCTGTTGAATTGAGGACAGTCAGAGGCTGCACGAGCACATGAGAATTCTAAATTATGACTTGAACGTCATGTGGTCGCCTGCATGCCTTGGGTTATGGGGAAAGTGAGTGCGAGCAAGGGAGTAGCAGTCGGGCTCACCTGCGCGAGCAGCGAGCCAATGAGCGCGGACAGTGGCTGCAGCTTGGACGTCATGTCGTCGCCTGCCTGAGGCCGCACCTCCTTGAGCACTCGCTTCAATGACGTGGTTCGACCAAGCTGGGTCTGCAGGTGAGACGGGAGGGAGGAGATGGAAGCGAGTTGAAACAATGAACGTGTTTAGAATGTGTAGAAGTGGAATGCACCTCCTTGAGAACCCGCTTCAGTGATGTGGTTCGGCCCAAATGGGTTTGGAGAGGGGGAGGAGCGGAGCGAAGGGATGGAGGGGAGGGAAAGAAAGGGCGTATTTTAAAGGAATTCACTTCCTTGAGCACTCGCTTCAGTGATGTGGTTCGGCCCAGCTGAATCTGCAGGGGAGAGGAGGAGGAGGGAATGGACGGGAGGCAAGCGAATGGAGGGGAGCGAGGAGACGGAGAGAACTAGAGAATCAGGAAGCATGATTTCTGGCTTCCAGACAAATGCCCCTACTTCAACATAAGCTTCAGTATTGCAGATAACACCTCCCCTCTCCCCCCCTCCATGCTTACATTCTCATATAATTTCTCCACCACGCCTTGCAGTGTCGCCCTGTACGTTGTCCTGAGCTCCACTGTCACTTCACTCAGCATCTCCCCAAACAGCACCTCCTCTGAGAGCACCCCTGCTTTACTCACATTCTCGTATAGTTTCTCCACAACGCCTTGCAATGTCGCCCTGTAGGTCGTCCTCAGTTCCACCGTCACTTCACTCAGCATCTCCCCGAATAGCACCTCCCTCCCCCCCGCCACGCCCCCTGCCCCTGCTCCCCCTGCCCCCCCTGCTCCCCCCATCCCCCCTGCCTCCGCCACTCCGCCTCCCTGCCCCCTCCCCCTCCCTGCTCCAGCCTCCCCCCACCCACTCCCCCCACCAGCGCCTCCCCCCATTCCCCCCTGTCCCCCTACACCAGCTCCCCCCAATCCCCCTCCCCCTCCACCTCCCGCTCCCCCTCCCCCAGCAGCAGCAGCAGCCACTCTCTTAGCCGCGGCCCCCAGCATGGCAGCAGCAGCAGCGGCAGCGCCAGCAGCACTGCCCCCGCCAGAGGGGCGCTTGGGTGGGGGGAGGTTGCGCTGGGGAGGGCGGATGAGGGAGGCGGGGGGAGTGTTGGCCACCCACTTGCGCATTCTGAGCTCCACTGTCGGTCGGAGGGTTTCAAGCATTCGCTTGATGGTGTTGAGATAGACGCCCAGCTGAGGGGAAGGGGAAGGGGGCAAGGGAACGGGGGGGAAGGGGTGAGGGGAAACGAGGCTCAGGGGCACGGGGGAAGGAGAGTGGAAGGCGGTATGTCGGACACAGGGGGGGTGTTGGCGACCCACTTCAGCATCCTTAGCTCCACTGTTGGTCGGAGGGTTTCAAGCATTCTCTTGATGGTGTTGAGATACACTCCCAGCTGAGGGGAAGGGGGAGGGGGGAGAGATTGGGAGGGAAGTGAGTGAAAGGATTGTGTGAGACGAAATGACCACGCGAAAAGAAGGGGCAGGAAGAAAGGGCTGAGAAGCTTCCTCTTTGTGGAGGTGGAGAAAGGAGCAGTTGATGGAATTTATAAGGTCACCACTATGGGCACTTGCGGTTGGCTCAACCACTCACCTCTATAGGTACTTGATATGCGAGTGTGGGGCAGCGGCGGGACAGCATCCTGAGAAGCCTTCTTTTTGGTGGAGGTGGAGGAAAGAGCAGTCGGTTCGGTGCAGTGGCACATGCATCACAGCAAAGCACACCGCAGTGGAAGCTCACCTCTATGGGCACTTGATTGGCGAGTGTGGGGCGGCGGCTTGACAGCATGTTGAGAAGCTTCACTCCCAATGACCTCACAGCAACACGCACCGGGGTGTAAGCTCATCCACTCACCCCTATGGGGCACGAACTCACCTCTATGGGCACTTGATACGCGAGTGTGGGGCGGCGGCGGGACAGCATGCTGAGAAGCTTCTTTTTGGTGGAGGTGGCGGAGGGGGCGGAGGAGGAGGAGGGCGTGTTGAGGAGGAGAAGGAAGTTCTGAAAGTGAGAGGCGAGGGATGCGATGGCTGCTCTCTCCACGTCACACACCGCCTGCAAATGGTGAAGCAGGGACGACAGGGATCATAAAGAGACACACAACAAGCATGTGAGGAGGAGAAGGAAATTTCGGAAGTAGGATGCTAGGGATGAGATAGCTGCTCGCTCCACGTCACACACAGCCTGCAATGGTATCCTAACCTGTCCCATCAAACCCTCACCTCCTCCACCAGCAGAGTGTACTGCGGCCACCTCCCAAGCACGGAGTCGAGCTCATCTAGCAGGCTGTTGATGGCCCCGTACACCTCCTCCATGAAGGGAGACGTGGCGTTGCGATCCGACATTGGGGCCAGCACCGCCCACTGTAAGGAGAGTCAGAAGACGGGGGAGAGAGGATGGTGGTATTAGCAGGCTGTTGACAATTCCGTACCCCTCCCCCTTGAAGAGTGACGTGGAGTTACGGTCTAACATGGAAGCCAGAACTACCCACTGTTGGGGGAGTGGGAAGGGGGGGGGGGGACATGAGCAGGCTGTTGGCGATTCCGTACACCCCTTTCTTGAAGGGTGGCGTCGACTTACGGTCTAACATGGGATGGGAGCTAGCGGCGCTCACTGTTGAGAAAGGTATGTTGAGAGGCAAGGGAGGATGGAATGGAAGGGATTTGGGAATCCTAGTAAAGAAATTTATGGAGGTTGAACATGTATACAGCCCCGGGACGGAAGAGCAGGAGGAGCAAGAGGGGCAAGAGAAGGAAGAAGAACGAGAGGAGGAAGAGGGGGGAGAGGAGGGAGAGGACGGAGAGGAGGAGGAGGAGAGGAGGAGGAGGATGAGGAAAGAGATGAGGAGGAGGGGGGGGGAGGGGGGAGGAGAGGAGGAGGAGGAGGAGGAGGAGGAGGAGGAGGAGGAGGAGGAGGAGGGAGGAGGAGGGAGGCGGGGAGGGGGGGAGGAGGGGGAGGAGGGGGAGGAGGGGAGGAGGGGGAGGAGGGGGGGAGGGGAGGAGGGGGAGGAGGAGGGGGAGGAGGAGGGGGAGGAGGAGGGGGAGGAGGGGGAGAGGGGAGGAGGGGGAGGAGGGGGAGGAGGGGGAGGAGGGGGAGGAGGAGGGGGAGGGGGGAGGAGGGGGAGGAGGGGGAGGAGGGGGAGGAGGGGGGAGGGGGAGGAGGGGGAGGGGGGGGGAGGAGGAGGCGGAGAGGAGGGGGAGGAGGGGAGGAGGGGGAGGAGGGGAGCGGGGGAGGGGGAGGAGGGGGAGGAGGGGGAGGAGGGGGGGAGGGGGAGGAGGGGGAGGGGGAGGAGGGGAGGAGGGGGAGGAGGGGGAGGAGGGGGAGGAGGGGGGGAGGAGGGGGAGGAGGGGAGGAGGGGGAGGAGGGGGAGGAGGGGGAGGAGGGGGAGGAGGGGGAGGAGGAGGAGGAGGAGGAGGGGGAGGAGGGGGAGGAGGGGGAGGAGGGGGAGGAGGGGGAGGAGGGGGAGGAGGGGGAGGAGGGGGAGGAGGGGGGGGGAGGAGGGGGGAGGGGGAGGAGGGGGAGGAGGGGAGGAGGGGGAGGAGGGGGAGGAGGGGGAGGAGGGGGAGGAGGGGGAGGAGGGGGAGGAGGGGGGAGGAGGGGGAGGGGAGGAGGGGGAGGAGGGGGAGGAGGGGGAGGAGGGGGAGGAGGGGGAGGAGGGGGAGGAGGGGGAGGAGGGGGAGGAGGGGGAGGAGGGGGAGGAGGGGGAGGAGGGGGAGGAGGGGGAGGAGGGGGGAGGGGAGGGGGAGGCAGAGATGGCGAGGAGAGTGAGGTGGGGGAGGAAGAGGACCACAATGAAACAAAAGAGGGAGCAAGTGGAGAGTAGGAAGGGGCAGCACAAAACACACCTTGGGAGCTCGGCAGACGTCCATGAGAGTGTTAGTGCGCTCCCTGATCCATGCATCCACGTACACTCCGAATAGATGGGGAGCAAGGCGAGACTAGGAGGGAGCAGCACACACCTTGTCTTGGGAGCAGCACACACCTTGCCTTGGGAGCAGCACACACCTTGTCTTGGGAGCAGCACACACCTTGCCTTGGGAGCAGCACACACCTTGCCTTGGGAGCAGCACACACCTTGCCTTGGGAGCAGCACACACCTTGGGAGCTCGGCAGAGGTCCATGAGAGTGTGGGTGCGCTCTCTGATCCATGCCTCCACGTACACTCCGAACAACTCCCTTGCGTCTAGACCTCCGGGTACTTTGCTGCTTGATGTAACAAGGAGAACAAGGCAGGGAGAGGGATGGGATAGGGAAGGGGAGGCACAAACAAGAGAGGGTGTGGGTGCGCTCTCTGATCCACGCCTCCACGTACACTCCGAACAGCTCCCTTGCATCTAGACCTCCGGGTACCTTGCTGCTCGAGATTAAAATGGGGACGAGGCTAAGAGAGGGGTTGGATACCGACGGGAATGGGAAGGGAAAAAAAAGGATGGGAAGGGAAGAGATGCAGATTGGAGATAACGGGAATAGGATGAGGAGGTGATAGCATGCGAACACAAAGGGAAACCAACAATGGCACACCATTTAGAATGGTAGGTCGCATCGACTTGAGACTATATATTTTAAAATGGGTTAGTCGAGATTAATAATGCAGAGGGCTTTTGATACTTGAAAATATAAAAGTAGAAACCCAAAAAAAAAAAAAAAAAAAAAAAAAAAAGGCGAACTCTCAAAATTGATGGTCGCCACTGCAAGCGGGGAGAGCAGAGTCATTTCTACCACGGCGTAATTTACCTCCATCACAGCCTCTAGGTCATGAAAATGGGTGATCCAAAGCTAGTCTTCAACACTTCAAGAGTCGCATGGGGGTTTTCAAATTCATGGAGCGGGCGTTTTATTGTACTTCCCTAACGCATTCCCCACGTGTACAAGTATGTCACGGAGGCGGATATCGCCAAGATGGAGAGGAGCAGGATAGCCACTACCTTAGTTTCCTAGCCTGCCCTTTTCCACCTTGACGATATCCCGTAACATGCTTGAACACGTGGCGAACGCGCTAGAAAAGTACACAAGAAACGCTCGCTCCATTCATTTCAAAAGCCTCCATGCGATTCTTGACGCTTCAAAAGACCAGCTATATCATTCGTTTTCTCAACGTACAGGTTGTGATAGAGGTGAAATACGTTGTAGTAGATATTGCCCTTTTTTCTCCACTTCCGGTGACGACCATCTGCCTCGAGGATCTCGTCTGAAAAAATCTCCACCTATCATGGCCTGAACCCTAGTGCAACCACGATGTCTCACCCTGCATCCCATGATAATCCCTACTACAAATGCTTCACTCACCCCACGCCCCACAGCATGAGCCTGTCCTCCACGTCAGCAGTGGCGTGCAGCAGGTTCTTGACATGTGGCAGCGGGTGCTGAGGTGGCACCGCCAGCAGGAACTGGTTAATCCGCCTCTGCAGCTCCACCATGTACACGCCAGCTGTCAATTCAGGTAAGTCCACAAAGCTGGATAAAGGAGGGAGGGAACGGAAGCCAAGAAGTTCAGGCACGCCGAGCCAGCCCTTTCTGCAGCTCCACCATGTACACACCTGCTGTCAACTCGTGCAAGTCCACAATGCTGGGAGGCGGGAGGGATAGGGATAGGGAGATGGGATGAGAATTCTCATGTCTGCAGGAACAGGCATTCATGGCGACACAGGAACTTGAGTTTATGATGTTCCTCTCTCCACATCATAGGAACTTGCATCCTCACGCCATAGCAGCACTACCCCATGCACAAGCTCACACCAGGGCAACACACCTGGGCAGGATGTGTTGGTTGTGATTACCTATATCCGCCCTGCACCTCTCTCCACATCGCCACACACAATCGCACACCAGTGCCACACCAGCACCGCCCCACACAAGCCCCACAGTAGCAAGCACAGCAGCACACACACAAGCACACAAGCAAGCGCAAACAGCCACCCACCTGGGCAGGATGTGTTGGTTGTGAATGCCGATATCCGCCTGCACCTCTCTCCACATCGCCACACACGCCAGTCGCATGCTCCCATACGCCTCCCTTTGCTCCTCCATATCCCCCCCCTCCCCTCCCCGCATCGCCCCCCTCCCCATCCCGCCTGCTCCCCCCATTCCGCCGGCGCCCCCTCCCCCTCTCCCCCTGCCTCCCCCCGGACTGCACCCCATGCCCGCTTGCCCCTGCCCCTGTGCCTGCCCTTGCATGTTGCTGCTGCCAGTGCCAAGGCAGAACGTGCCGTTGACGTATTCGTCGGTCTCTGACAGGTGTTGCCGGCACCGCCGCCGCGCAGCTGTCTGGAATGGGGAGAGTGGTGTGGGGAAAGGCGGAACAACGTGCCGTTGACGTATTTGTCGGTCTCCGACAAGTGTTGTCAGCACCGCCGCCTTACTGCCGTCTGAGTGGGGAGGAAGAGGAGAATGGGGGAGGTGGGAAGGCAAGGCAAGCAGGCAGAATGTGCCGTTGACGTATTCGTCTGTCTCTGACAGGTGCTGCCGGCACCGCTGCCGCGCCGCTGTCTGTGTGGGGAGGGAGTGGAAGGGTAGAGGATTGGGAGAGGAGAAGGGAGAAGGTGGGTAAGGGCAAGCAAGAAGGCAAAACGTGCCGTTGACGTATTCGTCGGTCTCTGACAGGTGTTGCCGGCACCGCCGCCGTGCTGCTGTCTGTGTGGGAAGAGAGGGGAAGGGAGAAGGATGGAAAGAGGATGTTGGAAGCCAGCAGGACCAACAAGGCAGAATGTGCCGTTGACGTATTCGACCATCTCTGACAGGTGCTGTCGGCACCGCCGCCGCGCTGCTGTCTGTGTGGGGAGGGCGCGGGGTGGAGGCGGGGTGGGGGGGGGGGGGTGGGGGGTGGGGGTGGGGGTGGGGGGGAGGCAAGGAGAATGTGGGATGCGAGCGGGATGGGACTAACAAGGCAGAACGTGCCGTTCGTATTCGTCAGTCTCTGACAGGTGCTGTCTGCACCGTCGTCACGCTGCTGTCTGTTTGGAGAGAGTGTGGGGGAGGAGGGGGTAAGAGAGAGGGGAATAGAATTGGGAGAGGAAAGGGACGGGGTGAGAAGGTTAGGGCAGTCGGCAGGACGTGCCATTAACGTACCTGTCTGTCTCTGGCAGGAGCTGCCGGCACCGCTGCCTTGCTGCTGTCTGAGTGGGGAGGGAGTGGGGTGGAGGCGGGGTGGAAGGGGGGTGGGGAGCTGGGGGAGGCAAGGAGAATGTGGGATGCCAGCGGGACGGGACCAACAAGGCAGAACGTGCCATTGGTGCTGCAGCGCTGCTGTCTGTTTGGCGATACTTTTGAAAATTCCTGAAAGGAAAGAGAGTTGGATAGGGCTGTGGGGGAGAGAAGTAAGAAGGGAGGGGGGAGGAGAGAGTTGGGAGGAAAGAGGAGGGAGGATGACCTGTTAATGTATACACGTCTGTTTTCACTTTCAAAAACCCCCTCTCCTCTCACCTGCAGGTATCCGCAGAACTGCTGCTGCACCTCTGGCAGCAGCAGGTCGTTCAGCAGCCCAAACAGGTGCACCGCAGGGGGAATGGCCGGCGCCACCAGCGCTGCTGCCACTGTCTCTGCCCCGGCTAGAGATCAGCTCAGTGCCTTACCCCGGCCTTACACACACACACCACTGTTCCCTGTAACCCCCCCACAAATCTCACCTGCAGGTATCCGCAGAACTGCTGCTGCACCTCTGGCATCAGCAGGTCGTTCAGCAGCCCAAACAGGTGCACCGCGGGGGGAATCATCCGCGCCACCAGTAAAACCTCCCATCTCACCTGCAACCAGTGATCACCCTCCCTCCCCCCCTCTCCTCTCACCTGCAGGTATCCGCAGAACTGCTGCTGCACCTCTGGCAGCAGCAGGTCGTTCAGCAGCCCAAACAGGTGCACCGCGGGGGGAATGGCTGGTGCCACCAGCGCTGCCGCCTCTGCCCCCACCAGCGATCGCCCCAGGGAGGCACAGAGGTGGGCGGCGGAACGGGAGGAGTCGGCGATGCCTGAAGGGGCAGACTCGCTGAGAGACTTGTAGTTCTCGAAGGTGAGCTGAAGCAGATCTCCTACTCTTTCCTCCATGTCTGCTAGCATGCGCGCCTGCAGTTTTGGGGTAAAACAGAGAGGTGCAAAGCGGTGGGTGATGGTGCTGGCACGATCGGCAATGCATGAAGAAGACCCGCCTCTGCCCCCACCAGCGATCGCCCCAGGGAGGCACAGAGGTGGGCGGCGGAACGGGAGGAGTCGGCGATGCCTGAAGGGGCAGACTCGCTGAGCGACTTGTAGTTCTCGAAGGTGGGCTGGAGGAGATCGCCCACTCTCTCCTCCATATCTGCTAGCATGCGGGCCTGGGGTGGGGAAAGGGCGATGGGGAGGAGAACAGAGGGGTGCCGCGTGGTGAGTGGTGGTGCCAGCACAGTCGGGCGATGTCTGAGGGGGCAGACTCGCTGAGCGACTTGTAGTTCTCGAAGGTGAGCTGAAGGAGATCGCCCACTCTCTCCTCAATGACTGCTAACAAGCGCGCCTGCAGGGAGAGAAGGGAAGGGGAGGCGAGGAGACGAGAAGCGAAGCGGGAGGTGACGTATATTAGAGCGGCATTGTGGATGAGACGCCAGTTGTGTATGACCCTCTTTGAGACGTCTCAAAATAACCTTTATACACGACAGTCGTGTATGATCCCCAGCCATGCTGCTGCCTCTCCTATTCAGTCACACTCATGTGGGATCACTCACCTCCTGTTTGGTCACACTGCTGCCGTCACTGTCATGTGCATGCAGCACCGGCGCCAGCAGCTGGTGAATGAGAGTGAGGCAGTCGGCTGTTGGCATTGCCACGTCCATCACACGCGTGAGGTACCTGCCAAACGGAGCAGAGGCGGACATAAGTGGATGGAGCAAGAGAGGGATGGGTGGGTGGGTGGGCGGGTGGGGGTGGGACACTGTCATGTGCATGCAGCATGGGCGCCAACAGCTGGTGGATGAAAGTCAGGCAGTCTGCTGTTGGTGTTGCCACGTCCATCACTCGCGTGAGGTACCTGTGCCAACCAAGGGACAGTGAATAAAAGCATACAAGGACTTATTGATACAGAGATCATCTGAGAGGCATGGGAACACGGCACTGTCACTGTCAATGCATGCGATGCGGCACCAGCGTAAGGTGGCAATTTGATCGCAGTGCGGTGCGGTGACACACCATAGCGGGAGGCGAACTGATCGCAGTGCGGTGCGGTGACACACCATAGCGGGAGGCGAACTGATCGCAGTGCGGTGCGGTGACACACCATAGCGGGAGGCGAACTGATCGCAGTGCGGTGCGGTGACACACCATAGCGGGAGGCGAACTGATCGCAGTGCGGTGCGGTGACACACCATAGCGGGAGGCGAACTGATCGCAGTGCGGTGCGGTGACACACCATAGCGGGAGGCGAACTGATCGCAGTGCGGTGCGGTGACACACCATAGCGGGAGGCGAACTGATCGCAGTGCGGTGCGGTGACACACCATAGCGGGAGGCGAACTGATCGCAGTGCGGTGCGGTGACACACCATAGCGGGAGGCGAACTGATCGCAGTGCGGTGCGGTGACACACCATAGCGGGAGGCGAACTGATCGCAGTGCGGTGCGGTGACACACCATAGCGGGAGGCGAACTGATCGCAGTGCGGTGCGGTGACACACCATAGCGGGAGGCGAACTGATCGCAGTGCGGTGCGGTGACACACCATAGCGGGAGGCGAACTGATCGCAGTGCGGTGCGGTGACACACCATAGCGGGAGGCGAACTGATCGCAGTGCGGTGCGGTGACACACCATAGCGGGAGGCGAACTGATCGCAGTGCGGTGCGGTGACACACCATAGCGGGAGGCGAACTGATCGCAGTGCGGTGCGGTGACACACCATAGCGGGAGGCGAACTGATTGCAGTGCGGTGCGGTGACACACCATAGCGGGAGGCGAACTGATCGCAGTGCGGTGCGGTGACACACCATAGCGGGAGGCGAACTGATCGCAGTGCGGTGCGGTGACACACCATAGCGGGAGGCGAACTGATCGCAGTGCGGTGCGGTGACACACCATAGCGGGAGGCGAACTGATCGCAGTGCGGTGCGGTGACACACCATAGCGGGAGGCGAACTGATCGCAGTGCGGTGCGGTGACACACCCTAGCGGGAGGCGAACTGATCGCAGTGCGGTGCGGTGACACACCATAGCGGGAGGCGAACTGATCGCAGTGCGGTGCGGTGACACACCATAGCGGGAGGCGAACTGATCGCAGTGCGGTGCGGTGACACACCATAGCGGGAGGCGAACTGATCGCAGTGCGGTGCGGTGACACACCATAGCGGGAGGCGAACTGATCGCAGTGCGGTGCGGTGACACACCATAGCGGGAGGCGAACTGATCGCAGTGCGGTGCGGTGACACACCATAGCGGGAGGCGAACTGATCGCAGTGCGGTGCGGTGACACACCATAGCGGGAGGCGAACTGATCGCAGTGCGACTCCCAGAAGGCTGAGAGGCGAGATAGAGTAAAAGCCCTCTTTTCTGAGGGCAAAGAGGAAGTCACCTGAGCCTCGTAAAGAACTGATTGCACAGCCACTCCCCCAGGGGCCTGAAAGGCGGAGGTTTGTAAGAGCTCCTCTTGTTCCTGTAAGAGTCTGAAAGGCGTAAGTTTGTAGAGGAACTTACCTGAGCTTGGTGTAGTGTGGTGAGACCCCATAGCAGATAGCAAACTGATTGCACAGCCAATCCCAGTGGCCTGAGAGGCGGATTCTGAGCTAAGCGCACCTGAGTTTTGTGTAGTGTGGAGAAACCCCATAGCAGGTAGCAAGCTGGTCGCACAGCCACTCCCAGGGGTGCAGAGGCAGAGGTTGCGTGCATGAGGTGTTTCTCTCGGTGTTGAGCAAGGGAGGCACACAAGAGAAACACCAAGCGAAAACCCTCACCTGAGCCACCAGCTTGCCTCCGAGCTTGAGAGGTGCTTCAAAAGAAAACCGCACCTGAGTTTTGTGCAGTGTGGGGAGGCCCCATAGCAGATAGCAAACTGGCCGCACAGCCACTCCCAGGGGCCCGAGAATCGGAGATTGAATAAAAGCTTTTCTTCGGGGGGAAAAGCGATTTGCCTGAGCTTGGCGGACTCTGAGCTAAGCGCACCTGAGCTTGGTGTAGTGTGGGGAGACGCCATAGCACGTAGCAAATTGATCGCACAGCCACTCCCAGGGGCCGGAGAGGCGGAGGTTGCGCGCGTGGAAGCCCTGAGCTGCCATGGCTGCTGCTAGCACCCAGTCGTATGCTGCTGACTCGGAGATTGGTTGGCACTGGTGGTGGGGAGGTGGGAAAATGGAGGTGAGAAGGAATCAGTGGGCATGAATGGATGACGAGGTGGTGTATTGAAAGGTGTGCGCATGGAAGCCCTGCGCTACCATGGCTGCTGCTAGCACCCAGTCGTACGCTGCTGATTCTGAAATGGGCTGGCACTGGTGGTGGTGAAGAGATGAGGGAAACAGGGAGAGGAGGGAAAGTAAATGAGTCCAGTGGATTTGGGGGTGCGAGTGTGGAAGCCCTGAGCTGCCATGGCCGCTGCGAGCACCCAGTCGTACGCTGCTGACTCCGTGATTGGTTGGCACTGGTGGTGGGATGAATAGGGGTGAAAGAGAGCGGGAGGCGAGCAGGCGACTTAAACGGATTGAGAGAGGTTGCGTGCGAGGGAGCCTGAGCTGCCATGGCTGCTACTAGCACCCAGTCGTATGCCGCTGACTCCGTGATTGGCTGACACTGGTGGTGGTGAAGAGATGAAGGTGACACAGAGAGAAGGGAAAGCAAGTGAGTCCAGCGGATTTGGGTGTGCGAGAGTGGAAGCGAGCACGGAAGCCCTGGGCTGCCATGGCCGCTGTGAGCACCCAGTTGTATGCTGCTGACTCGGAGATTGGCTGGCACTGGTGGTGGGGGAGGTGGAAGAGAGGGGAGGAGGAAACTGCAGCATGAAGGGAAATGGTTGTTAAAAGGCTAGCACTGGTTGTGGGGGGGAAGGGGACGTGAAAAGGAGAAAGAAGCAGTGTGGTGGATAGGAATGTACATAATCTCTGCCCAAAAAAGGTTGTTATTTAAGTATTTCTTTTAACTTCACATGCTTGCAGTGATCGCTTGACATGGTTTATATTTTTAACGAACGCATCAGAAAACACCCCTCGACAAACACGATCGCACAATCCCTCACAAACCCTCACACACTCTCACTCACTCTCACACACCCTCACACACTCTCACACACTCACACTCTCACGCACCCTCACATACCAACACACACCAACACACACCGTCACCCACTCTCACACACCCACCGCACCTGTGTGCCGTAGTCCCTGGCGCAGGGCACGAGAGACACAGCACATCCACAACACCAACACATCCCCTCTCACACCCGCACACCGCATTACACACCTGCGTGCCGTAGTCCCGGGCACAGGGCACGAGCGACACGGCGAGCTGCACGCAAGCCACCTCCTGCTCATGCTTGAGTTGAACGAGACGCAACCCTCCTGCACCCCCTCACCCCTTCACACACAATTCAACACCCCGCCACGCACCTGCGTGCCATAGTCCCTGGCACAGGGCACCAGCGACACGGCGAGCTGCACGCGAGCCACCTCCTGCTGACACGTGTCCCTCACTGCCAGCCAATGGCAGCGCTGCGACAGTGACACGTGGGCACCTGGGTGCTGAGAGAACAAAGGGCGACAGGAGGGGGGGGAGGAAGGTGGGTGGGGTAGTGCGGTTGAAGGGAGGGTGGGGTAGTGCGGTTGAAGGGAGGGTGGGGTAGTGCGGTTGAAGGGAGGAAGGGGAGAAATCAATGGCAGCGCTGCGACAGGAGGGGGGGGGGGAGGGAGGAGGGTGCCAATCAATGGTCGGTTGAAGGGAGGAAGGGGAAAAGGGAAATCAATGGCAGCGCTGCGACAGTGACACGTGGGCACCCGGGTGCTGAAGGGTAGAGTGCGACAGCGGAAGGGGGGGAGGGGGGAGCGGGGAAGGGGGAGGGGGAGCGGGGAGGGGGGAGGGGGGAGGGGGGAGGGGGGGGGGGGAGGGGGGAGGGGGAAATGAGGGAAGAGGGCGACAGTGACACGTGGGCACCTGGGACTGAGGGTAGAGTGCAGCAGCCGGCAGGGGGAACGGGGGAGGGGAGGGGGTGATGGGTGAAGGGGGGTATGAAATTAAGGGAGAGGGCGACAGCGACACGTGGGTGCCGGGGTGCAGAGGGTAGTAGAGTAGAAGGTGCAGCGAGGGGAGAGGGACAGATTAGATTTTGAGGCGCCTCAAAAATTGCCTGGGTGGTGAGAGGGTACTAGAGTAGAGTGAAGTAGGGTGCTGAGAGAGTAGGGGGTGCCGCGGGGGGAGAGGGACAAAGAAGAGGGGAAGAAGGAGGGAGGGGTTGGAGCGGGGTGGGAGGGAAGAGAGAAGCGGCAGGTTCTTGAAAAGTGTTGGTTTCAGTAACAGACAAGAGCAGTGGTGAGACGGCCACACTTCTCATTAATCAGTCACTCATTTACTACTTGCCCTTGCCACCCACCCATTCACCCTTGACATTTCACCCATCAACTCCTTACCACTCACCCCTTAGAGCCAATCATTCACCCGTCCACCCTTAAGCACTCCCCCCTTCACACCTTATCACTCCCTCCAGTTCACCCCTTTGAACTCACCCCTTCCTCCATGAGCATAGCTGCAGGCACCGAGGCCTGCCCCTTAACCCACAGCGATCACCACTCGCCCATTTACCCATCAAGTCCTTGCAATAAATCCATCCCATTTCTCGCCAAACACCCCAGCACTCCTTATCGCTCACCCCAGCACTCCTTATCCCTCACCCCAGCACCCCTTATCGCTCACCCCAGCACTCCTTATCGCTCACCCCAGCACTCCTTATCGCTCACCCCAGCACTCCTTATCACTCACCCCTTCGTCCATGAGCGTAGCAGCAGCCACTGACGCCTGTCCTCTTAACCCACTGCGATCATGCACCTCCACCACCACCTCCTGTCGATCGCTCTCCACAGGTCTGCTCGTGAGGGAGGAGAAGGGAGAGAAGGGGGAGTGGGATGAAGGAATGGTAACGAAGGAGGGGAGAGGGAAACGAGACACAGCAGCAGCCACTGACGCCTGTCCTCTTAACACACTGCCATCCTGCACCTCCACCACCACCTCCTGTCGATCGCTCTCCACGGGACTGAATGGAAGAGAGGAGAGAGAGGGGATAGAGGGCAGAGAGGAAGAGTGCGGTAACGCGTGGGGTGACTGGGCTGCAGCCACAGTAGCCTGTCCTCTTAACCCACTGCCATCCTGCACCTCCACCACCACCTCCTGTCGATCGCTCTCCACAGGTCTGAATGGAACAGACGGGGGAGAGGAAAGAGAGGAAGAGTGCAGCAGGGGTGAGGTGACTGGGCTGCAGCCACGGTAGCCTGTCCTCTTAACCCACTGCCATCCTGCACCTCCACCACCACCTCCTGTCGATCGCTCTCCACAGGTCTGAATGGAAGAGAGGGGTGAGAACGGTGGAGTGGGACAAAGGAGCATAAGTGTGGGACACAGGTGCAAGGTATGTTACCTGCCTGCCTCCCTGCACCCACTGCGCTCATGCACTTAAACCACCACCACCTCCTGTCAACTCAACAGTCGCCACAACGAGGAGACATAAATTCGGTGCTCTGGTCTCACAGGGTAGTGCTGTGTGTTAGGATTGTGCTGTGTGCAGCGAGGCTTACACAATAATGCACGGTGGGTGTGTGTGTTGGTTTTGTGTGTTGTGGATGTATCTTGGAGGTGTGTGCAGCACGACTTACAGGTTGATGCAGTGGTGGGTGTTGGGGTTGACCCTCCGTGCTAAAATTAGTGTTCTGAGACGTCTCAAAACAACGCATAACACTTGAGGGTATGTCTAGGAGGTGTGAGCAGCATGGCTTACAGGTTAATGCAGTGGTGGGTGTTGGGGTTGACTCTCCGTGCTTCACCTGCCTCCTCTGATGGGCATCGCACGGCCACCAGCACTCCCTCTGACAGCAGCAAGAGAATGAACGCAGGGAGGAATAGGCAGAGGAGAATGTAAGGGGAAGAGGAACAAGGCAAACAGTGGTGTGAAGCGGTGTGATGCGGTGTGCAAAAAAAAACGTCACCACAAGCACCAGAAGAATTACGTGAAGCAACAGAATGATCCCCTGACGCCACAGACAAAGCACCTGAAGCAACAGAGGAATCACCTGGAGCAGCAGTGGTGGCTTCAGCAGCCAGCCCTCTGAGGTTGGCCATGCCCCCCTTGATCTGCCGCATCATGCTGCTCACTGCTCCCCCCGCTCCCCCTGTTCCGCCTGTTCCCCCCGCTGCTGCCCCCCTGCGCCTCCCTGGTTCTCGCCTTCCCCCTGCGCCCCGCCCATCCCCTTCCCCTCGTCCCCCTTGCTTGTCATGCGCACCTTGCGGACTGGGGGTGGGGGATTGGTGGAGAAATGGGAGGAGATTAAGGGAGTGCGCTTTTGAGTCGACTCAAAACCCGTCCCCCCATCTCCCCTCGACCCCCTTGCTTGTCATGCGCACCTTGCGCACTGGGGGGCATTTTTGGGGGGTATTTGCAGAGGATGGGGGATTATCGTGGGAAGATTAGGAAGAGGTGACTTTTGAGTCGACTCAAAGGCGCACTGGGGGGAATCTCGGGAGGTATTTGCATAAAATTGGGGGTGGGAAGGTTAGGGAGAGATCGGGTGGGAAAGGCAGAAAAGAAGGACATTGAACAGAGGTAGGAAGACAGAAGGTGTGAAGAGAAGAGAGGGGAAGATGGGAGGTGTGGAAGGGAGGAGAGATGGGGATCGGTGTGGGAAGGGGGGGGATGAGATGGGGGGTGTGAGGTCAAGGAGAGATGGGGGGTGTGAGGTCAAGATTAGACGTGAAAGACAAAGTCAATGAGACCCAGGCAGCGACCCACCTTGCAGCTTGAGTGTGCCAATGCCGCGGTGCCTCTTTCGAGCAGACGAATGGCCATACGGAGAGAGAGAGAGAGAGTGGAGAACCCATGCAGAGGGGGACGAACTCATGCCTACGACGCAGGGAGCACAGTGAGTCAGTGTGAGTCACTGTGACAGTCACACTGTGACCCACCTTGCAGCTTGAGTGTGCCAATGCCGCGGTGCCTCTTTCGAGCAGACGAGTGGCCATACGGAGAGAGAGGAGAGCTGGAGAACCCATGCAGAGGGGATGTGCCCTCATCTCCGTTTCTCCCCCCTCCCCCTCCTCCCCCTCCTCCTCCTCCTCCTCCTCCTCCTCCGCCCTGCCTGTCACTGGCGTCTGCTGCGTTTCGAGCACTCACAGGCACCAGCATGAGTGGCTGGAGTCTGGGGGAGGTGCGCGGGAAGGGACGGAAGATTCCTTTCACTTCTGGCACTTGAATTCAAGCGGCGAATAACAGTGAAATGAGAATTCATGGCAGATTAGAGGTGTCCCCAAACACTAGGACACTCACCCGAAGAACGTGCGAAGTGAGGCGCAGGCAGCGTCTTGGAGGAAGAAATGGGCGTGGGGAGACCCCTTGGATGCTTCGTCCATGCACATGCGCACACATGCATCGTACGCCACTGTCGCACTCCACCTCTCCTCCGCACTGCAATGAGGCATGGGGCATGGAGATTACATGAGGCATAAAGCACGGAGTGAGGTGGGCGTGGGGGATGCCCCCTTGGATGCCTCGTCCATGCACATGCGCACACATGCATCGTATGCCACTGTCGCACTCCACCGCTCTTCCGCACTGCATTGGAGCAAGCAAGGAGCATGGGGTATGGGATATGGGGCATGAGGCATGGGGAATAGGACATGGGGCAGTGGGGTTACCATGTCTGGCGCTGTGGTTACCATGTCAGGCAGTGCAGTTACCACGTCAGGCAGTGCAGTTACCACGTCAGGCAGTGCAGTTACCACGTCAGGCAGTACGGCTAGTTACCATGTCCGGCAAGTGTAGTTACCACACCACAGGCCATGCAGTAACCAGTAACCGTACCTGGCGAGTTGCATGGGCTCGACAACAGGAGGGTGGGAGTGCCCCATGGTGCGATGCAGTGTGGTGTGGTGGGGGTATGGGAAGACAAGAAGGTTTGTCCTGAGTCGCCTCGTTTACAGTGTGGTTACTCGGCTGTGTGGTAACCAGTAACCATACCTGGCGAGTTGGATGGGTTCGACTGCAGGCGGTTGAGTGTGCCCCGTGGTGCGATGGGGTGTGGTGCGATGGGGTGTGGTGCGATGGGGTGTGGTGCGATGGGGCACGGTGGGGGTGTGGGGAGACATAAAGGCCTCTGTCTGAGTCGCCTCATCAACAGTGTGGTTACCAGGTGTGGTAACCAGTAACCGTACCTGGCAAGTTGGATGGGCTCAATCGCAGGCGGGTGAGAGTGCCCCGTGGTGCGATGGGGCGCGGTGGGGGTCTGGGGAGACAAAAAGGCCTGTTCCGAATCGCCTCATTAACAGTGTGGTTACCATGTTGGGCTGTTTGGTAACCAGCAGCCATACCTGGCGAGTTGGATGGGCTCGATAGCAGGCGGTTGGGTGTGTCCCATGGTGCGATGGGGCGTGGTGGGGGTGTGGGGAGACATAGGCGCGTCTACCCCAGCGCGCTCCGCCCTGCTAGGAAGGGCGCATAGGTTGCGGGGGAAGGGGGAAAAGGGGAGGGAAGGCCTGGTGAAGCGATGGGCGAGATGGGGGTGTGGGGAGTGTGTCTCCCCCTGCGCGCTCTGGCCTGCTGGGAAGGGCGCATGGGGAGGCGGGGGAGGGGGAACGGAGGGAAGCGTGAAGGAAGGTATGGTGAAGCGATGGGGCGTGGTGGGGGTGTGGGGAGACAGAGGCGTGTTGCCCCTGCACGCTCCGCCCTGCAGTGAAATGGGGACGGGGAATATGGCAGGGGCGGGAGGAAAAGGGGGATTGCCCTGTGAAGCAAATGCTCGCTGGTGCGATGGGGCGTAGTGGCGGGAGGGAGGGAGGGGGGAGAGGAGGGACGCACGAACACTCCACTGTGACGGGCGGGGGACTAACCTCAGCACCCCGTGCTACAGCCGCCAAAGCACCCCGTGCTACAGCCGCCAAAGCACCCCGTGCTACAGCCGCCAAAGCACCCCGTGCTACAGCCGCCAAAGCACCCCCTGCTACAGCCGCCATAGCACCCCCTGCTACAGCCGCCAAAGCACCCCGTGCTACAGCCGCCAAAGCACCCCGTGCTACAGCCGCAAAAGCACCCCGTGCTACAGCCGCCAAAGCACCCCGTGCTACAGCCGCCACAACACCCCGTGCTACAGCCGCCCAAGCACCCCGTGCTACAGCCGCCACCACACCCCGTGCTACAGCAGCCCAAGCACCCCGTGCTACAGCCGCCAAAGCACCCCGTGCTACAGCCGCCAAAGCACCCGTGCTACAGCCGCCAAAGCACCCCGTGCTACAGCCGCCAAAGTATCCCATGCAACAGCCGCAACAACACCCCGTGCTACAGCCGCCCAAGTAGTCACCGCGTTTCCAAACCACACACCCGTTATGCTGCGTTCGTATGCTACCTGCAGCACGGTTTTTACCCCGTTCGTAAATCGCATATATATTCGTTATCCCACATCAACATCATGCCACGTACGCGTTATACCGCACGTCTCTGCAACCCGCATATCGGATCGCAATTACCATCTTCCAATCCAAACCAATTTACGCGACAGACTCGCGAACATGCGACCTGCGCGATTCACCTCTGCGACGCCTGCGACGGCGAGTCCGTCGTCGCGCCCGACTCCTCCCGCACGGTGCTCAGGCGCAGCGCGCTTTCCCGGCCCAGCCCCACCGCGGACCGCCCCCCGCCGCTCCACCTTCCGCTGCTCATCCCGGCGATTCCGCGCTTTCCCGCTCCCCGCTTCCGCCCGCGTCTGGCCGCTGCGGCTGCGGCGCCGCGCGGGTGGGCGCGCCGGGCGCGGCGCGCGCGGGCGGGCCGCCAGCGCTCATGGCGGAAAAGGGCGGCGCGCTAGGGGTCGTGCTGACGTCGCCGCGACTCGCAAGACTGTCGCTGTCCTGTCGCTGTGCCTGCCCGTGGCTGTAGTTCCGGCTGTAGCTGGGATCGTTGCTTCGGTTGTAGCTGACACCGTTACTTCGGCTGTAGCTCTGGCTGTCTCGTACACTATTCCGTTGACTGCCGCGTTGACTGTAGCGTTGACTGTCCTTCGGGCTGTAGCTGTCGCGATGCGGACCAGGCCCCCCCACCGCTCTCAACACCGCCTCATCCGCCTCCTCCTCTTCCTCCTCGTCCCGCTCTCGCTCCCGCTCCGCTCCCACTTCCGTGCGCGTTCCCGCTCCTCCTGCTCCCAGTCGTCAATTCCGCCGAGATTTGCGCGATCGTTATTAGTAGCGTCTCCCGCGTCGCCTTTGACCATAGACGACAGCACGCTAGGTGCGAACTCTAAGGAATGATCTAAGAACGGCTCGGCTGCCAAATCGTCGTCTTCCTCCGCCTCCTCGTCTTCCTCCTCGTCCACGTCGTTAACCTCCACTTGGCGACTGTTACCGACGCTCGCGACGTTCGCGACGTTCGCGAAGTTAGGGTTCCTGTCGCCCAGCACGCCGTTACTCCACTCGCCGCTGTCGTAAAAGCCGCTCTCCCGCTTCGCCCCCGCCACCGGCTTCGATCGGCTCTGCAAATCCGGAATCGCGGAGCGGCCTTGCGCGTCGTACGGCGTTTCCTCGCCCGTACGACTACGTTTCACCTCTTGGCGGTTCATCTCCCACGTGGAGCTTCCCATGTTGGATGATACTCGGCTCTTTTTCACTCCGACCGGTCCGTAATCCTCGTTACCGTTCTCATCCGCCCACGCTGCTGCCTCCTGCCCGTAATCGCGGCTCTCCATACCCATATTGGGCATGTCCATTGACTCGTACGCCGAGCGTCCTGTTGCCACGGGTTGCTGATACTGGTGCTGCTGATCCGTTCCTCGCACGCCGCGCGTCCCTTTGCTCCACCCGCCTCCTTTCATGGCGTCCCGGCGAGAAGCCCACGTGGCCTAACTAGGATTTTCTTGATTGCTTATCAAGCTAAGCAGTAGCTAGAACAGCTGGAGAAATACCATACGGAATGTGCCTGCGCATTTCTGACACATTTGGGTGCAATGTCATGCACAGCGCGGAGTGCTTTGGCGGGAAAAACAATTTTGAAGCTCCACAATTTCGTCTGCCTGCTTCTGAGAACCCATTCTCACAAGTTCCGGATCGACCCGGATTCTGAACTTGATCTCATAACGAGCCTTTCTACGATGTGTGATTTGGACCAGTCGGGGGGCGACATCTGTGCCAATTTACTCCGAAACCTGCCGAAACACGACCTTGTAAGCTTCTGACACACCGTAGCGGCTCGCTGCTCGCCGTAGAATTCGTTTGAAGCTTGCAGGGCGTATGTGAACTATATTGTCAGCTTGATGTTTTGATACAAATAAATACCTCAATGTCTAGAATAATTGGCGTAAAAGCAGCAGAACACCCTGCTCACTCACTTTCCCCTGTATTTCCGCCACATTCCATCCCCTCCGCTGCCCTTCAACCTTCCCCTCCGCTGCCCTTCAACCTTCCCCTCCGCTTCCCTTCAACCATCTCCCCTCCTCTCCCGCCCGCCTTCCCACACTCACCCCTCACTTCCCACGTCCAAGCCCACCCCTCTCCCCGACCCCTCGTCCCTAACCCCTACATAAACGCTCTCACCTCACATCTCTCCCGTTACCTCAGTCTTATGCTTTTTTTTCTCTGGTGGGCTTGTCGAACTCACAGCGTCGGATCTTGTCCATCGTGCCTTATTACCTCGAGCCTTGGGAGTGGATTCGTGCTGTGAGCGACGCCTGGACGAGGCAAATGAGCCACATATGCCAAGTATAACGGGCATGATTTAGATCCTCGAATAAAGAAGTTTACGTGCCGCGCAGCTGCTTCATCTCGCCTGTTGATACGTTATTGTGCGCTAGGAAGCATCAGCGCACGTGTGAATTGATTTAGATGCTATTATCTAGTTGTACATTGTACTTCACGTTCCGCAGATCGTGTGCGCGGGTTCCCCTCGCTTCATTACGCTCGCTTCTTGGCTTGCTTGCGATTTCGTGACGAATTTGCTGAACGTTCACTGAAGCAGCAATTGCTAGGGGGCGCCACGTACGCGCGACGGGCTTGAGCTTCAGTGCGCGGATCGTTCGCAGTACGCAAAGATTACACTTGTCAAAATGTATTTGTCAAAATGTATTTCTCAATACACTTTCATCAACAATCAGCAACAAGGGCCACACTCTTGCTAAACCCAATGGCGTCAACGGCAGCTGTGTCACACCCTTGGTGCTGATTCTCGATGCGGCGCTACATAACGCCGTCTCTTGCTACCAACTACTATAGTACTCAGGGATGAGGCACAGCGCGGCGCCATTACACCTTGCATGCGAGGTTGACAACGATGCTACCCCTGGAGAGAAAATATGGCAGGGAATCAGGCAAGCGTCAAGAACAAGTAACAAACGTGAAGAAACCATCTATATTGTAAGAACAGAAGACGCAGGTTTTCTGGCGCCAAGGGTTTGAGATGTTACCGGTTGGAGTGGGAGGTGAAAGCCTGGGTGCTGGAGTAGGCCCAAATCATGTTGTTGTTACCGACGTAGTTGACAGGACCCAGACCGCCCTTGCCCATACGGGTGAACCTGAAATGAAATCAAACGCACGGGTTAAGTACTTCTCCAAACGCCACATAAACGGAACTGAAAACAACCTCGGAGGTGCAAGAACGGGCATGATGGCGTACGACTCGCTGTGTAAGGTTTTCGCTCAGTGGGAACAGACGAAACTCACTTTACGATCTTGCCACCGTCAGAAGCGGTGACCACGGATTTCGCGGACAGCTTCACTGCGGTTGTCTTCTTGACCTTGGCCACAGTCTTGCCCGTCATCGCGTAAGCCAGCACGTTGTTCGGCGCGGCAGCCGCGAGATTTCCGACGACGGCGTCGGCGGGAGCCATGAGGCCGGCTTTCTTCGTCCAGCCAACAGAAAACCATCCCGTCTCCGCGCCGCTGCCGGACTTCGCCTCGATCGCGGCGATGATTCCGTCCTTCTTCGCGGTGATGTTCCAGTGCAGGAGAAAAAGGCTGTAATAAGCGGTGGAAGGGTGACGGGAGAATAGAATTTCGTCAGGGAAGCGTGAGAGAATGTGTAACCGTGCCAAAAAGTGAATGCAGCTGACTAACCCGAAGCGCTGTGAAAGCGATATGATTTTTAGACGGAAAACGACACTATTCAGAAACAGTCACGTACCCGTCAGTTGTGAGCTTGACGGATTTGGCGTATGGAGCCCCCAGAGCCGACGCGGTGCAGGCGGCTACGGCAGTGGGCTTAACGGTCGCCGCGCCGTAGTGTCGCGCGCTGAATGCGCTGCTAGCCATTGCAAGGATCAGAACCGCGAGCGAAGTTGCGAGGAATGAAAAGCGGGCCATGATGATGAAAGCGAGGCGAGATGGATGCGAGGGGCGAAGATGGTGGTGGTGGTGTGTGTGAGTTGGTGAGAACGTTGGTGAGTGGAATGAGAAATGCTGAAAATTATGGCGGCCTATATACGATTTTGGTTGGGTATTGTTCGCGGGTTGAGTTGGGATGTGAGTGCGGTCGAAGCTGGTGGGGGGAGGGTTGTGAAGGGAGGGATGGCTTGGTAACTCCCGATCCGCGTCGCGATTTCACCGAATTCGCGGTTTCGTTACTCGAGATTTCACCAAGCCGTTAGAAACTACACCGTTCTTCGCACCTTCACACCGATCACTTATATGTCATCTTTTGGGGCACGCGGAACCGAGCCTGGCCGGGGCGCGCTTCTGCTAAAAGCTATGGCACAGCGACCAGCAAACGAGGCTGATGTGGGGCAGCTGGAGGATTGCTCCTATAGGGGCTTCGCAGAAACATCCGACGACTTGGACGGGGATAGATGCGTGGAATTCATCTACAGTACACATTCCGTGAGTCACCGACGTGCTTTGCGCCATTGGACAAGTTCGCGTTCCACAAGTTTCAACGTGCGATTTGAACCATTTTGTGCCTCTCATTGCCGTCCACGTGGCCTCATCTACTTCAGGAAGCGCACGAATTCCACACGCCAATTCCAGCAATCTCGTGGTCGGTGCGGTGGACAATCGACAGCAATTGTCACCATCACCAGCAACTACCCACACCAACAAACCGCCTGAATTTGTTTCTTCTATATTATTCAATCCGATTGCAAACAAGGGACTATCGGTTCTGAAGAAAAAAAAAAAACAATGAAAACAAAAGCCACGTAAAGCCCCGTCGTTGGGACTACAGGCTTGGCTCGAATACCTCGCCACGGATGACTGACTCAATGGAATCGTACCTAGATCTTTGCGACCTAAACTTGCAATTTATCGCCTAGCTTGGGTCCCTCGCTACATATAAACTTGTATCATTACACATTTATTGTTGTTAGGTTTCTGAGGCTGCAGGGAGGTACACAAATTAGAATACAGCACATTTGGGGTTTCCTACGTATATTTCATTGTCACTAGTCACGTCCATTCGTGTTTCTTCCATTCTTAACATGGTATCCGAGACTAGGTTAGGTCTGATCGCCATACCTACTACCGTACCTACTACTTCACTTACTGCCCCGTACAATCCCACGCTACCCAGGCTGCCTCTAGCGTGCTGCTTCTTGCGCGCCTCGCACTCCTGTGCGCGCCCCGCATTTCACTCGCGCGCGCTGCCCTGTTCTGCCCTGCGCGACTCATACCCCGCTGCCCAACGCGCCGCCCTACTGCCCAGCTCGACGTGCGCCCCTCGCCCCGCGCTGCCCCGCGCACAGCTGCCTTGCGCGACGCACGCCTGCGGCCCTGCGTGCGTGCCCTGCTGCTTTCGCTACAGTCACAGTCGCTGCAACCGCTGCTACAGCTGCCGCTGAAGCCGCAACTACTGCTACAGCAGCCGCAGCGCTGCTCCCACTACAGCTGCTCCTGCTACAACTTCCGCTGCCACTACAGCTGACGCTGCCGTCACTGCTGCCGCTACAGCAGCTGCCGCTACCACTACAGCCATCCACTACCACTACAGCTGCCAATGCCGCTATCGCTGCATTGGCCGCCGCCGCTGTCGCTACACTTACCACTGCAGCCGCCGCCCCTGCCGCTGCTACCACTTCAACTGCCTCTATAACTGTTGCCGCCACTGCTACTGCTGCCGCCGCTGTCACCACTTCTGCTGTTGCCCTTCCGCCACTGCTACTGACTGGCGTTGCCTACTATGGCAATGCCTACTATACTCACCTTTGACGAAGAGGGCTGCCTCATTGAGTACGAGTCCTGGCTCCTATACCTACACCTGTACCTGCACAACGTTTCCAAAGATGACGCTTCGCGTTTTGAGCAGATGTCGGGATCCATTGCTGCCCCTGTTGAGCCGAGTGTGTTAAATTGTAATGTGTTATATGTTGGTAGGCTGTAGTGGGGTAGCCAATATGGGGTACAACCCCAACTAGGGTTTCATATTTGTACCCAAACTTCTGCTAGTTCATTCATTCTTGCCTAGTTATTCTGAAATGGTATTCAGAGCAGGAGGTCCCTAGGACCTACCGACCGTTTTTTTTTAAGGGCCCGCCCCGCTCGCATGCGGTTACCACGCTACCCCGTGCCCTAGCCTCGTAGCGCCCTCGTGCGCCCTCGTTAGCGCCCTCGCGCGCCCCTCGTTAGCGCCCTCGCGCGCCCCTCGTTAGCGCCCTCACGCATCCTCGTTAGCGCCCTCGCGCGCCCCTCATTAGCGCCCTCGCGCGCCCCTTGCTAGCGCCCTCGCGCGCCCCTCGCTAGCGCCCTCGCGCGCCCCTCGCAGCGTCGCCCGCCCGCCGAGCCGCCCGCTCGCAGCGTCGCCCGTCCGCCACGCTGCCCGCTCGCCCCTCGCCCGCCGCGCTGCCTGCTCGCAGCGTCGCCCGCTCGCCCCGCTGCCCGCTTCGCAGCCCGCTCGCCCCGCTGCCCGCTTCGCAGCCCGCTCGCCCCGCTGCCCGCTTCGCGGCCCGCCCGCTTCGCTGCCCGCTCGCAGCGCCGCCCGCCCGCCCGCTACCTGCTTCGCAGCGTCGCCCGCCCGCTTGCTGCCCGCTCGCAGCGTCGCCCGCCCGCCCGCTGCCCGCTTCGCAGCGTCGCCCGCTCGCTCGCTGCCCGCTCGCAGCGTCGCCCGCCCGCCCGCTGCTCGCTCCCAGCGTCGCCCTCCCGCCTCGCTGCCCGCTTGCAGCGTCGCCCGCCCGCCCGCCCGCTGCCCGCTTGCAGCGTCGCCCGCCCGCCCGCTGCCCGCTTCGCAGCCGCCCGCCGCGCTGCCCGCTCGCCGCGTCGCCCGCCCGCCCCGCTGCCCGCTTCGCAGCCCGCCCGCCGCACTTCCCGCCTGCAGCGCTGCCCGCCTCGCCTGCTGCTCCCTGCCTGTGCACCGCCGCTTGCTCCTGCTGTGGCTGCTAGCTTCGCTCTAGCGCGTCCCCTCTGCTGCTGCCGCTGCTCTGCTGTGCCCTCACGCCTGAGCTATGGCCTCTATTCGCGTTCTTTCCTTCGATGCTGAGGGCCGTCCCGTGCAGTTCACTTCCTGGCTCGACGACCTGCAGTTGTATCTTATGAGCAATAGCACGGACCACATCTCCCTCTATGACTATGCGTCTGGTGCTGCCGCTGCTCCTGCTGCCACAGCCGAGCTTAGTGTACGTTCACAGTGGCAGACTCGTGACGCTGCAGCTCGCCTGGCTATTCGCAGTCACCTGCCGTTACCTGAGCTAGAGCACTTTGGCGACTGCAAATCCGCTAAGGCCCTATACGACGCTGTCGTTGCTCGCTACTCCTCACCTGCCACAGCCGAGCTTAGCCGTCTCATGCTGCCTTACCTGTTCCCTGACCTGTCCACCTTTGCTACAGTCGCCGATCTTATCACCCACCTTCGCACTAGTGATGCTCGCCTGCGTGCCGCCCTTCCCACCGAGTTCTGCGCTAAGAACCCCCCTCCCCTGTACTGGGCACTCCACTTCATAGTCACCCGTCTCCCTGACACCCTCAGCTCAGTGCGCGACTATTTCCTTGCTCGCTGTCCCACTGAGCTCACTGTCGCCCTCCTAGAGGAGAAGCTGCTAGCAGCCGAGAAGAGCATTGTAGCTGTAGGTGCTGCTCGCGGCGCTCCTCGCACCCCCATCTTTGAGGGATGCTCTCCCTCTCCCTTGCTCCCTCCTATGCTACTGCTGCTGCTGTTGACTTCCTTGGTGCTGAGACTGCTGGCGCTGCTTCTGCTCCTGGTGGGAGGCGCCGCACCGGCAAGGGCAAGGGGGGCAAGGGTGGCGGGGGTGGCGCTGGGGGGGGAGGGGGTGGGGGAGGTGGGGGGGGAGGCGGTGCTGGAGGGAGCGGTGGCGGGAGTGCCGGTGGGAGTGGGGCCGGCGGCGGTGGCGGTTGGCGGCGGCCAGTGGCGCCCAGCAGCTTCGTGAGTGGCTTGCTCAGCGTGGGACGTCGGGGGGCAGTGGCCGCTGTTCCTATGTCATTCGCACAGGTGATCGCAAGGGGCAGACGTGTGGAAAGTTCCACACTCAGTACCGCTGCTTCTTCCGCCTTGACGACGCTTGGCGTGAGGAGATGGGCGAGGATGTTGAGCGCCCTCGCTGGGCTGAGCTGATGAGGGCTGGGGTTGATATCTTTGCTCTTGACTTTGATGCTATTATTGCTGCCATGTATGCATTGACTGTTAGTGCCGAGGGAGACTGTTACTTGTGTGTGCCGCCTGACCCAGGTATAGGGCCCGCTGCCCTAGGTACTAGTGAGTCTGCTCTCTCTGGTATGGTGCCCCCTGTACCTGCTCCCTCCAGCACTGTCCCTGCTGCTTGCGAGTCTGCTCTCTCAGGTACAGCACTCACAGAGACTGCTCTCTCAGGTACTGCACCGGCTGAGACCTGTCACACCTTCACCCTTGACTCAGGTGCTTCCCGCTGCTTCTTTCGAGACAGTACTGAGCTCACACCGCTTCCTGCACCGGTCCCAGTCTCCTTGGCTGACCCCTCTGGGGGCCCGGTCCTTGCCCGGTCCACCACTGTGCTCCCTTGTCCGGCGGTTCCGTCTGGCTCGTTGACGGGTTTCCACCTCCCCTCGTTCTCGACGAACCTGGTGAGCAACGCTGTCATCCAGGATCAGTGGGTTGACACCTTTACCCCTGGAGGACAGCGTGTGGCGATCTGCACATGCTCCAGGACCGGCCGTCACCTGGCTACGTTTACTCGTCGGCCGGGGTCGAGTCTCTACACACTGACCACTGCGTCTCCTCAGGTTGCTGCTGTCGGTCAGGTGTCCGCGTCAGGTCTGGTAGCCCACGCCTGTGAGTGTCGTTCCCTGTCGCACCAGACTCTTCTCTGGCACCACCGCCTGGGTCACCCCTCCTTGCCACGCCTCCGTGGCATGCACCGTCGCCACCTTGTGTCTGGTCTTCCCAGGTCCCTCCCTCCCCTCCCTGCCTCGCCTGCGCCGCCTTGCCTTCCTTGCGTCGAGGGGCGGCAGCGCGCCGCTCCTCACTCCTCCTCGTTCCCCCCGACAGAGGCTCCTCTGCAGACCCTCCACCTGGACGTGTGGGGCCCAGCCCGCGTTCGTGGTCAGGGCGGTGAGCGGTACTTTTTGCTGGTTGTCGACGACTACTCGCGTTACACCACGGTCTTCCCCTTGCGCACCAAGGGTGAGGTCCCTGCTGTTCTGATCCCTTGGATCCGCACAGTTCGTCTCCAGCTCCGCCGCCGTTTCCGGACGGATCTTCCTGTCCTGCGTCTGCACTCTGACAGAGGTGGTGAGTTTTCCTCCGACCTCTTGAGGACCTTCTGTCAGGCGGAGGGCATCGAGCAGACCTTCACGCTTCCGGACTCCCCACAGCAGAATGGGGTTGTTGAGCGCCGCATTGGCCTGGTCATGGAGGTCGCTCGTACCTCCTTGGTCCACGCGGCGGCTCCCCATTTTCTGTGGCCGTTTGCTGTCCGGTACGCCGCGCATCAGCTCAACCTCTGGCCCCGTGTCTCCTTGCCGGAGACCTCGCCCACACTGCGTTGGACGGGGGAGGTTGGCGATGCGTCGTGCTTCCGGGTGTGGGGTGCTCGTGCCCTTGTCCGCGATACGTCCGCGGACAAGCTCTCCTCCCGCACGCTTCCCTGTGTCTTCCTTGGCTTTGTCCCTGACGCGCCGGGCTGGCAGTTTTACCACCCCACCTCGCGCCGGGTCTTCGCCTCTCAGGACGTCACCTTTGACGAGTCGGTCCCTTTTTACCGTCTCTTCCCCTACCGTACTGCCCCCCTCCCTCCCCCGCCGCTTTTCCTTGCTCCTGGTCCCCCTCCGGTAGACCCCCTTCCCCCTCAGGGTCCTGCTCCTTCAGGTGTCTCTCAGGTAGACCCTCCTCCCGTCGCTGAGCCTGTCGAGGTCACAGGTGACTCAGGTGCTGCTGCAGGTGGTGCTGCTGGGAGTGCTGAGCCTGCGGGTGCTGGGCCTGGGGGTGCTGGGACTACGGGTGCTAAAGCTGAGGGTACTGGGCCTGAGAGTTCGGCGCCTGGGGGTGCTGAGCCTGGGGGTGCTGCGACTGGGGGTGCTGAGCCGGCGTGTGCGGAGTCTGGGGGTGCTGAGTCTGGGGGTGCTGCGCCTGCGGGTACTGAGCCTGGGGGTGCTGCTACTGAGCCTACGGAGCCTCGGGTTGCTGCGTCTGGGGGTGCTCCGGTTCGGGGTGCTGAGCAGTCTCTCACACCACAGCAGCTTCGTGACTGGTACGTCCGACGCTTTCGCCGTCCTAGTGGCTCGGCTGGAGCTGGGGGTACTGGAGCTGCCGGGACTGGTTGTTCTGGGCGCACTACGACTGGAGCTGCTGGAGCTGGGGACTCTGGAGCTGGCGGCGCTAGCGGAGTTGTAGCTGCCGACCCTGGGGGTGCTGCTGCTGCTGGTGCTGCGGACCCACCTGGTGGAGCTGCTGCTGGAGCTGAGGACCCGAGCGGTGGCGCTGCTGCTGGTGCTGGGGACCCGGACGCTGGAGTCTCTTCTGCTTCTGGAGACGCTGCGCGGCCGCGGCCGTACTTCGTACCGCTCCTTCAGCAGGTTCTTGGGCAGGCTCCTCCTCCTTGTCCTCCTCCCTCCGTAGAGTGTCCTCCGACTGTCCAGCCGCAGTCACAGTTACCGCCTGCCTCGCCTCTCCCTGCTCCCTCTCCTTACACTGGTCCCACAGGAGGTCTTACAGAGCGTCGTGAGCCTGAGTCTCGTCCTGCGTCGCCTGCTCGTACTGCTCGCACTGGTCGTCGTGTCCGTCGTGAGCGTCCTCCTCCTGTCCCAGGCACTCACTACATGACTCTGCGTCCCTCTACTGCTCCTCAGCGTGTCCCTCTGCCGTCTCCTCCTGCGTCCTCTTTGCCTGCTGTTCCGGACCCTGAGTCTGACCGGTATCGTGCTGAGCACCCTACTGTCACGCGTCTCCTAGCTACTGTTGTCACTGACCCTACCTTTGAGTCCTCGGCTGCGTCTGCTCTGGTCGCTGAGTTGGTTGACTTTGCTGCTGCCTGTCGTCTAGACTACGCTGCTCGCCTTGTTGCTGGGTCTGAGTCTGCGTCTGTCTGTCCTCCGTCCGTCGGGGGTGAGTGTGCTCTTGGCACGGACGTCCTTGAGGACAGGCAGGAGGACTTTGACTCTCTCGCGGCTGCTGTACCTCATCTCGTGGCCTGGTTGCTTGCCCCTGAGGGAGACCCGGATGCACTAGACATCCCCACTCCGCGCACTTACGCAGAGGCGATCTCGGGTCCCTACTCCTCTCAGTGGCAGACAGCCATGGACGCAGAGATGGCATCCTGGAAGTCCACAGGCACCTACGTCGACGAGGTTCCCCCTCCTGGGGCGAACATCGTCGATGGCATGTGGATTTTCAGGGTGAAGCGGCCGCCAGGTTCTCCGCCTGTCTTCAAGGCTCGTTACGTTGCTAGAGGCTTCAGTCAGCGTCAGGGGGTCGACTTCTTCCAGACCTTCTCCCCCACCCCGAAGATGACCACTCTTCGGGTTCTGCTGCACGTTGCTGCTCAGCGTGACTACGAGCTTCACTCTCTTGACTTCAGCACAGCGTTCCTGCAGGGCAGCCTGCACGAGGAGATCTGGCTGCGCCGCCCACCTGGCTTTACTGGGTCGTTTCCTCCTGGTACCCAGTGGAGCCTCCGCCGGCCAGTCTACGGTCTCCGCCAGGCGCCACGCGAGTGGCACGACACACTGAGGACTACACTTGCGGCTCTTGGGTTCGCGCCGTCTACTGCTGACCCGTCGCTGTTTCTGCGCACAGACACGTCACTGCCGCCGTTCTACATTCTCGTGTACATCGACGACTTGGTCTTTGCTACTGCTGACACTGAGGCACTCGCTCGTGTGAAGTCGGAGCTGCAGAAGAGACACACCTGCACTGACCTGGGTGAGCTGCGTAGCTACCTTGGCTTGCAGATCACCCGGGACAGAGCTCGCCGCACCATCACCCTGACTCAGTCACACATGGTGCAGCAGGTCCTTCAGCGCTTCGGCTTCCAGTTCTCCTCACCACAGGCCACACCTCTGGCTACCAGCCACTCGCTCTCAGCTCCACCTTCGGACGAGTCCGTAGAGCCGAGTGGCCCGTACCCAGAGCTTGTAGGCTGCCTCATGTACCTGATGACTTGCACGCGACCTGACCTCGCGTACCCTCTTAGCATCCTTGCTCGTTACGTTGCGCCTGGGAGACACAGGCGAGAGCACTGGGAGGCTGCTAAGAGGGTGCTGCGTTACTTGTGCAGTACATCAGGCATGGGGCTGGTGCTTGGAGGACACGACAGAGTTGTCCTCACTGGTCACTCAGACGCTTCTTGGGTGGACGACCTGGCTACGCAGCGGTCGTCACAGGGTTACACCTTCAGCCTTGGCTCTGGTTCTGTCTCGTGGCGGTCCACCCGCTCTTCCTCTGTTCTCGGCTCTAGTTGTGAGGCTGAGATCTACGCGACAGCCATGGCTGCACAGGAGTTACGCTGGCTCACCTACCTGCTGACTGACTTGGGAGAGCGGCCTAGTTCTCCTCCAGTTCTGTACGGTGACAACAAGGCGGCTCTTGCCTTGTGTCAGGAGCACAGACTGGAGCACAGAACGAATCACATTGCTCTTCGCTACTTTCTTGCTCGAGAGCTTCAGCAGCACGGTCAGCTTCGGCTTGTGTACGTGGACTCGAAGGCCAACACTGCTGATATCTTCACCAAGGCGCTCCCGCCTAGTGATCATCAGCGGCACTGTACTTCTTTAGGCCTTGTGTCCACGTTTCCTCACTTGCTCACTGCTTGACATTCTTTGTACTGTACTTTATATATATCTTGTTGCTTGTCTTGTACTATATCTAGCACTGCATGTGAACTGGCCTTGTGGCCTTTGCTTGTGCTCGGAGTGTGGTGACTTTGTGATCCACCCTGGGCTTGTGTTGCTTTGCTGGACTGGTCTTGTGACCCTTTGTTCTCCCCCACTTTGCCTATGGGGGTGTGTTAAATTGTAATGTGTTATATGTTGGTAGGCTGTAGTGGGGTAGCCAATATGGGGTACAACCCCAACTAGGGTTTCATATTTGTACCCAAACTTCTGCTAGTTCATTCATTCTTGCCTAGTTATTCTGAAAGAGTGACCCTGGCCCCGCCGCTACTGACGAGCAGCGACAACAATTTAAGAATTGAGCGCATTGCTCATACCCAGTGGTTAGCATGCGACGCTACTGCCTAGCTTGCAGTCCGCAACCACCTCCGGCCAACCAGAGGTCCCTCATTCGCCAGCTAAAAACGGCCAGGACACTCTATGGCGATGTGGTGAAATGCTACTCCTCCCCCTCTTTTGCCACCCTAGGCCACCTTACAATGTCAATCCCCTTCTATGATATGTGTGACTTCACTATTGATTTACGCTGCCACTATTTAAAAGTACACACTTCCACTAAATAGATGCTTTCGTGATATCGACTCAAGGCTAGTAAACGTCACGCCACTGGCATTATGGGAATGCGTCGACCAAGTTTGGCTTAGCTGCGGAGCAAACTCAACATTTACCCAAGAAATTTTAACAACCATCCTTCATGAAACCGACATCATACCAGACATGAATGGATGTGACGACATAACCCGCAGATGGACTGGGCAACAGGAGACAACGCGTGAGCCGACGATAATACCATCACCCTACATCGCTGGAGCTCGCCTGGATCTTCGTCGATATAAGTCAACATTATAAGGATAAAACGCACCATACTGGCAAGAGCTGACGTCTATGCTGTTGACGTTGGGGAAGCCAAAGCAGCAGAGATACCGAGCGATTCATTAAAACTGCTCGCCATTGTATTGGATGATCTGGCATCACACATAAAGCAGTACCAATAGATCTTTTCAAACGATTTGCCGGAGGGACTGCCACCTTAGCGGTTGCATGACCACATTATACAATTAGAATCTAACAAAAGTCGACAGTACAAATTCAGTTCCGGTTGATCTAACCTGAGAAAGACAAACTTCGGAAGCACCTGAGTTATTTACTCGAGGAAATCTTCATTCGCCCGAGCTCGTCACCGTTCGCCGCACCTATTTCATGCCGAAATATGACAAACGATGCATTTGGCTACAACTCACTGAACGGTGTTACCATAAAATCATATTTGCCCATCCCACGAGCCAATGAATTAATCGACGAACTTCGCACAACACGGGCCTTTTCAAAGTTTGGCCTCTAAAGAATTTACCATCATATTTTTATCAACATACCCGACTGTCAAAGAACCGCCTTCAGGACCCGCTACAAATCATTGAAAACACAGTCATGCCTTACGGTCTGACCAACGCTCCCGCCACTTTTCGAACGATGTTGAATGGACATTCTGCTCAGCCGTAGGTAAATGCAACTTTGCCTACTTAGATGTCATACTAAACGCATATTTCTCTGCTTAGATGACATAGTGATCTATGTCCCCAACAGAGCACAACAATTGTGTGACATCAAAGTTGTTTCCAAGATTTTAGTTGAGAACTGACTCCCCATGAAAGCCTCCAAGTTCGAGTTTCCACACGATAGTGTATACATTTTGGGCCACATTATTTCGGCTGATGGAGTGGGAGAAGATTAAAAAAAAAAAATCACAACAATGCAGGCAACCTGACTGAGCGGCGAAGTATTTATTTGGGTTTGTCAGCTACATGAGCCAGTTCATCCTTGACATGGCATAGCTAACTGCCCCAGTGATCGACTTACTAAAGAAGGGGGTTGAGTACACGTGGGAGGAGAAAGAACAAACAACCTTTGCCGCCCTAAAAAAACATTCTGTGCTGTTAAAGCCCAAGACCTGAATTACTCAACGGAAGTCAACGCTAAAAACTAGGTTCGGGAGGCAGGCACGGAGAGGTTCATTTGGGTTGCGAGAGACTTTCAACTCGCGAAACAATTTGCGACAAAAGTCTCTCGCTTCCCATGATGGGTGGGGTCCTTCCCACAACCAGAAAAGCGCTTGCATACCAAACTGTGCACAGTTTGAGATAGCACGCTTAGTATTAGGCATAGACCATACCCGTAGACAGGGCAGGGCGTCGGTGTTCACTCAAAAGAGATCAGATGCGCCTTACGATGTGGGAGGCGCGGATTTCGATGATGACGCGCAAAGCTAGTGTTAGTTGTGTGAAGAATTTTGTGTCGAAATGCAGGTTATTGTGCAACTACTGCGTAGCGTAAACTCGCCGCATCAAAAATCGAATCACACCCGTTCGACCAACCGTGACCCTCCCCTCGCCCTCGCTTTCCTTTCCCTAGGTCCCACGCTTCCGCTCTCTGTCGTCCGCGTCCAACACTCTGCTCCAAAGCCGCACCACCACCTGCCATGGGCGACGGTGGGGGGAAGCGTGGGCGACGGGGGGGGGAAGCGTGGGCGACGGGGGGGGGGAGCGTGGGCGACGGGGGGGGGAGCGTGGGCGACGGGGGGGGGAAGCGTGGGCGAAGTGGGGGGGGAAGCGTGGGCGACGGTGGGGGGAAGCGTGGGAGACGGTGGGGGGAAGCGTGGGCGACGGTGGGGGGAAGAGGGGGCGACGGTGGGGGGAAGCGTGGGCGACGATAGGGGGAAGCGTGGGCGACGGTGGGGGGAAGCGTGGGCGACGGTGGGGGAAAGCGTGGGCGACGGTGGGAGGAAGTGTGGGCGATGAGCGGGGAAGCGTGGGCGACGGTGGGAGGAAGCGTGGACGACGGTGGGAGGAAGTGTGGGCGACGGTGAGGGGAAGCGTGGGCGACGGTGGGGGAAGCGTGGGCGACGGTGGGCGACGAAAGCGTGGGCGACGGTGGGAGGAAGCGTGGGCGATGGTGGGGGAAAGCGAGAGCGACGGTGGGAGGAAGTGTGGGCGATGAGCGGGGCGCGCGTGAGGGAAGGTGGGGGAAGGCGCGAGCGACGGTATGGGGAAGCGTGGAGGAAGGTGGAGGAGGGCGCGCGCGACGGTGAGGGGATGCATGGGGGAAGGCAGGAGGGAAGGGAACGCGTGAGCGACGGTGGCGGAACGCGTTGGCGACGGCGAAGGGAAGCGTGGGCGTGTGCGTGGGGAGGTGTGTGAGAGACGGTGGGGAGGAGCGTGGGTGACGCGGAAAGCGTGGAGTTCTAAATGGGCCGTAGGATTACTAGGAATAAATGTGAAAGTAACCCTGGCCTATGCTTTAGTGGCTTTTTGTTCTATCTCTTCGCACGATCTAATCCGTTAGCCTACCATCGGTGCAAGCACAACCTGAATTACGGAAGAAGCAAACTGTGCACACTTTGAGTGGTTGTTCCTTCAGAAGGGTGCGGTTGGGACTCTCGCTAACCGTACTTGTTCCGCCCTACGACTTCGAGTTTTTTGCGCGATGTTTTCTGGTAACCAGCCAGGCTCGGAAAGTCAACTGTGGGTTCGGAAGGCAAACTGTGCACAGTTTGCCTTCCTTTTTTTGTAATTCAGGTCTTGGGCTTTAATGGGAGAGGAGTGTTAGCCCCGCCCTTGCTTGGGCAACACTGACGACTTGGTCGGATGTATGGAAGAAGCCGACCGTTCACAGTAAGAGAGCTGCTCGACAGGCTTCGTCGAGTTGCAGAGGACCTCTGTGGTGTTGCTGTCGACCAGGGAGCTCGACAGCTGCAGCTGACTAGGCTGGGCGACGGGTGGGCAGTCAACCAGGAGGAGCAGTTCGACCAGGAGGTCGACGGAGTGGTGCGTCGACTTGACAAGTGAGCAGCGGTCGATAAGAGGAGCTCGGCGACAACAGCTGACAGTTCTAGTCGACGAAAGGGGGTCCGTTGACCAAGGGGCAGCTCGACGGGAGCTGTGGTCGACTAGGGCCACTTGGTGGGCAACCAGAGGCACCTGGTGGTCAACCAGAGCCTTCGGTGGTCGATCGGAGGCACCTGGTAGTCGACCGGAGCTCCTGTGGTCGACCAGAGCCCTTGGTGGCCGACCGGAGGCACCTGGTGGTTGACTAGAGCTCCTGTGGTCGACCAGAGCCCTTGGTGGTCGACCGGAGGCGCAGACAACAGCCGACGGATGCACAAGAGTGCAAGTCGGGCCAATCGTCTGCGCGCACCTGCGAGCATGCGCACTGCTGCCATCTACATGTGCAACGCTGGACATCCCCACTGCTGCAGCATTGGCACGGCGTCGACCTGCTGTGTTGGCAGGTCATCTTTCTGCAGTGCTGGCGCAGCTTCTCTACGCAACGCTGGCAGGCGGTCGACCATGCAGTACTTGTGGTCGACCAGGCTCGCTGCAGAGTTGCTAGGTGCCTAATGTAGTCATATCTGTCATTGCTTGTTCAGTCATTATGCAATTCCAACTTTACTACTGGATACTCTTGTCAATTTCTCCCTGGAATGTGCAAGCACTAAGGAACTAAGCAAAGCTACGAATACTCCTAGTAGTTCGTGCCAACCTCCGTGGTCTAGCTCACTACTGTTGTAGATTAACTCTCTACATGTGCCCGTTGTTTGTTCTACACATTTCTTATCCTCACTGTCTGTTCTACACATCGCTTATCCTTACCGACGCAAGCGACGTCGCTGTTGGGGCAGTACTGTTGCATGAATTTGAGAAATGCATGCAACAAATCGTGTACGAGTCCCGCAAACTTCTCTCGCCCGAACGCAACTACCCAATACAGGACTTGACAAATGCTAACCATCGTGCACGCATGCAATGTGTGGCGGTGCTACATAACAGGAGCAGACGTGATAGAACGAACAGACCATCACTTTCTACAGATCAACTAAATCTCAACCCAGACAATCTGCTGGTTTAGCTATCTTGAGTCCAGCAAAAAAAGGCGTAGTGTACAAAAAGGCGTAGCACATATCGTTGATGCCCTCACTCGCCTCTACTTATGGAAATATTAGCCTATGGCCACCCTAACGGCACGTTCTTCACAACTGATAATCCGCAGCCGTTGACAGGAGCCTGCATACCCATTGACATGGGAACCTGTCGCATCTGGGTACCGGCATACCCATTGCTACAAGAGTTATTATAATAAGAAGCAGACGACGAAATTGTCAAATGTTGTAGCCTATAGTCACGTCGCGCTCTTTCCCCCCGTCGCGTCGCGCCCTTTCCCACCGTCGCGTCGCGCCCTTTCCCCCCGTCACGTCGCCCTGCCCCGTCCCGTCGCCCTGCCCCGTCCCGTCGCCCTGCCCCGTCCCGTCCCGTCGCCCCGTCCCGTCCCGTCGCCCCTGCCCCGTCCCGTCCCCGTCCCGTCCCGCCGCCTCCTGCAGGTGCTCCCTCTCGGGAGGTTGGTCCTGCGACTGTCCCTGTACAGGTCTCTGGTTCTGGGGGTGCTGGAGTTGGAGCTGAGCCGCGGGTTGCAGAGGACTCTTGTCTTCCGGGGGCTGGTACTGGTCGTGCGGAGTCTGGGGGTGCTGGTGCGGAGTCTGGGGGTGCTGCGTCTGGGGGTGAGGGTGTTCCTTCGGTTTCTGGAGAGCCTGGGTCTGGAGCTGGTGTTGGTGCTGCCTCTGGGGGTGGTGTGCTTGGTGCTTCGGAGGTCGACTCTGGGGCTGCCGCTGCCCCGGACACTACTCCTTCCCCCCACCCCTACCCGACCAGGTTCCAGGCTCGTGTTCGCCGTGCTCGTGAGGAGCAGCTGGAGTTGGAGAGAGAGGAGAGAGAGTTGCAGCGGCTCGAGGAGCAGGAGCGACAGCAGCAGGGGCAGCAGCCGCTGGAGCAGCAGCAGCCGCAGCAGCCGCAGCAGCAGCAGCTGCCGTCTCCTCCTCCTGTCTCGGGTCTTCGGACCCTTGGTCTCCCCTCTCCCTCTCCTTCCTCCTCCCCCTCTCCTCCCGTCTCTGGTCCTTCGCTTCCTCCTCCTGACCCCTCTCCCGCTGTTTTCCCTCGTTCTCAGTCTTCGTTGTCCCCTCCTTCTTCTCAGACTTGGGCCTCTCGTCGCTCCCCTCGTGCTCGTCCCTCGTCTCCTGTTCCCTTCACTGACCTTCGTACTGCCTTACTTCGTTCTAGTCCACCTCGTCCGTCTCCGTCTGTGCTTCCGTCTCCTCCTGAGTCGGCTCTCACTGCGTCGCTCCCTACTCCTGTCACAGACTACTACCGCACGTACCGTCCTCTTCTCTCTCGTGTTCTCGCCTCGCTTGTTACTCACCCTCGTGCCTCTGTGTCCTCTGTGTCCGCTCTTACTGCCGCAGTCACTGACTTTGCCTCTACCCGCCGCCTTGACTTCGCCACCGCTCTTGTGGCTGCTCCTCCTTCCAGTCCTCTGGCCGTCGGGGGTGTGTCTGCCCTTGGCTGTGACGCCCTAGAGGACAGGCAGTTTGAGCTAGAGTTCCTGGCCGCCGCTTCCCCTCATCTCTGTGCCATGCTCCTCGCCCCTGAGGGTGACCCCGACGCCCTTGACATTCCGACTCCTCGCACTTACGCTGAGGCAGTGTCAGGGCCTTGGGCCTCTCAGTGGAGAGCTGCCATGGACGCAGAGATGGCCTCCTACAGATCCACAGGCACCTACGTCGATGAGGTTCCCCCTCCGGGGGCGAACGTAGTCGACGGCATGTGGATCTACAGGGTGAAGCGGCCACCGGGATCTCCTCCGGTCTTCAAGGCACGCTACGTGGCTAGAGGTTTCAGTCAGCGCGAGGGAGTTGACTTCTTTCAGACCTTCGCGCCCACCCCGAAGATGACCACTCTTCGGGTGTTACTACACGTAGCAGCACAGAGAGACTACGAGTTACACTCTCTTGACTTCTCTACTGCTTTCCTTCAGGGCAGTCTTCACGAGGAGGTCTGGTTGCGTCGTCCCTCTGCCTTCACTGGCTCTTTCCCTCCTGGGACCCAGTGGAGGCTGAGGCGACCGGTTTACGGTCTTCGTCAGGCTCCTCGTGAGTGGCACGACACCCTGCGTTCTACCCTGTCTGACCTTGGGTTCCAGCCGTCTTCTGCTGACCCGTCGCTGTTCGTTCGTCGTGGCCCCACACCTTTCTTTGTTCTGGTCTACGTTGACGACCTTGTTTTCGCCACCCCTGACAGGGTTGCTTTGGCACACGTGAAGTCTGAACTGCAGAAGAGACACACCTGCACTGATCTTGGTGAGCTGCGCCACTACCTTGGCCTGCAGATCACCAGGGACAGAGCTGCTCGCACCATTACACTTTCACAGTCGCACATGGTGCAGCAGGTCCTTCAGCGGTTCGGGCTTCAGCACTCCACAGTACAGCGCACACCTCTTGCTGTTGACCACAGACTCACTGGACCCTTTCCTGACGAGCCGTTCGAGCCTAGTGGTCCCTACGCAGAGCTTGTGGGTTGCCTCATGTACCTGATGACTTGTACTCGCCCGGACCTCGCCTTCCCTCTCAGCGTTCTTGCGCGCTTTGTTGCGCCAGGGAGACACCGTCCTGTTCACTGGACAGCAGCTGTGAGGGTGGCGAAGTACCTAGCGACGACGTCAGGCGTGGGGCTAGTTCTTGGAGGGCAGCAGTCTGTCGTACTTACTGGTCACTGTGACTCCTCTTACGCTGACGACGCTGAGACTCACAGGTCTACTCAGGGGTACTGTTTCAGCCTGGGTTCTGGAGCTGTTTCCTGGCGGTCCACGCGCTCCTCTTCGGTCTCGACCTCTACAGCTGAGGCTGAGATCTACGCTGGTGCCATGGCGGCACAGGAGCTGCGTTGGTTGACCTTCTTGCTCACCGACCTTGGTGAGCGGCCGAGCTCTGCACCGACCTTGTTCACTGACAACAAGGCGTCTATTCTCCTTTGTCGAGAGCCACGACTGGAGAGCAGAGTGAAGCACATTCACGTCAGGTACTTTCTTCTGCGAGAGTTGCAGAGGCGTGGACAGGCTCGCTTTGAGTTTGTGGAGTCCGAGGCCAACACTGCAGACATCTTCACCAAGGCGCTTCCGCCTTGTGACCACCAGAGGTGCTGTGTGCAGTTAGGCCTTGTTGACACTGGTTCTCGTGTTGCTTAGGCTTGAGTGTACTGTTTACTTTGCTTTCTATATACCTCTGTTACTTCTTGGACTGGCCTTGTGGCCACTGTTGTTTGTGCTCAGACTGTGTGGTGACGTTGTGATCCACCCTGAGCTTCGTTTCTTGGACTGGTCTTGTGACCGTACTCGTTTGGTTCTGCTAGACACCCCTCACTTAGGCTATGGGGGTGTGTCAAATGTTGTAGCCTATAGTGAGGTTTGTCTTAGGGGGTACAAAACTTAGGGTTAGCTATATGTACCCCAACCAACATCAATGCATCATCCATTCCTCATTCTGACAGAAATAACATCTAGTCACTTCGGGGAAGAAAAAAGGCGACGTCAACTACAACCGTATTATTACTGGTGGTAACTGCTTAAGGACGTGCATGAACGCATAGAATTGTGCCCCATGTAAGGACAATTGAATTTCTCGTTCGCTAGAAGGATCGCTTCTCCATAGAATACACCTCGATGCCCTTGGACAACATTGAGAACCACCTTGTCCGCCAAGTATACTTTACAAACCCAGGGATTGCGCGATATAAATGCTCTCGCTTGGCATAGGGGCTTCTTGGGAAGGGTGGTATCGTAAGGAAATTCTATGGACTCCTTACAGCGCACATCAGCAACGCGTACAAGCTTGCCTTAGTGTAAGGGATTTTCTCGTCATTCCTTACGGAAACCTGCTACATCGCGTACAACAACAACCGTTGTTCGCCCGAAACTGCTAACAGGGCTTCGCCAACTTCGCGCGCACTGTTTTACCAAACCTCGCACTGCTGGCCCGGCCGTGTCGGCCTACGCTTCGGGACTAGCCCGAACCTCGCTGCTAGCATATCACTAGCTAGCTCGCACGCACCGCGTTACCGTTTGCATGTTTCGCGTATAAATGTTCGCTCATGCCTTCGCTCACATTTTGTACTCGTTTGACACTTAGTGTAATCCTAGCACCTCGATCCATTGCACCCGTAACACTTAGCTATAAAATGTACTTGTTTTTAGTCTTTAGTGCAATCTTCACTAGATCGTTTGATTCCACACATAACAACAATTCAAAACGGACACCTGTATTTCCTGCGGCAAATTTCTTGTCTGGTCAATTTTTTGTACGAAGCGCGTGATTTGACAAGCCGCACCTTTTCGCATTTGTGCATTTTGGCGCAATCCCTCTCCACGTTTTTTATGGGTGTTCAGCAGGTTTCACTTGCTCGATGTGGTTTTGGGTGAGTTATGGATTTCCTCAGCTCATTACTAAGACCAATTTCAATACTAAAATAGACTCTGCTGGGAATTCCTTCCGGAAGTAGCTGATTCACGTGCGGCAATGCAGGTAGTGCGTGGCATTCGAGCCGAGATAGACACCAAACACGGCGAGCTTCCCCTTCGCCTTGCTCGATTTCCCTTGTCTTCCTGCCCCGTCGCCCTGGCTTCCGTAGTTTGCCCTGTCATGTCTCGTCGCTGATGCTTGCCCGTCGCTATAGGATCTTCCGTTGCCTCTGACAACCCCCCCCCACCACCCCGTCGCTCCCGCATCCCTCGCCTCCCAGGCTTCCCTCCGTCGCCATCGTTCCCCGCGTCGCCATTGTTCCCCACATTCCGCCATCGTTCCCCACGTCGCCATCGTTCCCCACGTCGCCATCGTTCCCTACGTTACGCCAACGTGTCCCCCTCGCCATCGTTCCCCCGGTCTTTCCCCACATCGCCATCGCTCCCCGCGTCGCCATGGTTCCCCACGTTCCGCCATCGTTCCCCACGTCGCCATCGTTCCCCACTTCGCCATCGTTCCCCACGTCGCCATCGTTCCCCTCGTCGCCATCGTTCCCCCGTCGCCATCGTTCCCCCGTCGCCATCGTTCCCCACGTCGCCATCGTTCTCCCGTCGCCATCATTCCCCACGTCGCCATCGTTCCCCCGTCGCCATCGTTCCCTACGTTACGCCAACGTGTCCCCCTCGCCATTGTTCCCCCGGTCTTTCCCCACGTCGCCATCGTTTCCCACGTCGCCCTCGTTTCCCCCGTCGCCATCGTTCCCCCCGTCGCCATCATCCCCCCCGTCGCCATCGTTCCCCTGCGTTGCCCTCGCTCCCAACCGCCTGGCCCGTTTCCTTCCGCCGCCCTCGTTTGGGGTCGCTTCTCCTTTTCCTATCTCCGTCCTTGTTCCTCTCCGCCTCCCTCAGTTCCTCCGCCACCCTCGTTCCATTCCGCCACATTCGTTCTTCCCCGTCGCCCTCGTTTCCCTCTGACGTCCACAATCATCCGATTCGTCCTTGTGTCTCTCCGCCCCCCCGGTTTCCCCCGCCGCCTCGTTTCCCTCCGCATCCCTCGTTTTTCACCGTCGTTCTCGGCCCTCTCGGTCGCACTAATTTTTCTTTCGCCGCCCTCGTTTAGCTCCGCCCCCTCATTTCCCTCCGCCGCATAAGTTTCCCCCCTTCGCCCTCGTTCCCCTCCGCCGCGTTTGTTCCTCTCCGCCACTCTCGTTCCTCTCCGCCGCCATCGTCTCCCTCTTCCCCTTTCGTTTCCCTCTGTCGTGGACATCCCCCCTCTGCCGCCCTCGTGTCTCTCCGATCCCCTCCCTTCCCTTCCCTGCTCTCGTTTCCCACCGCCGTTCTCGGGCCTCTTGGTTTCCCTAATTTCCTCTCTGGATTTGTGTTTCTTGTTATGGAGTCGCCCTGTGGCGCTGTTCTGCAGGCGTTAATTGGCGAGAAACCGGGTCCGCAGAAAATTCGCTGATAAGGCCCTTTCTGCTTATACAGGTTTGGTGATAAGGGCTTTCTTGCCAAACCTGTTTGCGCCAATTTTGATGCTTCTGCCTGCAGAACACCACTTTTGGTGCGCAAAAGTTTAACCGCCAGCTGGTTCGAGGAATTTGCTTCGACGGGCAAAAGGTCGCACCATTTGTGCGGTGCTGATTCTTCCTCGAGAGCTAGCATCAGCCTCCGCACAACATATGCGGGGCAGTACCAGCCCCCGAAATGCACACATTCGCCAGGATGCGAAGGTGTGGCTGGGATGATGCTGGACTTCTACGCAACATCCACGCAACCACACCAGATTGGATGCGCCGTGAAACCACGATGAAAGCCCTGCCCGCACAAATTATGCGGAACCGATAACGCCTGCAGAACAGCGCCTGTGTGCGCGACTCGCTTTGGTTTATACATGGGTGGTTCGCTGTGGGTCATGTTTGCACTGATAAATATGTAATTGCCCAAAATACATGCAACAACAAGCAGCAACAGGGTACACATCATTGCTGGTTCTTCATGCCCTAACATTCTACAGCTGCCTTGTTTCAACTATCAGCTACAGTCCCCTGAGCCGTGAGGCACGGCATCATGCCGTTACACCTTGCATGCGAAGGGCATCATGCCGTTACACCTTGCATGCAAAGTTGACGACGATGGCACCCCTGGAGAACACAGGAAGAGTCAGGCAAATGATGATTCCAGCAAGACATACCACTAGTACATGCGAAGCAGTAACCAAAAACCAAGGTGGGACTGAGAACTTATTGGTGATTTACCGATTGGCGTGGGAGTTGAAAGCCTGGCCGTCGGAGTAGGCCCAGATCATATTGTTGTTCCCCACGTAATTCACCGGACCCAGACCGCCCTTGCCCATGCGAGTGAACCTGAGAATATGAGAAATAAAACACATGGGTTGGTGGCTTGGAAGAAGGAATAACCTTGGAGGTGAAAGAACGGGCACGATCATGGGGCGATTTTGCAGCGCAATGAGAACACTAAACTCACTTGACGATCTTGCCACCGTTAGCAGTGACCACGGATTTCGCCGACAGCTTCACCGCGGGTGTCTTCTTGATCTGGGCCGCAACCTTGCCCGTCATCGCGTAAGCCAGCACGTTGTTCGGCACGGCTCCCGCCAGATTTCCCACCACAGCATCGGCAGGAGCCATGAGGCAGGCTTTTTTCGTCCAGCCAATGGAGATCCAGCCCGTCTCGCCGCCGCTCCCGGCCTTCGCCTCGATCGCAGCGAGGATCCCGTCGTAAACAATCCTAAGCAACCCTAAACAATCCTGAACTTTGTGTATTGAGGCTGGTATGTTTCGCCGCGCGTGTAAGAAACGAAAATGATGATATGCTCGAAGAAAGATGCTTGTAAGTAATTTCAATTCGGGAAAACGCCTCCGACACATACCCGTCATCAGCATCGCGAAAATGGAAAGCTCGAAAAGCAAATCGAAAGAAACTTTTACTCAACATTCCTGATATTTTTTTCCCGGCACTTTTGAGTCAAGGTTTTAGATCTGCATGGCGACAGTCACTTACAAAGCAACTTTGCGTCCACTTTCCCGCGACATTCTGTACATATGCGTGCATCAAATTAGCCACTGCACCCGCATCTGGGCAGTTGCTAAACAGTAACGGGCTGCGCCACACAAAAGTTTACCTAACCATACCGTGCCAATCGACTAGAAAGCGACGAGTACGCAACCCCAACAGCCACTCCGTACGCGCACACCCACGTGGCACCCTGTTTCAACCCGCATGGCCACGTCAGCGTACATGCACCAAAACGTACCCGCACCCCAACCGTTGGATGAACACTAGGGTCACGCAATCTCAATGGTTCACCTGTCACCTGCACATAAATTCGCACATCATGTTACGACTTCGCGAACACTAACTTGTCAGAATCCCAGCCACTAACCACTGGGATAAAAGGGCTTGTTTGTGTAGCGGGTGAGTGCGCCCATAACCCCCCAGGCCGCCATGCCTGTAACCCTTCCCTAGGATCAATCGGGGATCACCAGTGGACCTCTGACACCCCCCCGCACTGGGATGCCCGAGGTGCACACACCGGGAATCGAACCCGAGACCTTCGCTCTGATACCATGTCAGAATCCCAGCCACTAACCACTGGGATAAAAGGGCTTGTTTGTGTAGCGGGTGAGTGCGCCCATAACCCCCCAGGCCGCCATGCCTGTAACCCTTCCCTAGGATCAATCGGGGATCACCAGTGGACCTCTGACATAACTCGCACATGCTCGCGCCAACACCGCGCGCGGTTCTGTACCGTACATCTGATGGACGCACATCTAGTACACAGTTGACAGTTGGAGGCAACCCACAGGGGCATGTACCGTTACCAAAATGTGTCGTACTTGCAAAATTGCAATCATGAGCGAAGAAACGCCCATACTTTCTCGGAAAAAAGGTGCATTGCTACCCAATCGACCTCACGAACTTACAGGATTGTCGGACTTGGAAGAGCGTTTGGTTTCACCGCGCGTTGTGTTTTCAAGCATTACACAAACGCACGTTGGAAAACAGTACAAGATACGCGGCGGGGTAGTAAATGTTCCAGTCAAGGTTGTTGACATGGTTACTGCATTGCCTCGACTACCACAAGAAACTCATACCGTTCGTGTGCGTTTTAAACGCAAATTGCAGAATGGACATGATGTGTATGATGACAACGTGAGACCCGCCAAGATATTACGAGCCATTTCGTTTTTGGAGAAGAAAGATTTGTTCAAAAAATTTGGAATAAGACTAGATAATGAAAGAATGACTGAATTACAACAGGAGATTGATGATATTGATCTTCACAATCAGTTCTTGTCACACAGCAACGATTGCCAAAGTAACAATTATGCGGCGATTAACGAAGGTGTCACTGAATTCGGTGATGAAGTCGAAGTGGATATTGACGAAGGCGATTTAAACGTTGGAATTTTGGACACTGTAATTTGTAACGAACCATTGTATCAAAATCTAGAGCAATTTGTAGTTGAAATGGCGCCCGGCGAAAGGTCGCGACCGTTGCCTATTCTGATGGATAAACATGTTGAGGAGTTAGCGTTTCCTACATTATTTTGCGGAGAAGTTCGATTGCCAAATGCCGATGTATCGGCATTAAAATATCGTGATATTGCAAAATGGGAACTCCTTCATAAAGATGCGCGTTTTTCTTCATGTCCGCAAAATATTTTTTTCAAAATGTTTAAGCTAGAATTAATTCAAATGGACAACGTAATTGGCACACGTGTGCGACGAGAAATGATCGAGCATGTTGGTCAATATTCGGCTAAAGATATGTTGAATACTGATACACGTCGATTATTACAAAAGAATGATACGTTGTTCAACGAATTCAAAAGTCTTCGCATGTCGCCGCAGTACCTAGAGAATTGTAGGAAAGATCTGTTCGCGATGATACGTCAGCTAGGTCCGCCAACATTTTTTTTAACAATATCTATGGCCGATACAAAATGGATCGACTTGCACGTTGTTCTACTGGAACATAACAGAAATACTGGAAATTTAGCTAATCTTTCAAATCCCAATTTAATTCCTCCTTTAGATTTTGAAACTATAGCTTTGCGCGTACGTACATACCCTGTAGTTAGCGCGCGGTACTACGTCGAACGAAAAAATGTCAGAATCCCAGTCACTAACCACTGGGATAAAAGGGCTTTTTTTGTGTAGCGGGTGAGTGCGCCCATAACCCCCCAGGCCGCCATGCCTGTAACCCTTCCCTAGGATCAATCGGGGATCACCAGTGGACCTCTGACACCCCCCCGCACTGGGATGCCCGAGGTGCACACACCGGGATTCGAACCCGAGACCTTCGCTCTGATAACATGTCAGAATCCCAGCCACTAACCACTGGGATAAAAGGGCTTGTTTTTATAGCGGGTGAGTGCGCCCATAACCCCCCAGGCCGACATGCCTGTAACCCTTCCCTAGGATCATCGGGGATCCCTAGTGGACCTCTGACACCCCCTCGCACTGGGATGCCCGAGGTGCACACACCGGGAATCGAACCCGAGACCTTCGCTCTGATACCATGTCAGAATCCCAGCCACTAACCACTGGGATAAAAGGGCTTTTTTGTGTAGCGGGTGAGTGCGCCCATAACCCCCCAGGCCGCCATGCCTGTAACCCTTCCCTAGGATCAATCAGGGATCACCAGTGGACCTCTGACAAAAAATGCTTTGTTTCGAGAGATTTTAACAAAAAAACCGGAATTCTGGGAGGAATTGTAGACTATTTTGCTCTCGACGAGTTTCAACATCGAGGTGCCCCTCATACTCATTGCCTAATATGGAGTGAGTTTTTAGCTTGCGATGCTGCAATTCCTCTAGAAAAGATTTTTGCATTTGCCGATAAGCACATATCGTGTCACGCACAAGAACTTGCTGGAGATTCGCTAACAAACGACCTATTGAAAGTGCAAACTCATAACCATACGAGAACGTGCAGAATAAAAAAGAATCGGTCATCGCGTAAATGCCGTTTTGGTATACCTAAGTATCCACTTCCGACGACGTTAGTTTTGATGCCTTTTGACAAAAATTGCACCGATGTGGAAAAACATAGGTTAAATAAAAAGAGAGTAGATGAATTTTTAAACGCTCTTGGGAAGAATCACCTAATCGAAACTTCGAACTTAACTTTTGCCTTATTTCTGGACACGGTGCGCCTGACTTACGACGATTATATTAGTTGTCTGCGTGTAGGCCTAAAAAAACGAACGCTTTTTCATGCCAGAGATGTACGGGATTGTTACGTGAACAACTTCAATAAATTAATACTTTCTATTTGGCCAGGTAACATGGATATTCAATTGTGTATCGACCCATATAGTTTGGCAACATATATTGCTGCATATATGACGAAATCAGGTAAAGGTGTAAGTAAGATTATTGAGAATGCAAGAAGATTTGCCGCTGTGCAAGGTACGGGTGTTTTACACGTTCTTCGAGACATTGGAAACTACCTATTAAACACCCAAGAAATTAGTGCACAAGAAGCTATTTATCTTATTCTGAGCCTTCCATACAAAAAAACGTCTCGTGGTTTTGTATTTATTAATACAAACCATCCACGCAGACGGTTGTTATTGTTGAAGACAAAGACCGAATTGGAAGGTCTAGACCCTCAATCAACGGATATTTTTACACCATATGCTTTATTGGATCGATATATGAATCGACCAGTAGCTATGGAGACCGTTTGTTTTGCAGATTTCTCATCTGAGTATGAGGAAACAAGCGATAAATTCTGTATAGGTCCTGATATTTCCCCCAAAAGACGATTTTATCGCAAACTAACAAGGATTGTGAGTACAAATATGAAACCCTAATGTTGTGACCCACTACAGCCTACACAAATACAACATGTATAATGTTTGACACACCCCCATAGGCAAAGTGGGGGAGACCTAGGGGTCACAAGACCAGTCAAGGCAAAGCAAGGCAACAACAAGCTCAGGGTGGATCTCAAGGATTCCACACAAATTCCGAGCACAAGCTAGTGGTCACAAGACCAGTTCACATGCATGTTTATAACAAAACAAGAGATACAGTGATCACAACCTAGCAAGAGTAAACATGCAGGTATAGATATATATAGTGATCACAGTACAAGCAAAGTCAAGAGGTAAGTAAGTGAGGTCCAGTAGGCACAAGGCCTAGTAGAGTGCAGAAGCGCTGATGGTCACGAGGCTGAAGCGCCTTGGTGAACACATCAGCAGTGTTGGCCTCAGTGGCCACGTAGCGAATACAAAGCTGACCGCGCTGCTGCAGCTCACGAGCAAGGAAGTACCGCAGGGCGATGTGCTTCGTTCTGTGCTCCAGTCTGTGCTCCTCACACAAGGCAATGGCAGCCTTGTTGTCGACGTACAGTACTGGAGGAGAACGAGGCCGCTCTCCGAGGTCGGTCAGCAGGTAGGTCAGCCAGCGTAGCTCCTGGGCAGCCATGGCTGTAGCGTAGATCTCAGCCTCACAACTGGAGCCGAGAACAGAAGAAGAGCGTGTAGAGCGCCAAGAAACTGAGCCAGAGCCAAGGCTGAAGGTGTAACCCTGAGACGACCGCTGAGTGGCCTGGTCGTCTGCCCAAGAAGCGTCTGAGTGCCCTGTGAGAACAACTCGGTCTCGCCCTCCAAGCACAAGCCCCATGCCCGACGTACTGCACAAGTAGCGCAACACCCTCTTAGCGGCATCCATGTGCTCCTTCCTGTGACGGCCAGGAGCGACATAGCGTGCAAGGATGCTAAGAGGGTATGCAAGGTCAGGTCGAGTGCAGGTCATCAGGTACATGAGGCAGCCCACAAGCTCTGGATACGGGCCACTCGGCTCTACGGACTCATCCGAAGGCAGAGCTGAGAGCGAGTGACCGGTAGGCAGAGGAGTGGACTGAGGCGAGGAGTACGTGAAGCGGAAGCGCTGGAGAACCTGCTGCACCATGTGTGACTGAGTCAGGGTGATGGTGCGCCGTGCTCTGTCCCGGGTGATCCGCAAGCCAAGATAGCTTGTCAGCTCACCCAGGTCTGTGCACGTGTGTCTCCTCTGCAGCTCCGACTTCACGTAGGCGAGTCCTGCAGTGTCAGCAGTGGCAAAGACCAAGTCGTCGACGTACACGAGGATGTAGAACGGCGGCAGCGAAGTGTCGGTGCGCAGGAACAGCGACGGGTCAGCTGTAGAAGGCGCGAACCCAAGAGCCGCAAGTGTAGTCCTCAGTGTGTCATGCCACTCACGCGGAGCCTGGCGGAGACCGTAGACCGGCCGCTGAAGCCTCCACTGGGTACCAGGAGGAAACGACCCAGTGAAGCCAGGTGAGCGGCGCAGCCAGATCTCCTCGTGCAGGCTGCCCTGCAAGAAAGCAGTGTTGAAGTCAAGTGAGTGAAGCTCGTAGTCGCGCTGAGCGGCTATGTGCAGCAGCACCCGAAGAGTAGTCATCTTCGGGGTGGGGGAGAAGGTCTGGAAGAAGTCAACTCCCTCTCGCTGACTGAAGCCTCGAGCCACGTAACGCGCCTTGAAGACAGGCGGAGAACCCGGCGGCCGCTTCACCCTGAAAATCCACATGCCACTGACGATGTTCGCCCCAGGAGGGGGAACCTCATCGACGTAGGTGCGTGTGGACTTCCAGGAAGCCATCTCGGCGTCCATGGCTGTCTGCCACTGAGAGGAGTAGGGACCCGCCATCGCCTCAGCGTAAGTGCGCGGGGTCGGGATGTCTGGTGCATCCGGGTCTCCCTCAGGGGCAACTAGCAAGGACACGAGACGGGGCAAAGCAGCAGCAAGACACTGGAACTCCTCCTGTCTGTCCTCAAGGACGTCCGTGCCAAGAGCACACTCACCCCCGACGGACGGAGGACAGACAGACTCAGACTCAGACTCAGCAACAAGGCTAGCAGCGTAGTCTAGACGACAGGCAGCAGCAAAGTCAACCAACTCAGCGACCAGAGCAGACGCAGCCGAGGACTCAAAGGTAGGGTCAGTGACAACAGTAGCAAGGAGACGCGTGACAGTAGGGTGCTCAGCACGATACCGGTCAGACTCAGGGTCCGGAACGTCAGGCAAAGAGGACGCAGGAGGAGACGGTAGAGGGACACGCTGAGGAGCAGTAGAGGGACGCAGAGTCATGTAGTGAGTGCCTGGGACAGGAGGAGGACGCTCACGACGGACACGACTACCAGTGCGAGCAGGACGAACAGGCGACGCAGGACGAGACTCAGGCTCACGATGCTCTGTAAGACCTCCTGTGGGACCAGTGTAAGGAGGGGGAGCAGGGAGAGGCGATGTAGACGGTAACTGTGACTGCGGCTGGACAGGCGGAGGACACTCTACGGAGGGAGGAGGACAAGGAGGAGGAGCCTGCCCAAGAACCTGCTGAAGGAGCGGTACGAAGTACGGTCGCGGCCGCGCAGCGTCTCCGGAAGCAGAGGAGACTCCAGCGGCCGGGTCCTCAGTACCAGTAGGAGCTCCAGCGTCCGGGTCCACAGCACCAGCAGCAGCTCCACCGGCCGGGTCCTCAGCACCAGTAGTAGCTCCAACGCCCGGGTCCTCAGCAGCAGCAGCAGTGCCACCGCTCGGGTCCTCAGCACCAGCAGGAGCTCCAACGTCCGAGTCCTCAGCACCAGCAGCAGCTCCAACGTCCGAGTCCTCAGCACCAGCAGCAGCTCCACCAGGCGGGTCCGCAGCACCAGCAGCAGCTCCCACGTCCGGGTCCTCAGCACCAGCAGCAGCGCCACCCCCAGGGTCCGCAGCACCAGGAGCACCACTCCGAAGACTGCAGCGCCGTGTGTACCACTCGCGGATCTGCTGAATGGGGGGGAGCTCCTGGGTAGGAGGGGAAGTACCGGGACGAGCTCCAGCAGCACCTCTCCGGAGGCGGCAGTACTCGAGATACCTCTCCTGCAGCTGCTGGGAGGAGAGGGCTCCTCCAGGTGTAGCACGCTCAGGCTCAGCACCCCCAGACTCAGCACCCCCAGGCTCAGCACCTCCAGGCTCCGCACCTCCAGGCTCCGCACCTCCTGGCTCAGCACCCCCAGGCTCCGCACCCCCAGGCTCCGCACCTCCTGGCTCAGCACCCCCAGGCTCCAGACACCTGAGGGAGCGGCACCCTGAGGGGGGAGGGGGTCTGGTACCTCAGCACCTGGAGCGAGGAAGAGAGGCGGGGGGGGGAGCGGGGCAGTGCGGTAGGGGAAGAGGCGGTAGTAGGGGACGGACTCGTCAAAAGTGACGTCCTGAGAGGCCAGGACACGACGCGAGGTGGGGTGGTAGAACTGCCAGCCAGGGGCGTCCGGGACAAAGCCAAGGAAGACGCAGGGGACAGCGCGACGGGAGAGCTTGTCCGCGGACGTGTCGCGGACAAAAGCTCGGGATCCCCAGACCCGAAAACGCGACGCATCGCCAGCCTCTCCCGTCCAACGCAGTGTCGGAGAAGTCTCGGGCAAGGAGACACGGGGCCAGAGGTTGAGCTGATGCGCAGCGTATCGGATTGCAAACGGCCACAGAAAATGGGGGGCAGCCGCATGGCTCAAGGAGGTACGAGCGACCTCCATGACCAGACCAATGCGGCGCTCAGCAACCCCATTCTGCTGTGGAGAGGCCGGAAGCGTGTACGACTGCTCAATGCCCTCCTGCTGACAGAAGGCCTCCAATAGGCCAGAGGAAAACTCCCCACCTCTGTCAGAGTGCAAACGCAGGACAGGGAAGTCGGAGCGGAAACGCTCACGGAGCTGGAGACGAGATCTGCGGATCCAAGGGATCAAGACATCAGGGACGTCACCCTTGGCGCGCAAGGGGAAGACCGTGGTGTAGCGCGAGAAGTCGTCAACAACAATCAGGAAGTACCTCTCCTGACCCTGACCACGGACGCGGGCTGGGCCCCACACGTCCATGTGGAGCGTCTGCAAGGGAGCAGTCGTCGGGGGAAAGGAGGAGGAGTGAGGAGCGGCGCGCTGCCGTCCCTCGACACAGGGAATACAGGGAGGAGCAGGCGAGTCGGGAAGGGGAGGGAGCACCCTGGGAAGACCAGCAACAAGGTCCCGTTTGTGCATGGCCCGAAGGCGCTGCACAGACGGGTGACCAAGGCGGTGGTGCCAAAGGACAGTCTCATGCGCCAGAGAGCGACACGAGCAGGGGGCGGACAGCTGACCTGACGCAGACGCAGACGCGGACGCAGCTACCTGAGGGGACTCAGTGGTCAGTGTGTAGAGGTCCGACCCCGGCTCCCGAGTGAAGGTAGCCAGGTGGCGACCCGTCCGAGCACACGTGCAGTGTGTCACGCGCTCGTAGGCAGGGGTGAACTGGTGAACACCCCCGTCCTGGAGCGCACTACCTGCCACCAAGTTCGTAGAGAACGAGGGGAGGTAGAGACCTGACAGCGTGCCGGACGGGACCGCCGGACAAGGAAGGACAGTGGAGGAGGTCGCAATGACCGGACCCCCAGAGGGGTCAGCAAGGGAGACAGCAACTGGCCGAGCGAGTGGCTCAAGGACAGTGCGGTCATGAAAGAAAGAGCGAGAAGCACCTGAGTCCAGTGTGAAGGTGTGCAGTGCTGCAGTCGACTCAGTACCAGGGGGCACGGACGCACGAGCACCTAGGGCTGCAGCCTCACCAGGACCTGTGGGAGCAGACGCACTAGCACCTAGAGCGGCAGCCGGACTGGCCTGAATGCCCGGGTCGGGCGGAACACGCAAGTACTGAGCACCCTCTCCACTAATAGACATCGCATACATGGCAGTGAGAATAGCATCAAAGTCTAAAGCCCAAATATCAACACCCCTCTTTTCCAGATCAGCCCAGCGCGGCAGCTCAGTGGCAGCAGGAAACTGAGTGCGCCACGCGTCGTTAAGGCGCGCAAAGCAGCGCTGCGTGGGGTGCGGCCTCCCACACTGCTGGCCGCTGCGGTCACCTGTGCGAATGACGTACGTGCAGGTAACGCTACGCTGCGCATACCACTCACGGGCGGCCTGAAGCGTCGGGGCGGGCTGCTGACTCTGCCCTCCGCCAGTGCCTCCACGACCACCACCCCCACCGCCGCCGCCCCGGCCACCTCCACCCCTGCCGCCGCCACGACCACCTCCGCCTCCGCTGCCGCCTCCACCACCACTCCCACCGCTGCTGTCTCCTCCCCCACTGCCGCCACTAGTCTCCCCAGCCGCGCCTCCACTCCCACCGCCTCCACCCCCACCTCCTCCGCCGCCACCCCCACCCCTGCCCCCCTTGTTCCTGCGGCGCCCGCTCGAAGCAGACGCGGTCCCGACCTTCTCAGCACCAAGAAGGTCGACAGCAGCAGCAGAGGCGACAGAGGGGAGGAGGGGGGAAGGGGAACACCCCTCAAAGAACGGGGTGCGGGGGTCGCCACAAGAGGTGCCTACAGCGACGATGCTCGCCTCAGCTGCAAGCAGTTCCTTCTCGAGGAGGGCAACAGTGAGCTCAGTGGGGGAGCGAGAGAGGAAGTGGTCCCTGACTGCGCGCAGAGAGTCAGGGAGGCGGGTGACGATGTGGTAGAGAGTGATCCAGAGCGGGGGGGGTTGCTAGTGAGAAACTCGGCAGGCATAGCAGCGCGAAAGCGGGCCTCACTAGTCTTAAGGTGGGTGATGAGGTCTGCGACAGTGTGAAAGGAGGCTAGGTCGGGGAACAGGTAGGGGAGAGTGAGGCGGCCTAGCGTGGCAGAAGCGGGTGAGGTGTAGCGGGCAACTACAGCGGTGTAGAGGTCCTTAGCAGTCTTGCACTGGCCGAAGTGCTCGCGCTCGTCTAGCGGCAGGGAGTTGCGAATAGCAAAGCGAGCGTGCGCATCACGGGTCTGCCACTGGGAACGCAGAGTGCTGTCAGCAGACGAGTCAGGGGCAGTGGCATGGCCTAGGGCGTGGTCGTACAGTGAGATATCTTCCTTGGCAGTGAGCTGTAGGAACAGGTGCAGGTCATCGAGCCAGGTTTCGAACTTCACTGGACGGCCCTCGGCATCGAAAGCTAGAACTGGCGGACTAGCCATAGTGACAGTAGCAGTAGTAGTAGTGGCAGTAGTAACAGTAGTAGTAGGAAGCGTGGTAGGTAGAAAATAAACAGCAGTGAGATCGAGTGCCTCGCGGGCAGCGGCTGCAGAAGCGCACGGGCGGCAGCGGCTCACGGGGAACGGCAGTGCACGGGCAGCGGCGGCGCACGGGCAGCGGTGGCGCTCGGGAGGCAGCGGTGCGCGAGGAGCAGCGGAAGCAGCGGCGTACAAGCGGTTGCGGGCAGCGGGGCGTGTGCGAGCAGGCGACGGGCGGCTGCGGGCGGGCGGCCGCTGCGACGGCGGGCTGCGGGCCTGCGGGGCGTGCGCGAGCAGGCGACGGGCGGCTGCGGGGCGTGTGCGAGCAGGCGACGGGCGGCTGCGGGGCGTGCGCGAGCAGGCGACGGGCCGCGCGCGTAACTAGCGGGCCGCGCGCGTAAGAAACAAAGCCGCGCGCGCGAAAAAAAAAAAAAAAAAAAAAAAAAAAGGACCCGCGCGCGAGTAGCTAGCGGATCGTGCGCGCGCGGTAGGGAAATGCGCTCGAGGGCGCGAGGCCTTAAGGGGCCGTAAGAACCGAGGCGCTCTAAGGCGCAGGTAGGTAGGTAGGTAGGTAGGTATATAGTGGTGGGCCCTAAGAACGGTCCTAGCGAAGGACCTGCTCTGAAACCATGTCAGTGATAACGGACTGGAATGATGAACTAACAAGGATTGTGAGTACAAATATGAAACCCTAATGTTGTGACCCCCCTATAGGCTAACCCACTACAGCCTACACAAATACAACATGTATAATGTTTGACACGATCCCGATAACGAAACATCACCAAATGAAGATGTTGACATTGGCGTCGAACTTGGGTTTGACAAATTCGCCCGATCCACAGATATTTTCCATACGGTGCTTACAGACGAGAGCGACTATCTATCGATGGAACGCATGTTGAATGCAGAGCAACGGGCAATCGCCGATCACATTGTACGTGGAGTGCGTCGTTCCTTTGAATTTGGACCTTTATCCATATTCGTCAGAGGAGGTGCCGGTGTCGGAAAGTCCGTTTTGATTAAAACGGTTCACGATCGACTAATTCGTATATTCCATGCGCAGATTCATACGAACTTTAGTACGATCAAAGTGCTGAAAATAGCCCCTTCAGGAGTTGCTGCTTTCCAAATTAGAGGTTACACAATCCATAATGCTTTAATGATTCCAGTCGTGCAAAATCGTCGTATAAAAAAATTGACTTCGGACAGGTTAAATACTCTGAGATCAAGACTTGGAGACATTAGGGTTGTTATTGTCGACGAAATATCAATGGTTGGGAGAAACACATTCGAATGGATAGATTTCAGGCTTCGTGAGGTTACGAACAAAGCAAACGTTCCTTTTGGAGGATTGTGTCAAACATTGCATGTTTATATTGTCTAGGCTGTAGTGGGTTACACCTTAGGGGGTACACAAAGTTAGGGTTTCCTACTTGTACCAAACTCTGTTCTAGTTTATTCATTCCTGCTCAGTTATTTCTGACATGGTTTCAGAGCAGGTCCTTCGCTAGGACTGTTCTTAGGGCCCACCGACTTACCTACCTGCTTACCTTCGCTTGTTTCCGGCCCCGCTGGCCCCGTCGATCTAGCACGATCTAGCGGCCCTGCGGCCCCGTCGAAATTTTTTTTTTTTTTAGCGGCCTCTCACGGCCCCCGTCGCGTCGCCCCTTAGCGCCCCGATCGGCCCCGTCACGCCGCCCGCGAACCGCACAGCGCGCCGCGCTCACAGCCCGCGAACCGCCCGCGCACAGCCCGCGACCCGCCTGCGCAGCCCGCGACCAGCCCGCGCAGCCCGCGCACAGCCCGCGAACTGCCCGCGAGCAGCCCGCGACCTGCCCGCGAACCCCCGCGAGCCGCCCGCGACCCGCTTACGCAGCCCGCGAGCAGCCCGCACAGCCCGCGCTGAGCCTGCGCGGCTCGTGCGCTGACCGCCGCCGGCCCGCACTGCTCCCGGCCCGCCGCTGCTGAGCCCGCAGCCGCCCGCGCACCGCCGCTGCTGAACCCGCCGCCGCCCGCGCACCGCCGCTGCTGAGCCCGCCGCCGCCCGCGCACCGCCGCTGCTGCGCCCGCTGCCGCCTGCGTATCACCGCTGCTGAGCCCGCCCCTGCTGCGCCGGCTCTCGCTGCCGCCTGCTGCTACTACACTTCCTACTACTGCTGCTTGTGCGCCACTACAGTCCGTAGGCCCCACCGGCCCTGCTGACCCTGCGCACGCCTGTTCAGTGACTTTACTGCTTCTACTACTGCCGCTGTCGCTATGGCTAGTCCTCCTGTTCTAGCTTTCGACGCCGAGGGCCGTCCGGTCAAATTCGAAACCTGGCTAGATGACCTGCACCTTTTCCTACAGCTCACTGCCAAGGAAGATATTACACTGTACGACCACGCTCTCGGCCATGCGACCGCCCCACTCGCTACTGCCCCCCCAGCTGAGCGCTCACAGTGGCAGACCCGTGACGCGCACGCTCGCTTTGCTATTCGCAACTCCCTGCCGCTAGATGAGCGCGAGCACTTCGGCCAGTGCAAGACTGCTAAGGACCTCTACACAGCTGTAGTGGCCCGCTACTCCTCACCCGCTTCTGCCACACTAGGCCGCCTCACTCTCCCCTACCTGTTCCCCGACCTAGCCTCTTTTCACACTGTCGCAGACCTCATCACCCACCTTAAGACTAGTGAGGCTCGCTTTCGCGCTGCCATGCCTGATGAGTTCCTCGCTAGCAACCCCCCCCCGCTCTGGATCACTCTCTACCACGTTGTCACCCGCCTCCCTGACTCTCTGCGCCCTGTCAGGGACCAGTTCCTCTCTCGCTCCCCCACTGAGCTCACCATAGCCCTCCTCGAGAAGGAACTGCTTGCAGCCGAGGCTAGTATCGTCGCTGTAGGCACCTCTCGTGGCGACCCCCGCGGCCCCTTCTTCGAGGGGTGCTCCCCTTCCCCCCTCCTCCCCTCTGTCGCCTCTGCTGCTGCTGTCGACCTCCTTGGTGCTGAGAAGGTCGGGGCTGCGTCTGCTTCAGGCGGACGACGCAGGGGCAGGAGTGGCAGGAGTGGGGGTGGTGGCGGAGGAGGCGGGGGTGGAGGTGGTGGCGGTGGAGGTGCGACTGGAGAGGCTAGTGGCGGCGGTGGTGGAGGTGACAGCGGTGTTGGGAGTGGTGACAGGGGCGGAGGTGGCAGCGGAGGCGGAGGTGGTCGTGGCAGCGGCAGGGGTGGAGGTGGCCGGGGCGGAGGCGGAGGGGGTGGTGGTCGTGGAGGCCCGGGGGGCGGTCAGAGTCAGCAGCCTGCCCCGACCCTTCAGGCCGCCCGTGAGTGGTATGCGCGGCGCAGCGTCACCTGTCAGTACGTTATTCGTACAGGTGACCGCACTGGCCAGACGTGTGGGGGGCCGCACCAGACGGAGCGCTGCTTCGCCCGCCTCAACGATGCGTGGCGCACTCAGTTTCCTGGTGGGGGTGAGCTGCCGCGCTGGGCTGATCTGCTCAGGAAGGGTGTTGATATTTGGGCACTTGACTTTGATGCTATTCTCACTGCCATGTATGCGATGTCTATTAGTGGAGAGGGTGCTCAGTACTTGCGTGTTCCGCCCGACCCGGGCATTCAGGCCAGCCCCGCTGCTGCTCTAGGTGCTAGTGTGTCTGCTTCCGCAGGTACTTCTGCAGCTGCTGCTCTAGGTGCTTGTGCGTCTGTGCCCCCTGGTACTGAGTCTACTGCAGCACTGCACACCTTCACACTGGACTCAGGTGCTTCTCGCTCTTTCTTTCGTGACCGCACTGTCCTTGAGCCTCTAGCTCGGCCGGTTGCTGTCTCTCTTGCTGACCCCTCTGGGGGTCCGGTCCTTGCGACCTCCTCCACCACCCTTCCGTGTCCAGCGGTTCCGTCCGGCACGCTCTCAGGTCTCTACCTCCCCTCGTTCTCCACGAACTTGGTGGCAGGTAGTGCGCTCCAGGACTCGGGTGTTCACCAGTTCACCCCTGCCTACGAGCGTGTGACTCACTGCACGTGTGCTCGGACGGGCCGCCACCTAGCTACTTTCACTCGAGAGCCGGGGTCTGACCTGTACACACTGACCACTGAGTCCCCTCAGGTAGCTGCGTCTGCGTCAGCGTCAGGTCAGCTGTCCGCCCCCTGCTCGTGTCGCTCTCTGGCGAACGACACCGTCCTCTGGCACCACCGCCTTGGTCACCCGTCTGTGCAGCGCCTGCGGGCCATGCACAAACGGGACCTTGTTGCTGGTCTTCCCAGGGTGCTCCCTCCCCTTCCTGACTCCCCTGCTCCTGACTGCATTCCCTGTGTCGAGGGGCGGCAGCGCGCCGCTCCTCACTCCTCCTCCTTTCCCCCGACGACCGCTCCCCTGCAGACGCTCCACATGGACGTGTGGGGCCCGGCCCGCGTCCGTGGTCAGGGTCAGGAGAGGTACTTCCTGATAGTTGTTGACGACTACTCGCGCTACACCACGGTCTTCCCCTTGCGCGCCAAGGGTGACGTCCCTGGTGTTTTGATCCCCTGGATCAGCCGAGCCCGTCTCCAGCTAGGCGAGCGCTTTCACTCGGACTTTCCTGTCCTGCGCTTGCACTCTGACAGGGGTGGTGAGTTCGCCTCCGACCTCTTGGCAGCCTACTGTGCTGAGCACGGCATTGAGCAGTCGTACACGCTTCCGGCCTCTCCACAGCAGAATGGGGTTGCTGAGCGCCGCATTGGCTTAGTCATGGAGGTCGCTCGTACCTCCCTGACCCATGCGGCTGCTCCCCACTTTCTGTGGCCGTTTGCGGTCCGGTACGCAGCGCATCAGCTCAACCTCTGGCCCCGTGTCTCCTTGCCGGAGACTTCCCCGACTCTACGGTGGACGGGAGAGGTTGGCGATGCGTCGCGTTTCCGGGTCTGGGGATCTCGAGCTTTTGTCCGCGACACGTCCGCGGACAAGCTCTCGCGTCGCACTGTTCCCTGTGTCTTTCTTGGCTTTGTTCCCGACGCGCCTGGATGGCAGTTTTACCACGTCACCTCGCGCCGGGTTCTGGCCTCTCAGGACGTCACTTTTGACGAGTCCGTCCCCTTCTACCGCCTCTTCCCCTACCGCACTGCCCCGCTCCCCCCCCCACCTCTCTTCCTCGCTCCAGGTGCTGAGGTACCAGACCCCCTCCCCCCTCAGGGTGCCGCTCCCTCAGGTGTGTCCCAGGTAGACCCGGCTGAGCCTGTCGAGGTAGCTGTTGACTCGCGTCCTGCGTCTGGGGGTGCTGAGCCTGGGAGTGCTGCGTTTGAGGGTGCGGAGCCTGGGGGTGCTGAGCCTGGAGGTGCGGAGCCTGGGGGTGCTGAGCCTGGAGGTGCGGAGCCTGGAGGTGTGGAGCCTGGGGGTGCTGAGCCTGGAGGTGTGGAGCCTGGGGGTGCTGAGCCTGGAGGTGCGGAGCCTGGAGGTGCTGAGTCTGGACGTGCTGAGTCTGGGGGTGCTGAGTCTGGGGGTGCTGAGCCTGAGCGTGCTCCACCTGGAGGAGACCCCTCCTCCCAGCAGCTGCAGGAGAGGTACCTCGAGTACTGCCGCCTCCGGAGAGGTGCTTCTGGAGCTCGTCCCGGTACTTCCCCTCCTACCCAGGAGCTCCCCCCCATTCAGGTGATCCGCGAGTGGTACACGCGGCGCTGCAGTCTTCGTAGTGGTGCTCCTGGTACTGAGCGGTGGTGCTGGTGCTGCGGACCCGGACGCTGGAGCTGCTGTGCTGGTGCTGAGGACCCGGACGCTGGAGCTGCTGCTGGTGCTGAGGACCCGGGGGCTGGAGCTGCTGCTGGTGCTGAGGACCCGGGCGTTGGAGCTACTGCTGGTGCTGAGGACCCGACTGGTGGCGCTGCTGCTGGTGCTGAGGACCTGACCAGTGGCCCTACTGCTGGTGTTGAGGACCCGGGCGTTGGAGCTGCTGCTGGTGCTGAGGACTCGGGCGTTGGAGCTGCTGCTGGTGCTGAGGACTCGGGCGTTGGGGCTGCCACTGGTGTCCCTGCTGCTTCTGGAGACGCTGCGCGGCCGCGACCGTACTTCGTACCGCTCCTTCAGCAGGTTCTTGGTCAGGCTCCTCCTCCTTGTCCTCCTCCCTCCGTCGAGTGTCCTCTGCCTGTCCAGCCGCAGTCACAGTTACCGCCTGTCTCGCCTCTCCCTGCTCCCTCCCCTTACGCTGGTCCCACAGGAGGTCTTACAGAGCGTCGTGAGCCTGAGTCTCGTCCTGCGTCGCCTGTTCGTACTGCTCGCACTGGTCGTCGTGTCCCACGTGAGCGTCCTCCTCCTGTCCCTGGCACTCACTACATGACTCTGCGTCCCTCCACTGCTCCGCAGCGTGTCCCGCTGCCGTCTCCTCCTGCGTCCTCCCTTCCTACTCTTCCTGACCCGGAGTCTGACTCCCGTCGTGCTGCCAGTCCCACTGTTACGCGTCTCCTCGCTACAGTTGTCACTGACCCGACCTTTGAGTCCTCTGCTGCGTCTGCCCTGGTCGCTGAGTTGGTTGACTTTGCTGCTCGCTGTCGCCTAGACTACGCTGCCAGCCTTGTCGCTAGGTCTGAGTCTGCGTCTGCCTGTCCTCCGTCCGTCGGGGGTGAGTGTGCCCTCGGCACGGACGTCCTTGAGGACAGACAGGAGGAGTTCCACTGCCTTGCTGCTGCTTTGCCCCGTCTCGTGTCCTTGCTAGTTGCCCCTGAGGGAGACCCGGATGCACCAGACATCCCGACCCCACGCTCTTACGCTGAGGCGATGGCGGGTCCCTACTCCTCTCAGTGGCAGACAGCCATGGACGCAGAGATGGCCTCCTGGAAGTCCACAGGCACCTACGTGGACGAGGTTCCCCCTCCTGGGGCGAACATCGTCAGTGGCATGTGGATTTTCAGGGTGAAGCGGCCTCCGGGTTCTCCACCTGTCTTCAAGGCGCGCTACGTGGCTCGAGGCTTCAGTCAGCGAGAGGGAGTAGACTTCTTTCAGACCTTCTCCCCCACCCCGAAGATGACTACTCTTCGGGTGCTGCTGCACATAGCCGCTCACCGCGACTACGAGCTTCACTCTCTTGACTTCAGCACTGCTTTCTTGCAGGGCAGCCTGCACGAGGAGATCTGGCTGCGCCGCCCCCCTGGCTTCACTGGGTCATTTCCTCCTGGCACCCAGTGGAGGCTTCAGCGGCCGGTCTACGGTCTCCGCCAGGCGCCACGTGAGTGGCACGACACACTGAGGACGACGCTTGCGGCTCTTGGGTTCGCTCCCTCTACTGCTGACCCGTCGCTGTTTCTACGCACCGACACCTCGCTGCCGCCGTTCTACATCCTCGTGTACGTCGACGACTTGGTCTTTGCCACTGCTGACACCGCGGCACTCGCTCACGTGAAGTCGGAGCTGCAGAGGAGACACACGTGCACAGACCTGGGTGAGCTGACGAGCTATCTTGGCTTGCGGATCACCCGGGACAGAGCACGGCGCACCATCACCCTGACTCAGTCACACATGGTGCAGCAGGTCCTCCAGCGCTTCCGCTTCACGTACTCCTCGCCTCAGTCCACTCCTCTGCCTACCGGTCACTCGCTCTCAGCTCTGCCTTCGGATGAGTCCGTAGAGTCGAGTGGCCCGTATCCAGAGCTTGTGGGCTGCCTCATGTACCTGATGACCTGCACTCGACCTGACCTTGCATACCCTCTTAGCATCCTAGCACGCTATGTCGCTCCTGGCCGTCACCGGAAGGAGCACATGGATGCTGCTAAGAGGGTGTTGCGCTACTTGTGCAGTACGTCGGGCATGGGGCTTGTGCTTGGAGGGCGAGACCAGGTTGTTCTCACAGGGCACTCAGACGCTTCTTGGGCAGACGACCAGGCTACTCAGCGGTCGTCCCAGGGTTACACTTTCAGCCTTGGCTCTGGCTCAGTTTCTTGGCGTTCTACTCGCTCTTCTTCTGTTCTCAGCTCCAGTTGTGAGGCTGAGATCTACGCCACAGCCATGGCTGCTCAGGAGCTACGCTGGCTGACCTACCTGCTGACCGACCTCGGAGAGCGGCCTCGTTCTCCTCCAGTGCTGTACGTCGACAACAAGGCTGCCATTGCCTTGTGTGAGGAGCACAGACTGGAGCACAGAACGAAGCACATCGCTCTGCGGTACTTCCTTGCTCGAGAGCTGCAGCAGCGTGGTCAGCTTTGTCTGCGTTACGTGGCCACGGAGGCCAACACTGCTGATGTGTTCACCAAGGCGCTTCAGCCTTGTGACCATCAGCGCTTTTGCACTCTGCTAGGCCTTGTACCTACTGGGCCTCACTTGCTTACCTCTTGACCTTACTTGTACTGTGATCACTATATATATATGCCTGCATGTTTACACTTGCTAGGTTGTTATCACTGTATCTCTTGTTATATTATCAACCTGCATGTGAACTGGTCTTGTGACCACTTGCTTGTGCTCGGAATTTGTGTGGTATCCTTGAGATCCACCCTGAGCTTGTTTTGCTTTGCTTTGACTGGTCTTGTGACCCTGTGGTTGTTTCCCACTGCGCCTATGGGGGTGTGTCAAACATTGCATGTTTATATTGTCTAGGCTGTAGTGGGTTACACCTTAGGGGGTACACAAAGTTAGGGTTTCCTACTTGTACCAAACTCTGTTCTAGTTTATTCATTCCTGCTCAGTTATTTCTGACAGATTGCACATGGTGTTTGTTGGGGACTTTTTCCAACTACCTCCTGTGCGCGATATCCATTGTTTCGACAACCGTACTAACCTACCTTCTACATGTGATTTCGACATTTGGAGACGTGTACAACTTGTTGAGCTTACGACGATTATGCGGCAACGCGAAGAGGTCAGATTTGCCGAACTGTTAAATCGTTTACGCGAAGGGGACCAAACTCCTACGGACGTACGCTTGTTGCGTGCCCGACAAGTTGATATTCCTTCGGGAGAGACAAGTTTGCAACATTTGTGTTGCACTAATAAAGCTATTGACTCGTTTAATCACGGTGTTTTCGCAGCTTCGTTGGAGGAGAAATACGCAATCCCAGCGTTGGATTGCGCGTTGTTCGGGACTGATCAATCCAGAAAGGATAAACCGATTACCCCAGACGGGTTTGCGACAACTTCATCACATGGATTATATTCAGTTCTTTAGCTTTTTATCAGCTCGCGTGTTCACATGGTTTGTAATGTGGACACGTCAGATGGGCTTGCTAATGGCACACCTGGCGTTGCAGTTCATTTCACCTTGAATGCAAACAAAACGGTGGAAGTCATATGGGTCCAATTTGACGATGAATCCGTCGGCAGTAATATGCGTTTGAAGTCCCGATCAATGTTTTCTAAGAATGCGGGAGTATTTCCATCGTGGACGCCTATACAACGAATAGAGAAAACTTTTTCGGTGAATTCTCGCTATGACACGATTTCTCGAATGCAGTTTCCATTGCGACCAAGTAATGCGATAAGTTTTCATCGAAGTCAAGGTGCTACTTTTGAGAGTGGAGTCATACATTTTGAATCCAAAGTCTTTCCCCAAGGAGCATACGTTGCTTTGAGTCGATTTCGAAGTCCTACGCGATTGTTTCTTCGAAGCTTTTCAGAAACATGCATTAAAACGGATTCTCGTGTAGTGGCGGAAATGCGCCGTCTACGTGAGAGACCCCTTGTATTGAATCCAAGACCGGTTGGTGCGATCATTCAACAATCGTCATTGATGAAGTTTGCATTTCAAAATGTGAGGAGTTTTCGGGGGCATTACAAGGATGTTAATATCAGCAGTCTTGATGGATTTGATTTTATGGTTCTATTCGAGACACACTTGGGCGAGAACGATGTCTTACCAAGCCTAACGAACAATATATTTAAGTTTGTTCGTTTTGATTGTAAATCTGGTGGGATTGTTTTATATCATCGTACTCCAATCCGAAACGTACAATATGTCGAAAACTCAAAAGTCGAATTGTTAACTTTTACCATCAATGCTAAAGATGAAGAAGTAATTGTTACGGGATGTTATCGTAATCCAACCAATCAACGTAATCATAATATCCTTTTTGATATGATTACATCCATCATTGCTAAACATTCCGACCGTAACATGATGTTTTTGGGCGATTTCAATGTCGATATGAATGCTGGTACGCATAATAATTATCGGCGTCTGTTTAGACTCCATGGTTTTACGCAATTCATTGTAGATCCTACAACGGTATATGGTACGCTTATTGATCATATTTGGAGCAATTGTTTCAAAACACATCTTAAAGTATATGTTGTCAGAATGCTATTATTGTCTAGCCTGCAGTGGGGTACTCTATAGCGAGTACAGCCCAATCTAGGGTTTGCTATTTGTACTCAACTGCCTGCTAGTTCAACCCTCTCCTTTCATTCATTCTTGCCTAGTGATTCTGACATGGTATCAGAGCAGGTCGACCCTCCTGGGTCGATCCTGTGGGTGGGCCCACCACCTAAGCCTTCCGCTGCTACTGCTACTGCTACTGCTACTCCCTGTCCGCCGCGCGCCCCGTGGCGCGCGGCGTCGAAACTAGGGTTTTCAGCCCGCCGTGCGCCCCGAGGCACGCGGCGGTTTTCTGCCCGCCGTGCGCCCCGAGGCGCGCGGCGGTTCTCTGCCCGCCGTGTGCCCCGAGGCGCGCGGCGGGTTCCTGCCCCGTCACTCGGCACGTCGCCCCCGGGAGGCGCTGCGACGGGCGACGGGGACCCGCGCGTCGCCCCCCGTCGCCCGTCGTGGCCTGCGCGCGGCCCGTACACCCGGCACGCGGCCCGTACGGGCTGCGCCAGGCCTGCGCGCGGCCCGTACGGGCTGCGCCAGGCCCGCGCGCGGCCCGTACGGGCTGCGCCAGGCCCGCGCGCGGCCCGTACGGGCTGCGCCAGGCACGCGCGCGGCCCGTACGGGAAGCGCCAGGCCCGCGCGCGGCTCGGGCCGCCTGCGCGCGGTTCGGGCGGCTCTACCAGGCCCGTGGGCGGCCCGTTCCTCGCTGCTCCTGCCCTCTCCACTGTCCCCCGTGCTTCTACCGGCGCCTCACCCCTCCTACAGCCCGTTCTCCTAAATTAGGGTTTGGGGGTGAAGAGTGTGGGGGTGGCGGCTATGGGGGTGTCGGTTGTGAGTTCCTCCCCCTGCTCCTCCTCCTCCCTCGTCTCCCTCTGCTACAGCTGCCGCTGAGGGGGGTGGTGTGTGGGAGCCGAGGGTTTAGGGTTTAAGGGGGGTGCCGTGGATGTGGAGCTAGGGTTTCAGCAGGGGGTGTGTGAGAGGGGCGTGGGACGGTCGGGGGAGGTTGCGTGGAGGTAGCCGTCGTGACGCCAGCAGCGCCAGTAGTCCGGATGCCCTCGCGCGTTTCGGTAGCCCAGCGAGCCTGCTTCGCCAGTCGCCTGTGGGTCCGTTGCTCCTGCGTGTGCTCGTCGTAGCCGCGGAGCCAGATACTCCCGTAGTCCGGTGCCCTCGTGCGCTCGGTAGCCACTGTGCGCGCCGCTCCTGTTGCCCGTGTGTCTGCAGCTTCAGTCGGCGCCTTTCATCTTCTCTCCTCTCGCCAGCCCTCCTCCTCCTCGCTTGCCCTCTGTGACTGCCTCTAGCTTTGCTCATAACTGTGAACTTTAAACTATTGCTTCTTGAACTTGTGCTCAGAATGTGTGGTGACATTGTGATCCACCCTGAGCTTGTACTGCTTTGCTTGCTCTGCTGATTACACCCCACTTTGGCTATGGGGGTGTGTCAGAATGCTATTATTGTCTAGCCTGCAGTGGGGTACTCTATAGCGAGTACAGCCCAATCTAGGGTTTGCTATTTGTACTCAACTGCCTGCTAGTTCAACCCTCTCCTTTCATTCATTCTTGCCTAGTGATTCTGACATATGTTGGTGAAACATACTTTTCTGACCATTTCCCTGTGTACGCTGTTGTTGAATAACATCATCAAAAGTTTGTCATTGTGATATTTCATCTGTATCAGATCATACATCATATTCATTATCTTACGGGTTACATGAGTGAGATTTCTCTATATATGATACATCAATGGTTCATCCTTGTATGTTTTTGCACCAAAGTGAACATTCTGTTCAACATCTTACTTCATTATACGTATTATTTTGTTGTTTTATATGTTCTTACGACAGATCCTCCGCCATACCCGCACGACTCAGGGGAGGTGAGTTTCGTTGAACGTTATGAATACTGTGATCATTGTGGTTGTCATTGTCGTGATAGTAGGTATACTGAGGAGCCATAGCTAGGGTTGACCTAGCTAGGCAAGAGAGAATGAAGGCAAAAGAGAGGACTGAACTAGCAAGAATGGGGATACAAATAGCAAACCCTAGAAGGGTTGTACTCGCTACAGAGCACCCCACTACAGGCTAGAGCATAATATTCTGACACACCCCCATAGCCAAAGTGGGGTGTAATCAGCAGAGGAAACAAAGCAGTACAAGCTCAGGGTGGATCACGATGTCACCACACATTCTGAGCACAAGCAAGAAGCAATAGTTTAAGGTGCACAATTATGAGCAAAGCTAGAGGCAGTCACAAAAGGGGCAAGTGAGGAGGAGGAGGCGAGACTGTAGGTGGAGAGGAGATAAGAGGCGTCGGCTGAAGCTGCAGACACACGGGCAACAGGAGTCAAACTGGCTCAGTGGCTACCGGAACAAGCGCCCCGGACTACAGGAGTAACTGGCTCCGCGGCTAAGAAGAGCGGCAGACGAGCAACGGACCCACGGGCGACTGGCGCAGCTGGCTACGACTGGGCTACCGGAACAAGCGCCCCGGACTACAGGTGCTGCTGACGACAAGACGGCAGCCTCCGGTCAACCTCCCCCGACTGTCCCACCCCCCTCTCACACACCCCCTGCTGGAACCCTAGCTCCACTCCGACGGTACCCCCCTTAGACCCCAAACCCTAGGCTCCCACACACCACCCCCCTCAGCGGCAGCTGTAGCAGAGGGAGACGAGGGAGGAGGAGGAGCAGGGAACGGCACACTGAAGCTGCACCCCCATACCCCCCACCCCAAACCCTAATCCAGGAGAACGGGCAGAAGGAGGGGTGGGGCGCCTTCAGAAGCACGGGGGACAGCGGGGAGGACAGGGGAAGCGAAGAACGGGCCGCCCACGGGCCTGGCACCGCCTCCCGAACCGCGCGCAGGCGGTCCGAGCCGCGCGCGGGCCTGGCGCAGCCCGTACGGGCCGCGCGCGTGCCTGGCGCAGCCCGTACGGGCCGCGCGCGGGCCTGGCGCAGCCCGTACGGGCCGCGCGCGGGCCTGGCGCAGCCCGTACGGGCCGCGCGCGGGCCTGGCGCAGCCCGTACGGGCCGCGCGCAGGCCTGGCGCAGCCCGTACGGGCCGCGTGCCGGGTGTACGGGCCGCGTGCAGGCCACGACGGGCGACGGGGGGCGACGCGCGGGTCCCCGTCGCCCGTCGCAGCGCCTCCCGGGGGCGACGTGCCGAGTGACGGGGCAGGAACCCGTCGCGCGCCTCGGGGCACACGGCGGGCAGAAAACCGCCGCGCGCCTCGGGGCGCACGGCGGGCAGAAAACCGCCGCGCGCCTCGGGGCGCACGGCGGGCTGAAAACCCTAGTTTCGACGCCGCGCACCACGGGGCGCGCGGCGGACAGGGAGTAGCAGTAGCAGCGGAAGCAGTGAAGTGGGCCCACAGGCCAGGAACGTTAAGCTCTGATACCATGTCGTGATAGTAGGTATACTGAGGAGCCATAGCTAGGGTTGACCTAGCTAGGCAAGAGAGAATGAAGGCAAAAGAGAGGACTGAACTAGCAAGAATGGGGATACAAATAGCAAACCCTAGAAGGGTTGTACTCGCTACAGAGCACCCCACTACAGGCTAGAGCATAATATTCTGACAGTCATAATTCTATATCTCATAAGTACTATTCACGTTTGTTAAACGTGTTTCATACGCAGGAATCTGTAGAGGTCAAACTCAGATGGGTTAATGCTGAGACTCAAGCAGGACGTCACCGAGCTGATTTTCATGTGAAAATCGTGGTGATTGGCAGGAAGAATGGTTTCACAAAGGACGATGTGAAATTTGTTCCTGGAAAGTTCTATGTTTTTTATGAGGATTTCACTGTGACAGAGGTGGTGATCTGGCCACAATCCAGGGGGTCTGGTCGATGTGATGTGGATGCTGTGAAAGATTTCTTGATGAGGCTTTCTATTGGGAAAGTCTATGAAGTCCATCGCACCGTCGGTGCTCGCGCACCCCCCACCTGGTAAGCTTTGTCTGGACTTGTCTATGTGATTCGACACGTGTTGGTTTTACAACTTATGCACTGAATACGTACAGGATTCTGGTTGGAGGTCTTCGCACGCAACTCAACTGGAAGCATCGGTGCTCACATCTGATCGAGGCCAGCGGGTCTCCTCGGCTGAACGTGGGAAACTTGCCTACTCCCACGCTTTTGAGCTTCTATGGTGCTGAGGATAAGTCTAGGGTAAGAATTACGACGACATTTGTTACGTCTTTTTACGTATGATTGTCAAATTGTAGTTGTCATTTACTTTTATAATTTGTGATTCACATTTTTGCCCCTATTCTATCCCAATTCATTCATGCCACACATTGTACGTCTCTCATGGTACGTCTCTCTGCATGTGTTCTATGTATTCATTTCTGTTGTATCATTCATCTCCGTTATTTCCAGATCCCTTGCATTTCTGTCAGGCTCAAGATCTCGTCTTTCGAGCCGAACCGCGCGCTCCCTAAGTTCACGGCTGGCATCCATGACTCAACGATGAAGAGCGCTTTGATAGCGCTCGGGGATGCCGCCATCAGGTTCAACTCCAGCTGTGAGAGTTATTTTGCAGATCACCCCGATGCTAGCGATGTTCCTGTCTTCATCAGCAACGTGTATCTCAAATCAGCAGCTTTTACGACGACAGTGCCTTCGGACATTGTCATTCTCGATCCTGTTCCAGCATCCGTCACAACGGATGCACCCGTCACCGAGCTACAAGACGTTGGTCTTGTGAGCTTGTAAGTTATCAAAATTTGCACAATTGAGCTGTTAGTAGCGAACATGAATTTCATTAGCAATTTTTTGTTTTGAATGATCAGGATGTCTCATGTGGACACATTGGTGATGGTAACAAACGAAGAGAAGATAGCAACACTTGCAGCAGACCTCAGAGACCCAGTGCACGACAGTCGAGTTGTCTGCGCTGCTGGTGCAGGAGATTCCATTTGCGGAATGCCTGTTTTCACCTCCGCGGCTTCGGGGGTCCACAGATGTCGCATCCACAAAGCGACATCAGTCCGCGCGTTTGATAACGTGACAGCGACTCTCGTTGTTCACGAGAGTGGTAAGCATCATGTCTATCATTTCTGTTTTGGTGTCTCCTATATTTTCCACATTGTTTTAATACATTCGCATTGTTTTAATATTATTTTCTGTGTGTTTCATTCTCAGATTCGTTCACGACGCAGGCTCAGGGATTGGAGATTCAGCCTGAAATCTTGGGACGACTGTTCCCATACAAGTTTTCAGGTTTCGAATTTCAACTCCATGACATTGGGCGAGCGGCAAGATGCATTGGGCGCGCTTCAAGGCCAGTGGCATGTGAAGGTATGGGAATTCAGTTGTGGTTTTTAATATCTTTATTAACATTTTTGTGTACTTGTAAATGTGCACTTTAGTATGCTTTTTTTGGATGGTATTGATAGTTCTCTAACTCAAGTTATTATGTATGTACCTTTCATTGTTATTGAAGGTCCATTTCCGTCCAGAAGGAGAACGCGTGAGCAAGACCATCTTGGACATCTCGACGATCACGCAGTCGAGCGACGCTCCGGCGAGCTTTGACACATCGAGCACACCGATTTCGTCAACACCCGCCAAAAGGAGACATGATGTGAGCACGTTTTTTATTGTGATTATGTATATGTACTCATCGTAATTGTAATTTGATTGATGTATATCATTTTTTAAATATTTGGAAATTGCTCCTTTTTTTTTGCAGCAATGGTGAAGCTTGAGCGATTTGGAACAACGGAGAAGATGCTCACAGAGGTTTATGAAGTTAATTTCAATGAGTTAATTATTATACATTTGAACAGATTATGAAAACGAGTGCAGACTTACGCGAGCGTGAGAACAATGAGTGTGAGAGGGATGACATGTGTTAATAGGTCACTGTTTCTTTAATTGGTGTGGGTATGCGTTGTCTTGTGTGCGTATGTGCGTTGCATTAATAACGCATGTCTGTGGGTTTTAAAAATTAGGATCAAACCATCATTTCCGAGAAGGTTCTTTGCCCACTCAGTGAGTGTGTTCATTTGAACTGGATTTGATGGAATTGACCTTTTTTTTAGATCACACAGATTGTGTTATTTCATGTGGCAGTCGGATGATTCAAACGCTAGGCTATTGACTTCCCCCCCATGCTAGGCAGGGGATGCGGTAGCCTAGTGTATGGGTCAATCAACTATCACGCATTTTCATCATAATACGCATTTACATGATTGGTATTGTATATATAAGTATATACTACGCATATCATTACAGCATATGCATCATATTTATGCATTTCCATTCCATGTTTCGTTTACTATATCCATCGTACCGTCTGCATGTCAGTTCCATTTATGCACGGCAGAATACTTCTGCGTATGCATTACGGATTACGCATTCCTATGATTGGTATAGTATATATAAGTACATACTACGCATACCGATACATCATATGAATCATATCTATGCATTTCCATTCCATGTTTCGTTTACTATATCCATCGTACCGTCTGCATGCCAGTTCCATTTATGCACGGCAGAATACTACTGCGTATGCATTACGGAATAAACAGCCGCATGCTTACCATATTATCATTTTTCCACTAAATTCATCCATATGAAGAGCCAGAGCAAGTTATAAAAATAAAAAGAATATACTACCACACATCGTCATGAGCTGTTACCGCAAATGATTAGAAAACATTTAGGCTATCATTCACTAGATTTACATCTTTTTGTTTTTTTTTTTCAATTATAGGCGATGAAAAAAAAATTATACATAACGAATGCAATAGGTTGTTTCGCAACCCAAAAAAAAAAAAAAAACGAGCCGCGCGCGATTGGCTGGCGGGCTGCGCGCGCGCGGTAGGTAGGAGGCGCACTGGGGCGCGTAGGCGCACGAGGGCGCACGGTAGGTAGGTAGGTAGGTAGGTAGCGGTGGGCCCTAAGAACGGTCCTAGCGAAGGACCTGCTCTGATACCATGTCGGAATCAACAGACAGGAATGATTGAACTAGCAGTGAAATCAGTACAAGTACCTAACCCTAGAATTGTGTACCCCCTATAGGCTAACCCACTGTAGCCTAAACAAACACAACATATATAATGTTTGACAGTTCTAGTCGACAATTTTATTAGCTATGGCCAGAAGACATCTGTGATATGGAGTAACGGTAAATTTTTCCTGCTGTTTGGTTCCCTGTTTTGGGCTCCCATTTACTTACACTAATCTGCTTGTTGATGTCGTTCTCTTGTTCTGACAGGCCTTATTCAATATGAGCTTATTCTGAAGCTGTGTGGTCCTAAAAGAATAAGGTGCCTTTTGGCACTTGATAATCTAGTGTTTGAAATGAGAATCTGTGATCTTATTATCATGTGCAGCGTACACTTGTTTATACAGCTTGTACGTCACATTTTATAAATTTGATACGGGCCTGTTGTGAAATTCTTTAGAAGTGGCTGAATTATTAATAGATAATATTTATACAGTCTCGCATTAGTAACCTGTAATTCGATTTAATTTAGTGTACAGAAGAAGTGTACTATTCAGATTAATGATCGCGTCGCGATCGACGGTGGCATTTGATTGGCTCCAGCAATGTAGGAGCGGAATCTTCGCGGTGACATTACGGTTTTCTGTAGGTTCCTTTTTGGGTGACCTTGAGGTCACAACGAACTTTGAGGTGACCTCGAGGTAACGTAGATGGAGTCCTCGGGGTAACCCACCGCGGGGAAACCTTGAGGTAACCTTGGGGTAGGTTTTTGCGGCGATGATTTTTGGGGTGGATATTCCTTTTCCAACATATCATCTCAGGTCACTTGTAGCGAGCTTTTGATTTCGATAGTCCCTTTTGCGTAATCTTCCCCGTCACGTGTTGTCCTTAGGATATTCATGGCGGCGTCTGTTCTTTCCAACATGCCACGTCGGCTCGTGGTGACCGACGCGTCTGTGATTTCCGGACAAGTAATCGCCGATTTCTGCAGGAGCGTTAACGCCGCTGTCGCCGAGCCGTTGGATTCCGCGATGCAGTCGACAGCCGTCGTGACAAACGCCGGTGCGTGAACGGGATAGTGTCTTTGCTTAGGGTTAGGGTTAGTGTCAAGTGACGCGTCACTCAAATTCGGCCAAGCGTTTTGTGAAAGTTTTGTCCTCTTTTGATGTGATCCCTGAGTGGACTGAAAAGGTGTCCACGCGAATTCGGCGAACGACACGTGAAACGTAGACTCGTGCTCGATAGGCATGATGTGCTTCATGGGCTCTGATAGGCTAGACAGACGCGATAGGATGGATAGGCTTGGCTCCTGCTTTCCGCTTAGCGTCCGAATACCGCACAATACCTTCCAGGTTGCTTTATACTACTATTTAAACGCCTACCCGAACACCTTCCGATTCTCTCCTTGAGTACTTCCTGATCTCTTCCCCCCCCCCCCCCCCCAAACACCTCTGGAAATCCTGAGGGTACTGTGAATTCCCATCAACCCCCTTCTGAACACATTCCGATTGCGCGCAAATGTGTTTCTTCTTGTCGTTCCATGCTTCCTCAGGTTCCACGAAGCTTCCCATCGCTTCCGGATCCCTCGAGTCCGTTCTTTCCATTGCGGAGCGCCCAGGCCATCATGATGCCACGTGTCTTGCTGAGCTGGCACGCGTGCTGCAGCCCAATGGCACGCTGCTGCTACAGGAGCCCGTGGCTGCCAGATCAGCAGCTGCCGTGGAGCTGGAGGTGGGTGACTGTAGAAGTTGACGAGGAACTCTATAACGAGTAAATTGTGCTGACGACTCAGATTCATTGTGCCCATTATTTTCTTATTTTCCATACTTCCTCAAATTTCCATGTTCCCCCTTTCTCCCTTTTCCCTCCCTCCCCTCCTCTCCCCCCCCCCCCGCCCCTTCCCCTCCCTTCTTCCTCACATTCTCCCACTTTTTCAACCAATCAGCGTCTGCCTTCGTCACTCTCCGGGTCACCCCTTCCCAATCAAGCTGCGCTGGAAAGAACGCTCCTCCTATCAGGCTTCGCCACTTGGCAGGCCGTGAGCCCTATTGCTGGCGTGGGATTGGCTCCGGAGTTCAAAGGGATCACGCCTGCGGCCATCGGATCAACCCAAGGGCCCCTTCTCATCCCTGTCACGGTATGGTAATCCTTCATCCATCTTTCACTTTCACACTCTCTTCTACGCTTGCTGCTCTCTGATCAACTCAAGGCCCCCTTCTCGTCCCTGTCACGATATTGTAGTTTTGCATTCCCTTTTGGTTCCTTTCCCGTGCCTCCCACTCACTGATATCTCCCGTGCCCATCCTTCCCTCCCTTCCTCCCTTCCTCCCTCCCTCCCTCCCTCCCTCCTCCACCCCTTACACTCTCTCAGATCGAGGCTCGGAAATCCGCGTGGCTCGAAAATCCGCGTGGCAAACCGGCTCCTCCTTTTCCCTCCGCAGAAGAATTCTCTTGCCTCCTTCCCCAAGCCCCCCGTCATCCACTCCCTCTTTCCCCACCTTCCTTTTTCCCCCCTCGCTCTCAGAGCTCAAGGCACAGAACCCCACGTGGCAAACCGGTTCTTCCTTTTCCTTACAAAAGAAATCTGCTTGGCGTTTTCCTCTGCTCCCCATTTACTTATATCTATCTCCTGTTTCCATAATTCCCTCCCGCTCTCCACCTCCCTCTCGCCCTCTCAGCTCAAGGCACAGAAACCCGCATGGCAAACCGGTTCCTCCTTTTCCCTCAAGAAGAAAGGCACCTCATCCGAAACCACTGCTGCTGCTGCTGCGCCGGCAGCAGCGCCTGCCACGTCAGCAGGGGTGCCGCTGCCCGCGCCCGCCATGTGGCGCGTCGCTACTGGCGGAGCGGGCGAGGAGGATGATGAGCTGGTGGACGAGGATTCGCTGCTGACAGCGGAGGATCTGGTGGCTCCTGCGCCTCCCCCTGCCAGTGCCTCCGCAGGTAGGTCACTACTGCTACCATTTAGCACTACCAATGCTGGTGGAGTGGGCGTGGATGAGGACTCACTGCTGACAGCAGAGGATCTGGTGGCTCCTGCGCCTCCTCCTGCCAGTGCGGCTGCAGGTGTGGTGCCTCCGCAGGTATGTCACTACTGCTGTCAGCTAGCGCTAACAATACTGGTGGATCTTGCTAGAAGGAGGATGAGCTGCTGACAGCAGAAGATTTGGTGCCTACCGTGCCCCCCCCCTGCCAGTGCGGCTGCATGTATGGTGCCTCCGCAGGTGTGTCACTACTGCTGTCAGCTAGCGCTAGCAGAAGAGGCAGGAGGAGCAGAGGGCAGGGAGGAGGAGAGCAAGCTGATTCTCCCTCAGCTCTCCCCTTCCCTGTTCTCATCCCCTACTCTTGCAGGCTGTGGCACGGGCCAGATGGCAAGGAAGGCGCGCGCAAACTGCACGTGCGGGCGGGCGGAGATGGTTGAGTGCTAAACACCTCCCCCCCTTCTCCTCCCCTTACACACTCTCTTCTTTTGTAACCCTCTTGCAGGCTGTGGCACGGCCAAGACTGCTGAAAGGCATGCAAGAACTGCACGTGCGTACGGGCAAAGATGGCGTGACATGCATGTATGAACTAACCCCCTCTCCCTCCTCTCTTTTCCTTCTCTCATCCCAGGCTGTGGCACGGCCAAGACGGCAAGGAAGGCGTGCGCGAATTGCACGTGTGGGAGGGCAGAGATGGAGGCAGCAGAAGAGGCGGGAGGAGCAGAGGGAGGGCAGGGCAAGAGCAAGCTGACACTCGATCAGATTGCCAACCCTGAGTCAGCGTGTGGCAGTGTGAGTGGCGCAGTCAAGTGCATTTTGGTCTAGTTGGTGTTGCTGGAGGGAGGGATAGAGGGAGGGCAGGGAAAGAGCAAGCTGAAGCTCGATCAGATCGCCAACCCCGAGTCAGCGTGTGACAGTGTGAGTGGAACAGTCAAGTATTTTAGAAACATGTGGGGATGGGAGAAGGAGCGAAGGGGAGGAGCAAGCTGACTCTCGATCAGATCGCCAACCCTGAGTCACCATGTGGCAGTGTGAGTGCGGTGGTGAGGGTGTGAGTGCGGTTGTGAGGGTACTCCAGGTGTAAGAAGAGCGAATGCAGGGCAGAGGGGGCAGAGGGAGGGCGGGGAAAGAGCAAGCTGACTCTCGATCAGATCGCCAACCCCGAGTCAGCTTGCTCTTTTCCTGTGGTGTGTGGCAGTGTGAGTGAGAAATCGGAGTGTGAGGGTATCTGCCAGAGTGTGAGGACTTTCTGCTGTAAGAAACTGGAGCAGGCGGAGAGAAGGAGGGGCAGGCGAAAAGCAAGCTGGCGCTTGATCAGGTCGCCACCCACCCCGCACTGCAGTGTGGGCTAGGTGGCGGTTTCCATTGTTCTGGCTGCCCCTACGGCTGGCTGCCCCCCTTCAAGCTTGTTGTTTCCCCATGAAAGACAGATACCCGTCTTATTCCTCTCATTTCCTTACCCATCATCCCACACCTCCCCCCCCCGCACGGCAGTGGGGCTTACAGACGCTTTTTGCTGTGCCAGCTGCTCTTACTGCCCAGGCTGCCCCTTTTCAGGCCTGCCGTCGCACCATGTCAGCCAGCTCGCCCTCTTTTGCGTCCTACTCTATTCTGTTTCGGCACTCCACTCTCCATTCTCCACCCCACCTGGTGCTGCTGCAGTGTGGCCTAGGAGGCGCCTTCCTCTGTGCTGGCTACGGCTACTATGGGCGGGCTCCTTCATTCGTGCCATCACTCTAGCAGAAAAAATACCGTCTCATGCCTCCTCTCCTCTTATACCCCCTCTCCACCCCTCCCCACCCCTCCCCAACCCTCCCCACCCCTCCCCACCCCTCCCCACCCCTCCCTGTAGTGTGGCTTGGGAGACGCTTTCCGCTGTGCTGGCTGCCCGTACCGTGGGCTGCCTCCATTCAAACTTGGAGAAAAGGTGGGTCGAGGGATGGGGGAAGGGATGAGGAAGGGGCTTGGGGCCTATGGAACAATGGGATGGGGTAAGGCTGCCGGCTTTTAGGCTTGGAGAGAAGCTGTGTGGGAGGAGGGGTGGGAAGAGGAGGGGATGAATTGGGTTGGAAAAAGGCTGCCATTAGTACATGCTGCTGCGTCGTTAGGCTTGGAGACAAGGTGCGTGGGAGGAAGGGTGTGTGATAAGTCGATTTTTTAGTCGACTCAAAAAGAGGCTGCCATTACTGCGCGCTGCTGCGCTTAGGCTTGGAGACAAGGTTCGTGGGAGGAAGGGTGCAGGGAGGCGGGGGTGGGGACTGAGACGAAGTGGGATGGGGTAAGTCTACCCATACCCTTCAGGCCTGGAAAGCAGGTGATTGGAGGAAGGAGAGAGGGATGGGGGAAAGGAGGTAGGTTGCCAGATGGGGGCGTCTGAGAAAGGGTGAGTGCAGGAAGGAAGGGGTGGGATGGTTGTTGTGGGGAAGGGTGGCAATCAGGGGGGCGTAAGAGGGTAGGGAGATAATGGAAGCAATTTTGAAAAAATTCACAGGCAATCATGAGAGTGGTAGCATATGTATCTATCATTTGTGTGTGCTCTTTTGCCTTCTTAATACTTCAGAGAAACGTTTTGTTCTTGTATCCGCATTCCTGCCACCCTTCTTTCCCTTTTTCCTTCCCTTGCCGTTTCCCCAGAGTTCCCTGGGCAAAGATCTTCTCTCTGTTGACGTGTAGAAGCTTCGGGTTTGAATGAACTGGCTTATTCATGTGTCCTCATTCCTGCTACCTCCCTTTTCCCCCCCCTGCCGTTTCCCCAGATCTCCCTGGGCAAGGATCTTCTCTCTGCTGACGTGTAGAAAGCCTCGGGATAACATAGAGAAGATTGCACAAGATCGTGTGCAGCACAGCGGCAATCAGTCTTACGGGTCGAACTGCTCTGACGGCAGTGGGAGGAGCAGCAGCAGCAGCAGGAGTTGGTGGGGCAGAGGCAACAGAAGAGGCAGCGGGTGGAGCAGCAGCAGCAGCAGCAGCATTGGTGGGAGAGGAGCAGGGAAAGCAGCAGAGGCATGAGCAGCAGCAGGAACAGGATGCAGGGGGGTTGCATTGGAACAGCGGAGCAACGGGGTCTTGGGATTGGGTTGGAGTGGGAATGAAGCTTCGTGGTTTTGTCTGTAGATGATGTGATTATGCGATGTTTGGGTACTATGTTCAATGAAAGTTCCAACTTTTACGGGCGGGTGTCTTGTGGGCTTGATGTCTCACTTATGGATATCTGCACAGGAGGATCTGGCATGCCAAACGAAGTGCATGAAAGGATGTGCTGATTCCATAGACTATGCACAGGCTGTCATACATGACTGGAATGGTATATACATGCACTGGTGTCACAGTAACACAGTCAGCACTAGAACTTCTTACATACGAAGAGAGCATACAGCTTCTATGTACAGTGTGGTATGGTAGCTCAAGTCTGTATACTGCCTACCTAGCTCATCTCACCACTGCTTGTACCCTACTGTGACTCATGATGCCTCCTCTTCCTCATACCATTCTTCTTCCTGTTCATGAAATTGCAATATACTGTAGAGACATTTCCCTCCATGCAAATCTCTATTCGCCTTTTAATCTCCTTTTTAGCACGGCCTGTTAACGTGCAATAGCGCTGCAGAGATTCCGGCATTGAGTCGTGTACACTCCACCACCTCTTATGAGCAGCCTCATTTGCAAAATTCTGAAGAGCTGGGTGCAGCACGTTACAATCAAACTCGCGGTAGCACGCCCACGGCTTCATACCAAGGTAGTGTATTGCGTGGATTTCGGAAGGGTCTTCTGAAAACCACCTGTTTTTCTTAGCGAGGATAGCTTGCCTTCTCACAGGGTCAGTGGTCCAGATCGGTTTGAGGGTGTTTATGGACTCTGGTAAGCGGTGCCACCAGGTGAAGACATTGTTCAAAAAGCCCTGGGGAAGGGGTAGGGGCAAGGGGGAAGGGGTATCCGTAAAATTGGCAGAAGGGGAAGGGGAAGGGAACGGGGAGGGAAGGTGGCAAAGGGAACAGGGGAAGTGATGAGTCGGGGAAGCAGGGAAGGTGACAGGAAGTTGCATGGTCTCACATGGCCCCCTCTATTGACCCATCACATTCTTTCCAGCTTCAAGAAGAAGAACGACTCGAATTTGCCATCGAATTCAACCTTCCAGTTCTGAATTCGGTGGTTTTTGAGGCGCATTGAGGTAGTTTTTGAGGCGCCTCAAAAACCACCTCAATGCACGCGAATTTGCCATCGAATTCAACCTTCCAGTTCTGAATTCGCACTTGCAATGCCTTGCATCATGCTCTCACCATCACATAGCATCATGGTCTCACCTGTTCCCCTCCGTTCAGCGAGCCGGCAAGAGTAGCCCCCTGTGCAAGCGAGCGGGTGATACAGACTCACATCTTGGTCTCACCTGGTCCCCTCCGTTGGCTGATTTCACGCGCTCCAGATTTGTCATCAGCAGCTCAAACGTGCAATCCGACGGCTCCAGGACCATCACGCCTGAGTTGAAATCTGAGCCGTCGTTTCCGCGGGCGGAGATTTCGGGGTAGGAGAAGAGAAAGTCAACGCTGTTCAACAGGAGCAGGTCCGAGTCAATGAAGAGAAGCTTGGCGTACTCCGTCTGCTGCCACAGCCGCAGCTTGCTGGAGGAGGGGAGTAGGTGGGGGCGGGAGGGAGGGGATTCAGGAGAGGTCAATGGAGCGAGAGTCAATGAAGACCAGCTTGGTGTACTCCGTCTGCTGCCACAGCCGCAGCTTGCTGGATGGGTTGATGGGGGAGGGAGGTGGGGGCTTGAAGAGACTGAGGAGAGTAGTCAATGGAGTCAACGAGAGTCAATAAAGAGCAGATTGGTGTACTCCGTCTGCTGCCACAGCTGCAGCTTGCTGGGGGGGGAGGGGAGGGGAGGGGATGGGAGAGGGAGGGAGGGGATTCAAGAAAGGTCAATGGAGTCAACGAGAGTCAATGAAGAGCAGCTTGGTGTACTCCGTCTGCTGCCACAGCCGTAGCTTGCTGGGGGGGGGGGGCGGGGATTGGGGGGAGGGGAGGGGGGAGGAGGAGAGGGGTTGGGGGCAGGAGAATGAACAAAAATTGACAGGATGAAAATGAGTCAGTCAAAGTTCAAACAGGTCAAGGGAAGTCAACATGAGAGTGAGAGAGGCACAGCACTCACAAACCTGTAGTTCCACTCGTTATAAGCCCCCTTCACTGCGTTGGGGTTGCGAATCCTCTCGATTTCCTTCACCGTCCACCCCGCCTCCCTTAGGCCTCGCCTGCTCTCCTCTTGAATCTCCTTCGATACAAGCACAACCATCTCGTGCCCGCTCCCCGTCCTCCTTATGCTGTGCCCCAGTACAATTGCACCGCACACATAGCGCTCCGAGGAGTGTAGCACAGTAGCGTATGCGACGCGCTGGTTGGCTGGGGAACAGCGGAAAGAAGGGAGGGATGTGGAGGGATGTAATAAGTCGGCCACAATGCAAGGTAGGTAAAATAATCAACCTGTCAGATAGCAATACTTTTCTAAATTAAGCAACAAGAGGCAAACAAGCAAATGCATAGCCAAACTGCCAGACAGCATTTTAATTGTTTGTATGCTGTTTATGCAACTGTTGTTGTTGTTTTTTTTTTTTTTTGAAGTATTTCATTCCAAAATAATTACAACGACAGCTAACGAGAATGTCGCTCACATCTTGTTCCCTACCTTCCACCAGGCTGCTGTTGATTGGCTGAGCCATGGCACAAGATCCCAGGGGCTGTACACGTGTCAGCATGTCACTGGCCGTCAGGTTGTACAGCCACGTGTCACCATCCCGCGCCACGAGTCGCGAGCAGTGGAAGAGGTTGGGCGGCGGGCGGCATGCGGAGAGTAAAACAACCGGTAACCACGTGCGGTTCGCCTGTTACAAGGGGGATTGGGAGGGAGGGGGAAATGGATGAGACAGGGCGAGCAGCACCACTGGTAACCATGGGCAGGGAACCTGATACAAGAGCGGCGGGTGGGAGTCAGATAGAGTAGAATGAGGAGAAGAGTAACACAGCAGGTAACCAATTTTCGTACAGGGGAACCGAGAGGGGGCTTAGCTGAAACAAGGGGTATTGGATGATGCGAGGAGAGTAACACCACTGGTGGTAACCATGCATGGCCGAGGTGTCCGGTACGGGCGGGGGGGGGGGGGGGATAGAATAGGGTGGCAGGGAGAGAGCAGCATGACTGGTGAACACACAAAAGGGGAAAAAGAAAAAAGGGAAAAAAAAAAAAACGCATGGAAACAGAAAAGAAATTGAAGGCAGCTCATGCAACACAGCCTGAACGCCCCTTCACACCCACCACCCCTCCCTCCCTCCCCTCCTCCTCATCCCCTCTCTCCTTTCCCCCGCTATTCTCTGTTGCAAAGTAGAAGGACATGAGAGGCCAGAGACAGAAACACGTGTTACATACAGTACCCTTTTAACAAAGCCTGCAATAGTGAGAAGGTGGTGTAGCCAGCGAACATCCTTCGCCCAGGAATCGCTAGGCTTGTCGCAGGGCACGTGTGCGACAATGGCGTGGATGCTGGTCAGCCAATCCGGGTCGTTCGGCTCAGAAATTTTCGGGCAGGATGAGCGCGATTCGTTCACCCACTCGGGGTACGCGTCGCGCCACGTCAGCGTCTCGGGCACGCGCGGAACGGGCAGCGGGAGAAGCTTGTAACGCGTGGAGGCGAACGTGCTCGTAACGGAGGGATCTACATTAAACGTCGCGACGTTCGTGAACGGTAAGCGATTTTTTCGATGGAACGGGATCAGAGTGGCGAAAGCGCGATCTAAAGCGACAACAAGCAGGGCATCCCCTTCAGGCAACAAGGACTTGAACACAGCTGGTAAGGATACAGCCGTTGGAAATTCAGCTGTTCGGGATTTTACAGGAGAAACCCGAGGGGGGTTCAGAGAGACATCAATAGTGCTTCTAAGCGCATCACGCGGCGCAGCGTAGAACTCGCGAGTGCGGTAGGCTAAGAGGAGTAGGACGAGCGTTGCGACGGAGCAAGCCGCCCGAAACAGGCCGCTCTTTCCTCGAAGGCTCGCGCGGAGAAGCAGTGAGGAGACAGGGATCCGCATTGCGAGGGATTCAAGCCGCATGGTTCTTTCAGGTGCCTTAAAAACACGGCTCGCGTTGTTCAAATCGCGCAGTAGCTGTAAAACATCCTTGCAAATCCTCTCCGCAGCGTGGCACGCTCTTATTAGGCGTTAAAAAGGACAATGTCACAGCTATGACTTATGGGTCGACTCGAAAGTCAATATCATCGCTATTTTGGATAATTCGTCTGACTCGTTGAGCCAGACGTACCGGGTGGGAACCAGAAGTAACGTACCAGGAACTAGAGTGATGCTCACGGTTTTGCTGCTGAGTTTGTTCGAGTAACTTCAGACGTCACAAGAGAAGGTTCACAAGAAGCAGTCATACATTTTACCAGACGTCTCAAGAAGCGCCACGGATCTGCTGACGGCGATCCTGCTGCTGCGGCGAGTTTGATGTGCGACAGATGTGCGACAGAGACTTGTTGTCGATGGTCATGTGCTGCGGCGGCGAGCTCGGGAAGGCTTGCAGGCTTGCGACCGCTTTGCGTGCCTATGCGGTCGTTCAACGCTCGTCCAAATCAGAATCGCATCTCAAAATACACACTCTTCGCTACACACTGCTCGTCACGTCACGTCTAGATCATAATTATTGATCATGGCAGCGTACATGGGACACAAACAAAACTCGCGCGCTCTGCATTACATGTCACGTCACGCCATGACAGATTACGATCGTCACACGTCCCAGGCGCGTACAATGGTCAGACACGGCGGAATCACTACTACTGTCGACATCTCACGCACTGGGGACGTATCTCTGGCAGCTCCTTGCGACAGCGACAGTCATTGAAAATAAGGGCGTGTCTCCATTTTGTTTTTTAGGAATTTCGCGGACGGTCCACTATATTTTTAAGCGGACCGTCCTTCTAAAGAATATCGGACAGTCCACAATGACAATTCGAAACTTTGAACGGTCCGAAGCCAAATGTGTCACCAATTTTCCCACGAGAACTAGACGAAGTACTGTGGCTTCGCTTGCCATGTTGTACCCCCGTAACCCAGCATACCCCACCTCGCCGAAATCGCACATCCTCCATGCGACTCGGCTCAGGAACCAAACATACAACACGCAAAGCACGCGACATTGAACCAAACAAACACAAAAGCAGTACTACCACCGTCAGAACAGGAAACCTTCGCAGTGCAGAATGTCCAGGCGCCTACTACTCTCTGTGCTCCACCTGCTGTACAGAGGGTACCAGGAATTAATAGTCACGCCAGGGCTTAACCACATAGCCGACGTCTTACAACTCTTGGAGGATGAGGAACGCAATACAATGCGGCGCGACCGTGAGAACCAGAGAGCTAGATGGGACGGGCTTCTCATGTCAATGCCTTACAACACATTTGTAGACACCTTCAGAGTCAACCGCACAGTCTTCAACTATCTAGTCGACGCGTGGCTTACTAGGAACGGTGACCGTCAGCGGGTGGTTCCAATTGAGACATGTGTTGCCATGATCTTGGTATACCTTGGCACGGGAGCAACCTACCGCCACATCGCAAAAAAGTCGACCTTAAGAATGGCAATTTAAAGCCATAATCGCCCTCTGTATGGCAGGTTAAAGCCGGCAGCCCAAATTGCACAAGTTTTAAAAGGTTGACGCGAGGGGGTTTTTGTGGTGAGGGTTTTGGCGAAAGATTCCGATTTCGCTTTTTTCGTTTTTTTCGCCAAACCCAGCCCGCCCTCGTATTTCGCCCTGGGGGTTGGTTCAGTTCCCAAAAGTCCCAAATTGCAGGCACGCTTTTCTTCAAACCTTGAAAACACTAGTTCGTCAAGTTTTAAAAGCTTGACCCGCGCGGCCCGCAATTTGGGACTCGGGCTTTAATGGCCCGAAACTGGCGGGCTTTATACAGGCAGGTTCGTAGGCATTTAGGGTCCGTAAATTCCCCGCCTGTGTATCGCGCGGAATGGCTGTTTACGCCAATATTCCGGTACACCTCAATGCTTGTTCATGGCTGTATATGGCATGCGAATGTCTAGTAATTGGCCCACATTTTATCGATTGTTATAGGCGTGCAATAATTGCCTGCTTATTGGAGGCATAGAAATCCCTATTAATTGCCATGCCATTATTCAAGTCTGTCATAAATGGTGTTACATTGCCCCAAACTAAACTGTCATGGACAGGTTGATTATCCTTATGTAAGGAGACAGAATTTATTCGCATACCTATTCATTTACCACCCATCCAGTAAACAGTACCCGAATTAATCGTTATATTTCTCAAAAAACAGTTACATTTTGAAGGCATACTTAGGGTCAGAACGCTACCTATCCTACAGAGCTACCTTGCGGTAGCCCTACACAAGTCCTTCAAATGCAAACTCAAATCCTTCAATGAGGATTTTCACAGCTCCACTGCCCATAACAAAACCCGCAGGAGCTTCATCAGAGTAAACAGCTTCACCTGCTTCGAGCCGGGCCTTGATCCAAGAGATGACAACAAGAACCTTTGCAGCCACGGCGGCCCTGTTATTCTCATCAGAGGCATCCAGGGAGGGGTTGGCACGGCCATTGTGGTTTGCCATAGGCCACTCCACCTGCAGGAAACCACAAAGGCATGAGTGCATATCTAATATGTATTGGAAACAGAATGACCAACAGGAAAAGAAAAACGACTTACCACATGGCAAATAGTTGCCACAGCAAGGATCTTGACGTTGAAGCGGTTGCAGCGCTTGCCGCCAAGTCCTTTGCAGATGGCGAGCTCGAACGGTCGGCTGGCAAAAGGGCGGCCAGATCCGTCACAGTGCCAATTCGAACCATACACAGCTGCCAGGATTAAACGGGACGGGAGTTATAGACTGTAGGGGTGTTGTTGCTAGTAAACGCTACAAAAAAAACTCACCATCCCGAAAGTGGGCGTGCCACTCTGCAGGCGTGCGGCGACGCGATGGCGCAATGTTCTCGCTCGCAAGCATTGCAACTTTGTTCTCGGTGATATAGCCACCAGGGCCATGCGCGTAAGGCTTGGCCACCGCGTAGATGTTGCAACGGCGCTCCGACATCTTCTGCAGCATGATGCGCTCGCGCTCAGGGTTCTCCGCCATCACCCGGTTGAACATGTCAAGAGGCACCCCGACGTCCTCGTACAGCTCCTGCACTTTGCGCCTAAGCTGTGCCAGGGTGGGGTAAAATGACTGCTCTCTCGCTGGAGCTCCCGCTATGAAATAGTTGACCGCGTCGTTGCACTTTTGCTGCACATCACAACGACAACAAAGAATAGGCAGTTGTTAGAATTAAAACGAGTCAGTCAGTCAACGAGTGATACAAATACAACAGGACGAACCAATTAGTCAGCCAACCAATGATTCAGATACCTTGCACTAACCTTGAAAAACGATAGGTCCAGGAGCACAGGGGGGATTGCCGCACCCTCCAGCACGACTGGAGCCGTCGATGGCCCAGGCGCGTTGGTGGTCGCCAGCGGGCTGCTGCGCTGCGCTGTTGCGTGCAGCAAACCAGCACCAGCTCCTGTACTCCAGCTGTTGGAAGATGACGGGCCGGGGCTACCTCCCGTTGCTGGGGCAGGCTTCTGGCGGGCAGCAACGACTGCTCGCATTCGTGCAGCATCCTGTTCCTGCTCTTCCAGCTGCTGACGGAGGTCCGTGAGTGTCTCAGCCTGTTGCGCAATCGTCCGCTCCATGTCGCGGTTCTGTGCCACCTGCTCATTAACCGGAATCGGTCGAGCTGCATGGAAAAATAAATAAGAATAAAGAAAGAGTAGGTTAGTAGGATGCCTGGACGAAAATGTGTGGCACAAACGTCTTTGTGCACAAACGCAGAAATCGGGCAGAACTCACTAACCTGGCTGCTTCGGCCTTTTCTCACGCGCTGACGGGTGAGCTCCTTGGTCACCGCCCATAAGGCCAGCGACATCGGCGCTGCGCCTTCGACTCTCAGGACGGTCATCCTCGGCCGGATCGTCATGAGTTTCGGCTAACTCGCACTCGTCGGGATGTCCCTCACCCTCGTCCTGCTCCTCACCCTCGCCAGGACCTTCGCCCTCGTCGATTAGAGCGTTTAGCTGATTTTCCTCCGGATCGGTTTCAGGCTGAGTGTTAGTGGCGGCAACATCTGCAGTTGCGGGAGTGTTGTTGATCTCCCCGACGGCTGTTTCTGCAACGTGTGTTTCGGTATGTGACTGGGGTGCAGAGCTGGCTTCCTGTCGCTGCAATTCCGCGTTCAGCTTGTCCCTCAGCGCAGCCAGGTCTTCGCGTGACATTTCCCGCAGCTCAGGGTCGCGAGGAATTTCTTTGTTACCAGCACCCTGACGAGTGCTGGACCCCCCAGATTTCTTCGTTGGTGGCTTGTAACCGGTAGTGTCGTGACCATTCAGGCGAACTGATGTCGTGAGTTGGCGTTGAGGGCGACCAGTGCATTGAGCCTGATTGACGCGCGCCTGGGATAGGGCACCTGTGGCAGCAATCTGGCTGGCCATGCTGAGCATGCGGGAACGGTTGGAGGGGGTTGGTTGGAAAACTGTGTGCGACGATTGCTCCGTCGCACAAGCAGTCATATATGCCGATTCAACACACCTAACGAACTGCTTTCATTGGCTGTTCAAAACAAGAAGCGATGCGCTGGATAATCGTGCGAGTCGCAGACAAGTGCGAGTCGCAGAATGCACCGCGAACCACATTTCGGATTGTTGGTGCAGGGTGGCGATTGTCTCGGCGCCGCGAACCATCGAACGTTCTACACAGGTGCATCTCGGGTTGCAAAGAGAATCTTTTTAGTGGTTACAAAGACAGTTTTGAAGGGTCCCGCCACGTGGCGTATCATCGAACTCACAAGTAGCTGCCTTCGATACTGTCAAGATAGCGCCGCCGCTGCACGTAGTCGCGCACGGATGATCCAGATTCGGGGCCTCGTCATTCTCTCACGTACAGTGCATGCATGGTTTGTGTTCTGCACTACAATAAGGAAATTTTTTATTTGGGAAGTGGCTCAACTAAACTATAACATGATCTATCATGTTCTGTGCTACAAGGTATGGGAGCATGGCTTGTATATAACCCATCAAATATGTACAAAGATTTCATGTCACACTTCAAAATATATATTGGTTCAACAACCATTAAGGTTCACTAGATCGAGGCTGAACAAGGTGAACGGCACGCAGTATACTCGTGGTCTCTACCACGCGGTATCTCTGATTCATTGCAGCCCACTTGAGCTGCTTGCAATGGGTCTTCTCGTCGGGGTCTGGAAGTTCGTCGTAGTACTTGATAAAGGCATAGTCTCGCCGATCCCTCCCATGCCCGATGTGAAACAGGAGGAGTACTTTCGCGTACCACTCACCGGAGCCATGAATGGCTACGTCGGAAAACCAGCCACGTCCGTGAAACACAGGCACGGCACGTAACCGATGTGGCACGGCTCTAAACGATGGGTGCGTAGCAGGAGGAATGCCCAACTCATTGTGCACATGAATGGTAGTTGCGTTCTTTGTGGCCTCTGAGAATCGGTTAAGGGCTTGCCTTAGGTGTCGGAGGTCGTCGCCCAATGCAGTGACGTATCTCTCGTCACGCACCCTTGAGGGAATTGGGAAACTTACGAACGGTGCCTCACGACGGCCTCTCAAGACAGTTAAAGGCCATGCGGATCGTCCCATGATGCGCCTGCCAGTGGCCATTGCCTGCACATTGAAACAATAGGCGGTTAGTGATGGCACAAGCAATTGTTGACATTTGCATCAAATTGCCTTGACTCACCTCTCGCATAGCGGTGTTGTAATGCGTCTCTGTCACTTCCGACGCACCAAGATAATCCACCGCAAGTCTGGTCTCCTCTGCGCGTACAAGTTGCCCTGATACATCACGTTTGTTGGACGCACGATAAGGCCGTTTTATGTGGTCCTTGTGGAAGAACTCGGAAATGTTGGCATCGTAGTGTATGGGTGGGCCCGCACGACGGATGGCTTCGACGTAATGGCTTATCAGGTGCATCTTGATGAATCTCCAATTTGAAGTTTGCTTAAACGCGGTTGTTAGTTGATCGATCATCCTGCAGACAAGGGAGAGCACAAACATACGTTACGGAACCGAGATTAGCAACGTTTGATGCAAACAAGTAAGTTTTCTTACCTCACGGCTAGCTCCTGCAACTGTTTCAGGGTGTTGTCGTCGTATGTTGTTGCCTTTGCGCACTCCGTGTACCAACGAAGGTACGAAATGATAGCGTCCATTTGCGGTTGTGCGATGTGCGAGGAGACGAGAAATGGCAGAAGTTGCATCACTGAACGATGCTCATACGCTTGGTAGGAAGCACCTAGCTTGAAGTATTGCCCAGACGGCAGCCGTAATGGATCCCACATACAAATCTGTTTGAGGTATTTGAGCCGCCTGAAACATGGACAGAACAACAAAGTAGTGAGAAGGTATTTAGTGTGTCGTTACACATGAGCCAACGTTGCCATCATTGCAATAGTACATACCTATCGATTGCTTCACGTGTTGATTCGGGTATGGTGTCACGCAAGGCTGTGAGGATATGATCGAGAATGCCCAAGTCCGCTTGGTGCATGAGATCCGGCATGACTGCTAGGTATGGGTTCCCCCATTGTTCCGACTCAAACCTCCATCCCCAGAGTGCGCTCTGCATAGACAAGCGACGCCAAATAAGTAAAAGCGGAGGTAATCAAAGGTGAAACATATGATAAAACCAACTTAGACACCATGAACAACTGACCTCGACAGGATGGGTTGAAAGGTCTTCCACTGCTGCCTCTCCACGTCGTCTTGGTGCCTTTAGAGCTGTGCAAATGTCCTGTTGCTGCTGGACGGTGCGCCATTTTAAGTGTGTCTGGTATTCAGCCAGGTCATTCTTGTGGACGGTGCAGAGTGAGCAGGGGTAAGTTGTAGCCCCCGACTTTGTACAAGTTATCTTGCACGTCTCTGGGTAGTCCGCTATGTAAGCATACAGCGCAGGGTATGCGGTGAATGAATGGCCCGATGCGTCTTCCACTCTAGCGCCCCTGTTCAGAACACGTGCGAGAGGAAAGGAAAAAGGTTAGTAGATATTGTAGCAAAATCCGTTCACTCACTAATGTTGTAGCGAAATCCATGCACTTACACATGACTGGCGGCCTTGAGGGGCTGTAAAGCCTTGCCAAGAACCTTATGGAATACTTGTAGACGGTCAAGCGATGTGTACTCAGGAGGAAACTCCGGCAGCAATGCAATCATCGCATGACCGTGTGGTTTCCAACGGTCCTCGCGTGCGATGTTGGCCAGCGACATGTAGATGGGATGTCCTTTAGACTTCCCTCTTGAGTCCATCATCGTTTCGTCCGAGGCGAGAATGATGGTTGCTACAACATCATCCGGTCCAAGCTTATCCTGTTCGGCAAAACAGTGAGTCGAAAATGGTGGTGCCGGGAAATAACAAATGTGAGGTGAGCGAATATAAAACACATGGCCATGGCCCAACCAACAACCCGCAGCATACCTGGACGTTGTTCCAAAAATCTGCCGTCTCGGGTGCGTCGTAGACACGAACGTTATTCACAATCTTCCGATGAGCTCTTGTGACGAGTCCTCGAGCGTTGCGGGAATCGCGTAAGAGGGACTTCATGGCCTGGTTGTCGAGGGCATGGAAGTGCAAGGGAGGGGCAGGTCAGGGTAGTGAGGGGTGGGGGGGAGAGAATTAGGTGCATGAAAGGACGATGAGAGGCCAATACGGAGAATGAGGAGCAGGGAGGGTGAATGAGGGGTGGGGAGGGAGAATGAAGGGGTGGGGAGGGGAATGAGGGGCAGGAAGGGAAAAGTGGGGTGAGGAGAGAGAATGAGGGGCAGGAGGTAGAATGAGGGGTAGGAAACAGGGAATGAGGAGCAGGGATGGATCATGAGGCACAAACAATAGACATGAGGGGCAGGGAGGGAGAGAGAGGGGTGGGGGACAGAGAATGAGGTGCAGGGATGGATCATGAGGCGCAAACAATGGAAATGAGTGGCAGGGAGGGAGAGAAAGGGGTGGGGGACAGAGCGTGAGGTGCAGGGATGGATCATGAGGCGCAAACCGTGAGAATGAGTGGCAGGGAGGGAGAGAAAGGGGTGGGGGACAGAGCATGAGGTGCAGGGATGGATCATGAGGTGCAAACAATGGAAATGAGGGGCAGGGAGGGAGAATTAGGGGAGGGGGAAAGGGGATGAGGAGCAGGTTGAGAGGATCAGCCGCAAATCCTGAGAATGAGGTGCATGGGGGAAGATGAGTCGCAAATCCAGAGAATGAAAGGCAAGGGAGGGATAATGAGTGGTGGGGGAAGGGGAATGAGGTGCATGGAGGGATGATGAGCTGCAAATCCTGAGAGTGAAAGGCAGGGAAGGAGAATGAGGGATGGGGGATAGGGAATGAGGTGCACGGAGGGATGATGAGGCGGAAATCCTGAGAATGAAAGGCAAGGGAGGGATAATGAGTGGTGGGGAAAGGGGAATGAGGTGCATGGAGGGATGATGAGGCGGAAATCCTGAGAATGAGCCTGATGGGAGGGAGAAAGAGGGGTGGAAAAAGGGAATGAGGAGAATGAGGAGAGAGGATGAGGCGCACACCCCGAGAATGAAAGGAAGGGAGGGGGAACGAGGGGTGGGGGAAGGGAATAAGGTGCAGGAAACGAGAATGAGGCGCAAGCCCTGAGAATAGGACGGGAGGAAGACAGAGGGGTGGGGGAAAGGGAATGAGGTGCAGGGAGGGATGATGAGGCGCGAACCCCGAGAATGAGATGACAGAAGGGAGCATGAGGGATAGGTGCAAGAGAATGAGGTGCATGGAGGGATGATGAGGGGTAGGGAAAAGAGGAGGGGCAGGGAAGGAGAATGAGGGGTAAGGAAAGAGAATGAGGGTCAGGGATGAATGATGAGGCGCAAGCAATGAGAATGAAAGGCAGTGAGGGAGATTGGGGGGTGGGAATGAGGTGCAGGTGAGATATCAGAGGCGCAAACTGTGAGAATGAAAGGCAGGGAGGGAGATTGGGGGGTGGGAATGAGGTGCAGGTGAGATATCAGAGGCGCAAACCGTGAGAATGAAAGGCAGGGAGGGATATTGGGGGGTGGGGGAAAGGGAATGAGGTGCAGGTGAGATATCTGAGGCGCAAACCGTGAGAATGAAAGGCAGGGAGGGAGATTGGGGGGTGGCGGAAAGGGAATGAGGTGCAGGTGAGATATCTGAGGCGCAAACCGTGAGAATGAAAGGCAGGGAGGGAGATTGGGGGGTGGGAATGAGGTGCAGGTGAGATATCAGAGGCGCAAACCATGAGAATGAAAGGCAGGGAGGGATATTGGGGGTTGGGGGAAAGGGAATGAGGTGCAGGTGAGATATCTGAGGCGCAAACCGTGAGAATGAAAGGCAGGGAGGGAGATTGGGGGGTGGCGGAAAGGGAATGAGGTGCAGGTGAGATATCTGAGGCGCAAACCGTGAGAATGAAAGGCAGGGAAGGAGACTGGGGGGTAGGGGAAAGGGAATGAGGTGCAGGTGAGATCCGAGGCGCAAACCGTGATAATGAAAGGCAGGGAGGGATATTGGGGGGTGGGGGAAAGGGAATGGGGTGCAGATGAGATATCCGACGACTAACCTTTAGGCTGTCACAGAAGTGATATTTCAGAAGCGCCTTCCCCGCGATCCGGCACTCGCCACTTTGCCATGATCGGTCCGTGTTGACAGCCTTGGTCGCCACATATTTGTATAAGTCCCGCAACGTTTTCCAGCCGCAAACCTCGCCAAATCGACCGCCGCTTTTGTTGAGAATCCGCAGCAACGCCGCTACAGCCCGTTGAGACAACTTCTCGTTTAAAACCCATCGACATAGTTCATCCTCAAAGGAGAACGGCGTCGGAGGACTAGGCTCCACATCCTGTCCCGAGCGCGAAGGCCCCTCAGGCATCGCAGCACGTTCATGAGAAGGAGATGGCGGTTCCTCAGAATCTGAGCTATCCTCGCACACGGGCCTATCATCGTCGATTGGAGCTCAAGGACTCATAGTTTCATCGAACGTTTGAGGCAAGAACGGGTCCTCCCGGGCCATTGGGCGAAAAGTGCTCGGAAGACGTGTACCATTCTCATCGTTCCCTGCACCATCGCTGGCGGGTGTGCACGCCGCATTGCTGGCTTGCGCCAGCCTGCATTGATTGCTTCCTACGTGTCTTCGAAGGCCTCCATTACCTACAAAGGGGCCTGAACGGCATTCTTTGCAATAACCTGGGGGTAATTCGTCCATGAATACGCTGCGCCGTTCCTACAACTACGATTAAAAACTGGATCTGTAATGAAATTGGCTCAGCTGTTGTGACTGAATCTGAATGATGTAGCTGCTCTGGCGTCTTTGCTTGCATTAGTTGCAAGGCATTGACATGCAGCAGCATTCACCGAGGGCGCGTCAATTTCATTTCACATTTGCGAAATACCCACCCCGACCACTCTGAAAAACAACGCAACCAATGTATAACGTGTGACATCTCATTCAACCGTTTTCAAACGAACGAAAAAGACCCGCCCCACCCTTCCGAATTCACAATTCGTAAATTTCTGGAAGAATGTGCGCCTCGATTTCGAATGTGTTGAATTTGTGAAAAGAAATTTAACGCGCCCCGATGAAATGTGGTTCATTTTTCGCCTGTCGTAATAGTAGGTATACTGAGGAGCCATAGCTAGGGTTGACCTAGCTAGGCAAGAGAAAGTTTAGGCAAAGAGGAGGTTCACTAGCAGCAATGAGGATACATATAGCAAACCCTAGATGGGTTGTACTCGCTATAGAGCACCCCACTACAGGCTAGAGAATAACATTCTGACACACCCCCATAGCCAAAGTGGGGTGTAATCAGTACAATGAGCAAGCAGGTAGAAAGCAGGTTCACAAGTGCAAGCAAAGCTAGAGGCATTCACAAAGGGCAAGTGAGGAGGAGGAGGAACTGTGGAAGGAGAGAAGATGAGAGGCGACGGCTGAAGCTGCAGACACACGGGCAACAGGAGTCAAACTGGCACAGTGGCTACCGGAACAGCGCCCCGGACTACAGGAGTAACTGGCTCCGCGGCTAAGAAGAGCGGCAGACGAGCAACGGACCCACGGGCGACTGGCGCAGCTGGCTACGACTGGGCTACCGGAACAGCGCCCCGGACTACAGGTGCTGCTGACGACAAGACGGCAGCCTCCGCTCAACCTCCCCCGACCGTCCCACGCCCCTCTCACACACCCCCTGCTGACACCCTAGCTCCACTTCCACGGCACCCCCCTTAAACCCTAAACCTCGGCTCCCACACATCCACCCCCCTCAGCGGCAGCTGCAGCAGTGGGAGACGGAGGAGGAGGAGGAGCAGGGGACGGCGCACACACACGGCACCCCCAGAGCTGCCACCCCCACACTCCGCACCCCAAAACCCTAAAAACGGGCGGAACGGGGGAAGGAGCGCGGGGGACGGCGAGGGGGACGGCGCTCGGCCCCCAGAACGCGACCACGGGGCAGAGAGGGGCCGCGCGCGGCTCCCCAGGGCGGCGCGACGGGAAATCGGGGCCGCGGGGGGGTCGCGCGCGGCTCCCCAGGGCGGCACGACGGGAAATCGGGGCCGCGGGGGGTCGCGCGCGGCTCCCCAGGGCGGCACGACGGGAAATCGGGGCCGCGGGGGGTCGCGCGCGGCTCCCCAGGGCGGCACGACGGGAAATCGGGGCCGCGGGGGGTCGCGCGCGGCTCCCCAGGGCGGCACGACGGGAAAACGGGGCCGCGGGGGGTCGCGTGCGGCTCCCCAGGGCGACGGGATCGCGGGGCCGCGGGCGACGGGACCGGAGGGCCGCGGGCGACGGGATCGGGGGGCCGCGGGCGTCCCCCACGGTAGGAAACCGCCGTGCGCCTCGGTGCGCACGGCGGGGAGAAAACCGCCGCACGCCCCGAGCGCGCGGCGGGATGAAAAATGTGAAGGTCGCGCGCCACGGGGCGCGCGACACTGAGTAGGGCAGCGGAAGCAGCAGTGGGGCCCACAGGCCAGGAGCGTGAACGCTCTGATACCATGTCGTAATAGTAGGTATACTGAGGAGCCATAGCTAGGGTTGACCTAGCTAGGCAAGAGAAAGTTTAGGCAAAGAGGAGGTTCACTAGCAGCAATGAGGATACATATAGCAAACCCTAGATGGGTTGTACTCGCTATAGAGCACCCCACTACAGGCTAGAGAATAACATTCTGACATCGCCCATTTCTCCGATTGGCTAGCGTGGAATCGCGACCAACGAGTCAATTCGAGTCATGTATGTGTGTGACAAATTGAGTCGCGACGAAATTTGAACAAGCGACTTCGCCAGCCCAAAACCGCAACAGACGCGTCGCAAGTCACATTTGGAACGGTCAGGAATGCCAATTCACCTGCCCGCACTTAAAACGTCGTTAAGAGCCACGTCGCGAGCGCACGGTTGCCACAAAAAATATCATAACCAGTACCTTCAGAAATCACTGACGCTCCTGAGTATCGACCCTAAACGGCCATAACAAAAAACGAACCGCGTGGCTATTGGTCAATTTCCCAACGTCTAAAATTGTAACGTTATTCGTAATTTCAGAGCGCATTACACAATACAAGGAAAACGTTAGGAAAGAAAGAAAAACATCATGTTTTCTCATAACGGTATATCTCATATGAAGGTGATCGGTGAACATCGCAACCGTCGAGTCAAAGCAACCACAAACAGATATACATCCGAAGGTAGTTTACGTGCTGCATTCGGATTGAGCCGAAGAGATCTCGCTTGCAAGGTGGGCCGTTGATCCGAGAAGAATGAACGCCAGATGACAAAATTGAAATCACACCCCCCAGGTCATTTACGTGCTCCTCGCAACGATGCCCCAACCAGTGCACCGCGAACCATCTCACGAATCACAAATGTGATCTTGACCGTTGGTCAAATCGCTTGGAATTTCATCCGTCGATCAAGCGCCCGCACATTCCACGAAGCAACCAAACAGATTTTCTCGAACACGCAATTGGCAAAACAGGGTTCATCGGCATCGCATGTCAGAATATTATGCTCTAGCCTGTAGTGGGGTGCTCTATAGCGAGTACAACTCTTCTAGGGTTTGCTATTTGTATCCCCATTCTTGCTAGTGCAAACCCTCCTTTGCTCGTTTCTCTCTTGCCTAGCTAGGGTTTACCTAGCTATGGCTCATGATTCTAGCTCCTATTTTGACATGCTATCAGAGCGGTTACGCTCCTGGCCTGTGGGCCCGCCTGCTTCCGCTGCCTTCCTGTGTGTCGCGCGTCCCGTGGCGCGCGATGTTCGTTTTTTCTTCCCGCCGCGCGCTCGGGGCGCGCGGCGGTTTTCTGCCCGCCGTGCGCCCCGAGGCGCGCGGCGGTTTCCCACCGTCGAAGCGCCCCCCGTCGCCCGTCGAAGCGCTCCCCCCCGTCGCCCGTCGAAGCGCCCCCGTCGCCCGTCGGAGCGCCCCCCGTCGCCCGTCGAAACGCCCCCGTCGCCCGTCGAAGCGCCCCTGGGACCCGCGCGCGGCCCGTACGGGCTGCGCCAGGCCCGCGCGCGGCCCGTACGGGCTGCGCCAGGCCCGCGCGCGGCCCGGGCAGCCCGCGCGCGCCTCGTCCGGCCTGCGGCAGGCCCGTGCGCGCGCCTCGTCCGTCCCCCGAGCTTCTGCCGGCGCCCCACCCCCGCTACTGCCCGCGTTCCTGTGTTAGGGTTTGGGGGTGGAGGGTATGGGGGTGCCGTGAGTGTGAGCCGTCCCCTGCTCCTCCTCCTCCTCCGTCTCCCACTGCTGCAGCTGCCGCTGAGGGGGGTGGGTGTGTGGGGAGCCGAAGGAGTGGTGCTGGTTAGAGGGGTGACGTGGGAGTGGAGTTAGGGGTTGCAGCAGGGGGTGTGTGTTGGGGGGTGTGGGACAGTTGGAGGAGGTTGGGTGGAGGCAGCCGTCGTGTCGTCTGCAGCGCCTGTATTCCGGGGTTCTGATAGCCACCGGTAGCTCAGAGAGCCGGTTGCACCTGTCGCCCGTGGGTCCGTTGCTCCTGTCGCTGCTGATCAGACGCAGAGCCTGTTACTCCTGTATTCCGGGGCCCTTGCTCCCGGTAGCCACTAGAGCTGCACCAGAGCCGTCTGTTGCCCGTGTGTCTGCAGCTTCAGTCGTCGCCTCCACTCCTCTCTCCCCTCGCCAGCCCTCCTCCTCCTCACTTGCCCTCTGTGACCACCTCTAGCTTTGCTCATAATTGTGAACTTTAAACTATTGCTTCTTGAACTTGTGCTCAGAATGTGTGGTGACATTGTGATCCACCCTGAGCTTGTACTGCTTTGCTTGCTCTGCTGATTACACCCCACTTTGGCTATGGGGATGTGTCAGAATATTATGCTCTAGCCTGTAGTGGGGTGCTCTATAGCGAGTACAACCCTTCTAGGGTTTGCTATTTGTATCCCCATTCTTGCTAGTGCAAACCCTCCTTTGCTCGTTTCTCTCTTGCCTAGCTAGGGTTTACCTAGCTATGGCTCATGATTCTAGCTCCTATTTTGACATCGCAAAATTGCCGAAGTGCCCCCACAAACTGGCACAACATGTATACAACTATTTATGACCCTCTGAAACTATCGAGAAAAGTGCGTCAGTAGGCTAGACCATCTACAACGGGCTCAAGATTTTTGCGATGCAAGTAGGCTTACAATTTGGCGTATCACCACAGCATGCCTTCCGGATTATAGAAGGCATGTTGTCCTTCATTGTACAAGTGCTGGAGCCCATGTGGGTCACCCACCCTACTCTTGAGCAATGTCCTGAAATTGCAGAGGAGTTTAGGTACGAAGGAGGGATACCAGGCATCATCGGCGCCCTAGATGGCACCTTCATCGAGTGCAGGGGGTTTGGGCGGGACAAAGAAGATTTCAAGAACAGAAAATGGTTTTACAGCATTCACCTACAGATAGCATGTGACAGCAACGGTCTAATCTGGGACTACAATGCCGGGTACCCGGGGAGTGTCAACGACGCCCGCGTCTTCAACAACTCCCCACTGAAGGAATGCATGGAGGGCGGCCAGCTAGGGAACTACTTGCATGGAGGGCTACTTACTACGCCTTGAAGAGTTACACTTGCGTGCCATGGCGGGCTACATCGGGGCGGGCTCTGCCACGGGCAAAGGATAAATGGAATACGCAGCAGTCAAGAGCGAGAATGGTTGTAGAACAAGTTAACGGGAGGCTCAAGGGCAAGTGGAGGATACTCGACGCACGCATGGAGTGCCATAGCGAGCGTGTTCCGCAGGTTGTGAGCGCCTGCGTGACGCTGCACAATATAGAACATCCCCAAAATGTTGCTGACCCAAACCTGACCTTGGGTCGAATCTGGCCCTAAACTAACCCGAAAGTGACCCCAAAGTAACTTTTGGGTCAGATTTTCAAATCAGGTCAGGTTCAGGTCAGTGAGTTTTTCGACCCAAAAGTAACCTGACCCACACAGCCCTTGGGGATCTGGGGACGCGGGTTCGATACTTGTCGCTGGCAGCTCTCCCCCAATTTTCACAAAAATGTGCGGAAAACAACAAGCAACACGCACCAAAATTTTTAAAGGACTATGGCTGGAATTGATCTCCTTACCTTGAGACTCCACAATTGTCATTCTAAACAATTGGACTAATCACGCTGCAGAACTTAGGAACGTATCTTTAATAACACCTCAAACACAACCACTGCACTGAAAACATATCATTAGTAAAAACCAATGCCTTGACAAGATTCGATCCCCTTACCTTCGGATCAACGCTCGATCAATGAACCACTATCCCAAACTCTCACAACGTTTGTCTGTTTGTAAATTTCCCAATAAGAATTTTTACGACGAAATCAATTCTGGCTAGGGTTTCAAATTTCATTGTCCTTCTGGTGGTGTCCACCAACTTCACTTCCCAACATTTCTCATTTAGATCTACCTGCTCCAATCTTGAATCTTAGAGATTTCACTACCCCTTCCCTCTACCAGCTACCTTGAGCGCTTTCTTAAAATTACCCCTACCTCGCCCTCTTTCCATTTCTATCTGTCCTAATTGCAGGCTTCGATTACTGTCAGCAACAGCTACTTTCTAGGGCGCGACGGGAGCTGCTACGTCGCGAGCAGCTAAGGGACGCGACGGGCGCTGCGTCGAGCATCTAAGGGACACGACGGGCGCGACTACGTCGTGGCAGCTTAGGGACGCGCCGGGCGCTGCGACGGGCGCTGCGACAAGAGCCGCTAAGTACGCGCCTTACTGCTATTTCCCATTGTTAACAATCTGGGTTTCTTTCTTTCAAGTTTACGCTTCTAATCGAAATTATTATTGCATTCTATTACATGTACTTTTGTGTGGCAGGAAGTAGTGTCATCTCTACTCAAGATTCACAAGCTTGTTTCACGTTTATATTACGTGCTGAATATGTTTTTTGTTTTGATTTTTTTTTTACGAGTCCAATACTTCTCTATTTTTTGCTTCCCGCTATGAAACTTCTGTGGCAGAAAGCGAGTACCATCACAGGGGGCGATTCTTCAGCGACAAAACGCTAGTTAACTATGGTGATTCATTTGTTTTTTCAGCGGTGATGTTATGTCAAAGAAGTATACCAATCTGTGTTTCCCCACAGCAATCTCTTAAAGCCGTCTTTCATTTGTTTTTCCAGACGTTGCAATACATTCTATCTTTCCGCCATTGAGATGTATAAATTCACCTATCCTTGCAAATCGTTGTAAGCTTGTTTCATGTCAGCTTTTTGTCAACGAGACTAGGCAAGAATGATTGAAAGGAGAGGGGTTTCACTAGCAGCAGTTGGGGTACATATAGCAAACCCTAACTGGGTTGTACTCGCTATAGAGCACCCTACTACACGCTAGACAATAATAACATTCTGACACACCCCCATAGCCAAAGTGGGGTGTAATCAGTACAATGAGCAGGCATAGCAATAGTTCACAATTATAAGCAAAGCTAGAGGTGATCATAGAGGGCAAGTGAGGAGGAGGAGAAACTGTGAGGGCGAGAAGATGAAAGGCGCCGACTGAAGCTGCAGACACACGGGCAACAGGAGCGGCGCGCACAGTGGCTACCGAGCGCACGAGGGCACCGGACTACGGGAGTATCTGGCTCCGCGGCTACGACGAGCACACACAGGAGCAACGGACCCACAGGCGACTGGCGAAGCAGGCTCGCTGGGCTACCGAAACGCGCGAGGGCATCCGGACTACTGGCGCTGCTGGCGTCACGACGGCTACCTCCACGCAACCTCCCCCGACCGTCCCACGCCCCTCTCACACACCCCCTGCTGACACCCTAGCTCCACTTCCACGGCACCCCCCTTAAACCCTAAACCCTCGGCTCCCACACACCCACCCCCCTCAGCGGCAGCTGCAGCAGTGGGAGACGGAGGAGGAGGAGGAGCCGCAGGTTACCCACACCGGTCACCCCCATGCCCGCCACCCCCAAACCCTAACGCAGGCAGGAGCGCGGGAAACAGCAGGGGCGGGGCACGGAGGGAAAGGGAGGCAGCGGGGTGGCTCTTGGGCGCCACGAAGAAGCAGGGCGCGGGCCCCCCGAGGGCGCCACGGCGGGTGACGGGAGGGGGGCCGCGCACGGGCCCCCGAGGGCGGCTCGACGGGCGACGGGAGGGGCCGCGCGCGGGCCCCCTAGGCGCCGCGACGAGGCGACGGGAGGGGGCGGCGCGCGGGCCCCCAAGGTGCCGCGACGAGGCGACGGGAGGGGGGGGACGCGCGGGCCCCCAGGGCGCCGCGACGAGGCGACGGGAGGAGGACGACGGGGGGCAGCGCGCAGGTCCCCGGGGGCGCCACGACGGGCAGGAAACCGCCGCGCGCCTCGGGGCGCACGGCGGGCAGAAAACCGCCGTACGCCCTGAGCGCACGGCGGGATGAAAAACCCTAAAATTTTTCGCACGGCAGGAAGAAGACGGCGCGCGCCCGAGGCGTGCGAGAAGCAGAATAGCAGCGGAAGCAGTTAGGTGGCGGGCCCACCCACAGGATCGACCCAAGGGGGTCGACCTGCTCTGATAGCATGTCAACAAGACTAGGCAAGAATGATTGAAAGGAGAGGGGTTTCACTAGCAGCAGTTGGGGTACATATAGCAAACCCTAACTGGGTTGTACTCGCTATAGAGCACCCCACTACAGGCTAGACAATAATAACATTCTGACACTTTTACTTAGTCTCTACATGCAGGTGCATATATTTTGTGAAGATTATATTGGCTAAACTATGCTGCATCGCCACCATTTCCGCGTCGCCTTCACTTTCCGCCCCTTATAACAACGTGACATGGAAACAAGCACGTGAAGATTATTTTTACTATGCCATGACTGATCTTATTTTGGGGCACAGAGCAATGAAGGTGATGTTCCAAATTATAAGGTGATAATTGCTAAATGATTGTTCTGGATTTTATAATCTGTAGCTGGCGCTATCTTTTTTTGTAACGCCATTGACCCTTTAATGTGTGTTGGTTTTGTGTTATCTGGATATTCTCGCTGTGCAGTGATTTATATATTCTGGGGCAACTGTACAAGGCCCTGTTTATTACGTAGTCATGCTTATGTTGTTATTTGATGTTCTGTTGTTATATAACGAAATATATATTATACAAATAAACAAAAAATGCTTATTACAAAAAAGGAACACACTGTAAAGGGGATAAAATCAGGCCATGTGCTGGCCACGTGTGACCCGAAACTGACCCAAATCTGACTTTTCCCGCCAAATCTTAACCCGTACCTGACCCGTACCTGACTTTTCCCGCCAAATCTTAACCCGTACCTGACTTTTCCCGCCAAATCTTAACCCGTACCTGACCCGTACCTGACCCGTATTTGACCCGAAAGTCACTTTTGGGTTAGCTATCTGACCTCAGACTAACCTAAAGTGTCAGTTCCAAAACTAACTTCTGGGACAGATTCCCAGATGACCCGAATCTTGCCTGGAAGTCACCTGGGGGTCCCTTTTGGGTCAGTACAATTTAGAGATGAACTCACTATAGGCAGTCGGGATCGGCTCGGCCCACCCCACGAGCGCAACCGGTGGTGGCTAGAGGGGCCCGCGGCTCGACTACGACTTACCGGGCCGGAAGTCCGCGGTTTTACCGCTCGTGATCGGATGAGGAGGTGGACTGCGGCGATCTACGCCTCCTACTGCGTCGCTCATCCGAGAACTCGCGAAGTACCTCCCGGGTAAGTGCTTCAAATTTCTGCCACTTCTCATCTTCACGCTTGTCGTTGTGCTCACGCAGCTCGCGGACAAGATCGGCCGTGCTTGTAGTTTTCAAGCGCCCTCCAGATTTTCGGCCCACCCCCTTCTTACTCTCTTTTTTCGCCTTTGCCTTTGTCCTCATCCGGTTGTACTTCGCCTTCAGCGCGGCAATGTCGTGGCGCCAGTCGGGGTTGTGCTCTAGGAGCTCTTGCTGGATCAAGGGGTACCAGCTGCGGCCGTGCGGCGACGGATCTCTGCCTGCTTAGTGATGAACGCGGCGAGAACCTCGCATTCTTCCTCGGGGGTCCAGTGTGGGTGCGTCCTCCCGGTAGAGCTGCGTGAAGTTGTTGCGGTGGCGGAGGTCGGGGCAGCCTCCTGCTCCGTGGCTCCTCCTCTACCTCTCCCATCGTAGCGGCGTTGTCCATGTCGGCGCCTAAGCCGTAATCGTCGCCCGCGTGATACGAGGCGGAGGGCGATGGGATCTGATAGACCCACCAGTCAGCTGCAGTGGGTGTGGCGGAAGGAGTGGTCTGGTTGTTCCCGCCTTGTGCTTGGATCTGAGACTCCTGCGTTTCTGGAATAGCAGCGGTAGGAAGGGGTTCAGTTGGCGCGCTAGGTGGTGGGGAGTTGGGTGGGGTCGTCTCCGGTTGGGCGTTGTCAGATGCGCTAGGAGGGTCCATGTTGCCAATGTGATGGTTTGGTTCGTAGGGGATAGTACTTGTAGTTGGGAATTGGCTGGGGGATGCACGGACGGTCCAATGTCCGTAGCCGTGTCGCTTGGCGGGGAAAATTGTAGTTGTGCGACTCGGTATTTTCATGTTTTGTTTTTCGCCCGCCAATCTTGTGTCAGTACTGTTGCAGCGACCGTTTGCTTTTCGAGCTGTGGACGGTTCGGACAGTGAGCCGTTTCGGAAAGAGAAATGGTGTCACAACCGTTCGTAACGTTGGCGACGTCGCAGAGGCGTTTGGCGAAACCTTAACGAACATCACGAAACGGGAAACCTTTTCGCAATGCGGACGGTCCACGGTTCGAACCGTAGGGAGCGAAATGGAGACACGCCCTAAAAGCAGTCGTCCGTCATCTTCAGCGGTTCAATTGAAGCTCCTCGGGATTTAGTCGGTTTCGAGACAAACTATAGTGATGTCAACACGTCGAGAACCAAAACGTAAAAAATCTATCAAAAAGTAAACAAAAATGCGATACTGCTAAAATCGCGATACTGTATATCAGAGTTGCCACGACGGATTTGCGAAATAAGCGACACCCAAGGTGGTTGACACAAACCAGGGTGACACTCGCGAGGGGTGTCACCTAGAGAGTACTTGCGACGACAGGTTACCGGGATGCCTGCTTGTCGCAAGCCTGTTGAGCCGACTCGCGAAGAGGTTTCCAGTTCGAGCAGTTTCGCCCCTTGTGATTGTGATTGTCGCCACATCACTGTCGAACCCACAGGCTCGACGCTTTGCCGCGTAGCACCCCATTACAAGCGCGTCGCGCTTCCCAAACCTTATGCCAGGCCCGCAACAACGGATCGCCCCTATCACATTCAAAGCCTGAGAGCGTGAGATGCGAGAGATTCTAGTTACGTGTATCTGTAGATGCGCGGTGCTGGCCCCTTCCATCAAAACATTTCTGGTTGGTTTGGGAATGCAAACGCTTGACGAAAAGTCTGCAGATTCAGCTAGTGATGCGAACCCGTTTTATCTCGCTCGCAGCCTTTGTTGTTACACCCGACTGCAAATTCGCGTTTCGTCAGCCAATCAAAGCCCAACTCGAGTCCCAGCCAAACGGCGCTTGAACTCACGCGAAAGGTGCTTGCGCGAGCCCCACTTCAAGCAACACAAGACACGATGGTGCTGAAGCTGAGGACGCGTCACAAGTAGTTTTCGAGGAAGGATCGGGATTGTTCACCGAACCTGCCTAGCCGATCGCCATATCGGTGTGCCACGACTACTTTCAAGTTTCAAGTGACACGATCGTAGAAACATGGGGCAAAATTGCCCGATGTGGACGAAATTGCACGATCGATGTGTGACAAGGGCACATCGATCGCCTGACTCCCAAGGGACAACTGTACGCTAGCGAGAACTAACGAAAACATGTAACCACCTAAACTTTGATTCTAAGCAGGATCGATGTTAACTTGTGACGCGTCCTGATTCACTGTCAAGGCAAAATCTGCTCTCTTTCTTGCACCCACGACTAAAACACTTCGCGGATTGCCGCCGTAAGTGCCTGCCATGGCATCGCTGGCAGAAGAAACTATCTCGACTCAGTTCAAATGTTCTCTGCTAGGTCATTTTCACAAAAGATAATGCAATCTCCACACACGAAGTGCTACTACCCTGAGACCTGCCGTTCGGTTCCGTAACCCTCTTCGCAATGATGAACGGTGCTACTCATAGTGTAACCGTGCCGAAGGGGGGCGAAGCGAGCCCTTCGACGTATCACCCAGTGATGGCCTCCTTAACTTCCCTTCCGCAGCTCAAACCTCGAGATAAGCTGTTCTTAGCGGCGCGCTTTTTCGTCGTGGCGCTCGGTCTGCTCCTCGTAACTTACAACATTTTCAATTCCTCTGCCACGCGGCACTCGCCTATTGAGTGGTTCGATATGAATGCATTTAATGCTAAGTTAGCGGCTTCCGATGCTAATCTTTCCGGGAGGGTTTACCAGGAAGGATTTGCGGCTGTATCCTTACCTGCCGAGTCCCCAGCGGCTGTATCCTTACCGGCTGAATCCCCACCGGCTGCTGAGTCCCCACCGGCTATATCCTTACCTGCTGAATCCCCACTGGCTGTATCCTTACCGGCTGAATCCCCACCAGCTTCTGAGTCCCCACCGGTTGTATCCTTACCTCCTGAATCCCCAGCGCCTGTATCCTTACCTGCTGAATCCCCACCAGCTGTATCCCAACCGGCTGTATACTTACCAGCTAAATCCCCACCGTCTAAGCCCCCACCTGATGGGGATGGCCCTCCCGTCGCTTTCGATCGCGCTTTTGCCGCATTGATCTCGTTCCAGCGAGAAGGTCGCGTTCCGCTCGCCAACGTCGCAACGTTCAATTTCGACCCCTCCGTTTCTAGCGCCTTCGTCGCCACGCGCTACAAGCTTCTCTCGCTGCCCGTTCCGCTTGTTCCCGAGAAGCTGACGTGGCCCGACGCGTACCCTGTATGGGTGAACGAATCGCGCTCATCCTGTCCGGAAATTCCGGAACCGAACTATCCTGATTGGCTGACCAGCATCCACGCAATTGTCGCACACGTGCTCTGCGACGAGCCTAGCGATTCCTGGGCGAAGGATGTTCGCTGGATACACCACCTTCTCACTATAACAAGCTTCGTCATTAGGGTACTGCATTCTATTATTCTATTCCCCCTCATCGATCTTGTACCGTGACAAATCGCCCGTTGTTACGAGGAATCGCTACTCTCGTCGTGTCGTGTCATCCTGGCATTCCCCCCTTATTTCAGCCAGCCCTTCTCTCGGTTCCCCTGTTCCCAGTTCGCCACCTGTGGTTACCAGTGGAGTTACTTTCCGCCTTATTTCGCCCAATCCCCTTGCATCATTTCTCATGTAACAGGCGAATCGCACGTGGTTACCAGTTGTGTTGCTCTCTGCATGCCGCCCGCCGCCCAACCTCTTCCACTGCTCGCGACTCGTGGCGCGGGATGGTGACACGTGGCTGTACAACCTGACGGCCAGTGAAATGCGGACACGTATACAGCCCTTAGGGTCGTGCGCCATGGCTCAGCCAATCAGCAGCGATGTCTCAGGTAGTGCGAAACGAGGGGTAAATCACTCTTTACTCTGAAGTGTCGTCAATCCGAAAAATGAAGACTACACACTCTACGCACTTTACTTTCATCCGCGTAAACTCCTTTTACAGGATTGAACTTATATCCGTCTACGCTCTTCTAACTCCCCTCCTTCCATATCCTTCCCTTTCTCCCCTTCTCTCAGCTAACCAGCGCGTCGCGTATGCTACAGTGCTACACTCGTCCGATCGCTATGTGTGCGGCGCAATAGTACTGGGGCACAGCATAAAGAGGACGGGGAGCGGGCACGAGATGGTTGTGCTTGTATCGAAAGAAATTCCAGAAAAGAGCAGGCGAGGGCTGAGGGAGGCGGGGTGGACGGTGAAGGAGATTGAGAGAATTCGGAACCCCAACGCAGTGAAGGGGGCTTATAACGAGTGGAACTACAGGTTTGTGTTGTGAAAATGCAAGAATGTTGCATACGGTGTGCAAGTATTAAGTAGGGAAACGATGTGTGTGTGTGTCTGTTTTGGTTGGAATCATTTCTAAGTGTCCATCTTCATGTCATATCAACTTGAGGTTGTGCCGAACGAAACAATTTGCACATACATTTTCTTGCTGCTGATTTCTGTTGGCTGATGTTTGCTGCTGTTCATTCGTCTGCTGTTGGCTTCTGTTGACTTTTCTTTGACTTTTTTTGCTTCCTCTTCACCCCTCCCTCCCAGCAAGCTGCGGCTGTGGCAGCAGACGGAGTACACCAAGCTGCTCTTTATTGACTCGGACCTGCTCCTGTTGACCAGCGTTGACTTTCTCTTCTCCTACCCCGAGATCTCCGCCCGCGGAAATGACGGCTCAGATTTCAACTCAGGCGTGATGGTCCTGGAGCCGTCGAGATGCACGTTTGAGCTGCTGATGGCAAATCTGGAGCGCGTGAAATCGGCGAATGGGGGGGACCAGGTGAGACCAGGGGACCGTGGTGTGATGGGATGATGTGATGTGATGTGATGGGATGGGATGGGATGTGATGGGATGGGATGTGATGCGTTTCCTGATCGATTGCTCCAGTGAAGGAAAATTCGCTCTTGGCTTTAAAACTGAAGATTGGCGAATGGAATGGACCAGATGGGACCATAATGTTATGTCATGTGATGTGATGTGATGTCATGTGATGTTATACTATGTCATGTGATGTGATGTGATGTCATGTGATGTGATGTGATGTGATGTGATGTGATGTGTTGTTATGTCATGTGATGCGCTGTTATGTCATATGATGCGCTGTTATGTCATATGATGCGCCTCCCTATCACCCTGTTGCAGCGAAAGCCACCCTTGTACTTAGAGCTGTGCGAAGGTAAAAAGGCTTGTTTTTTTTTTTGTGAATCTGGAGAGAGTGCGATCCGTCAACGGAGGGGACCAGGTGAGACCACTCTAAATAAATAGGTGTGAGTTTGTGGGTGAGGTCACTCTTGCAAGCAGAACTGTGAGATTCTAAGACGGCTGTCAGTTCCCTTTGCCCTTGGTTCCAATGGTGTTATTCTCCACCAATTTCCCTCATACCCCCCTCTGCCCAGGGCTTTTTGAACAATGTCTTCACCTGGTGGCACCGCTTACCAGAGTCTATAAACACCCTCAAACCTGTCTGGACCTCTGACTCTGTGAAGAAACAAGCTATCATTGATATGAAGAGCAGGTGGTTTTCAGAAGACCCTTCGGAAATCCACGCAATACACTACCTTGGTATGAAGCCATGGTGGTGTTACCGTGAATTTGATTGCAACGTGCTGATACCTGAATTTGTCGACTTCGCTAACGAGGCGGCTCATAAGAGGTGGTGGAGTGTACACGACTCAATGCCAAATCCCCTCAAGAAATTTTGCTGGATAACAAGTGAAGCAGAGGAGAAGCTGAAGAAGCTGATAGAACAATCGAAGCCAAAAACATTGCCTTAATAACTGAATTTCTTAGGGCTAAATGATGGTTAGGCAATATAGGTACTGTACATGTAAATGTCCTCCCTTGCGTGTACACATTCCCATCTGTACAAAAGCATGCAGCGTTTGCATGCAAGGTGGTACAAGGAAGGTTTCACGAGGTTGCGCTCTTATCACATCTTTTAATTATACTGTAGGTGCGTTCTGATAGGTGGTGTATCAAGAGAAGATAGGCTAAAGACATTTACCGGTAGCAGTGACAAGATTATTAGCCGGTTATAATACATGATGTGAACAAGAAGTGATTTGTGGCTCAACAGTACCAGCGCAAAGCACAAGTACTTTCCTGCATCAGGCAGAACACCACCTGTACGATTACGAGTACCGTACTGCTACTGGCACTGCGGAACACTGTGCTGGGTGACGTTTGTTGATGAATCCCCCATCCTCTTCTCCCCTTTCATCTGGAATTCACCTCACGCCGCTCCGCACTACCACTGAATGTCACCGTCAGTCTGAGCCCTCTCTCCCTCCCTCTCAACCCATCCCCACCACTTGTAGGAAGGTGTACCATCCACCCATCCCAACTGACCCGTACCCATCCCTACCCAACCCCCTATTCTCTTCATCTAGGATTCACGTCTCCTTTATGCACGCTCCCACTGAACGTCACCGGACTCAATCCATCCCCACCGCTGCTCGACGTCCCACCCTTCCCTCCACTCTTCTTCATTAGATCCTCATACCATGAAACCTCCTCCTCCTCGTCCTCCTCTCCCCACTCCTCATAACTTGCACCCCCAGACGTTGCCACTGCAGCAATCTCTTTCCAGAACTTATCACTGGTTTGTGACTTGGTCGCACACGCAGGCTCGCCTTCCCAATCGTACCCTTCGCCATTGTCACGCCTGCTACTATCACCACCACCAGCACCAGCACCAGCAGCAGCAGCAGCAGCAGCAGCACCACCACCACCAGCAGCAGCAGCAGCAGCACTAGCACTACCGCCAGCAGCACGGAAAGCAGAAACCCGGTTCAACCGCCTCTTAATCCCTTCCAACTCCTTCAAAACCTGTTGCATGTCGGGTCGGTTCTGCGCCTGCTTGAGGCTGCACCGCATTGCAAGCCTCAGGAACCACTCAAACGTCTCCTCCAACGTCTCACTCCCACACGTCTCCTCCAATGCCTTACTTTCATTCCTCCCCACCTCTCCACCTCCCGCACCTCCTCCCCCTTCCCCTCGGCCTTCTCTTCCGCCCTCTGCTCCCCCTGCTCCTCCCCCTGCTCCTCCCCCTGCTCCTCCTTCTGTTCCTCCCGCTCCTCCCCCTTCCTCCCCGCTTCCCCCCTCCCCTCTCTGCTGTCTCTCCCACATGGCTTTCAACACCGGGTCCAAGACACTGTGCACGCCCCCCTGGTTGGTAACGCTATCGATCACGATGCGTCTGATATGCTCCCCATTGGTAACGGGGCGAAGACCGGTGGCCAGCTCTAGCAGCACGATGCCGAAGCTGTACACGTCGCTCTTTTCCGTTAGTAGGTCACTTTGGAAATATTGTGGGTCCAGATAGCCCTGGTGGAGAGGAGAGAAAATGATGACAACAAGAGGGAGCAGAGGAGCATGAGGGGCGAAGACGGGTGGCCAGCTCCAGCAGCACGATGCCAAAGCTGTAGACGTCGCTCTTCTCAGTCAGCAAGTCAGACTGGAAAGTACTGTGGGTCCAAATAGCCCGGGGGAGGGTAAACATGAGGAAGAGCGAAAGGGGGCCAGAAGAGGGGGGAGAGGAGCATGAGAGGAGGAGGCCACTGGCCAGCTCTAGTCGCTCTTTTCTATGAGTAGATCACTCTGAAAGTACTGAGGGTCCACGTAGCCTTGGGGGAAAGAAAAAGGGGGAAGGGCACGAGGGGGAACAAGAAGCGGGGGAGGTGAGGTGAGGATGAGATGAGGTGAGGATGAGATGAGGTGAGGTGAGGATGAGATGAGGTGAGGATGAGATGAGGTGAGGATGAGATGAGGTGAGGATGAGATGAGGTGAGGTGAGGATGAGATGAGGTGAGGATGAGATGAGGTGAGGATGAGATGAGGTGAGGATGAGATGAGGAAAAGGTCAGCGGCCAGCTCTAGCAGCACGACAGTGCCAAAGCTGTACACGTCGCTATTTTCTGTGAGTAAATCATACGGGAAGCACTGTGGATCCAAGGGCAGCAAAAAAGGGGTGTGTAGGGGGAAAGGGAGGAAAAAGGGGAGGGAGGAGAAAGAGGGCAGCTGTACCATTTTCCACAGTACGATGGGTAGATTGTAACCTTATCAGTCAATCTCCCTTCTAATGTGCTCTCCATTTGTCACCAAGCGGAGGCCGGTGGCAGGTCTACAGGCATGATACCAACTGCCTCCTTTGGAACGGATTGGAAACAAAAACACCCCATCACGCCCACCATTGAAAACATCCCACCACGTCCAGCAATACCACCCTGCGAGTGAGAAGTCCGTGATAAATCTATCTTCCACTCACCACAGTGCCCTTCACTTGCGTCTCCAGCCTCCCCCCTCCCTCCGCCTCCTCAGGAACAGCCTTGGAGATTCCAAAGTCTGACACCTTCGCCTCAAGGTCCGCTGTGATGAGGATGTTGGCCGTCTGGTGGGGGGGAAGGGGGTCGGAAGGAGGGGCCAAGAGAGGAGAAAAGGCCATAGGGCAGGGGTGGATGATGGATGGTTGGGGGTTTGATCTGATTGTGTATGTAGGCTAACCCACTGGCCGCGTTACAGGCAGTGCAAGCGTGCATACCCACACATGCACACGTATGCATGTATGTATGTATGTGTGTGTGTGTGTGTGTGTGTGTGTGTATGTATGTATGTATGTATGTATGTATGTATGTATGTATGTATGTATGTATGTATGTATGTATGTATGTATGTATGTATGTATGTATGTATGTATGTATGTATGTATGTATGTATGTATGTATGTATGTATGTATGTATGTATGTGTCCATGTATGTATCCGTGTACGTATCCATGTGCAAGTGCATGTATGTATCCACATATGTTTGCATGTATGCATGCATGCATGTATGCAATGCATGTAGACATGCATGTGTGTTTGCGTGTATATATGCATGTATGTTGGCATGTATGTCCTCACACCACACGCATACCTTCACATCCCGGTTGATAATAGGGGGCTTGATCTGATGGTGCAGGTATGCAAACCCACTGGCCGCCCCACATGCGATGCCAACCCAAGTGCATGTATGTTCGCACCGAACATACCTTCACATCCCGGTGGATAATAGGCGGCTTGATCTGATGGTGCAGGTACGCAAACCCACTGGCCGCCCCACATGCGATGTTGACGCGCTGCCGCCACGTCAACTGGTGCTTTGAGTCGGCTGTTGGTTTCAACAGAGGGGGAGCGGGGAGACGGGGAGAAACAAGGGGGGCTTGAGGGAAAGAGAGGATTCTAAGACGTCTCAGAAACCCACGATTGGGGGTTCAAATCCCTCTCTGTTGGAAAAATAAGACGAGTCAAGTCAATACTTCTGGGGTTTACACCAGTTTTATTCACCTCTTGGCATATCTTCCAGTGTGCCCCTCTCAATGAATTCATACACCAGCAGCTGCTTCCCCGCCTCCACACAATGCCCTCATCATTCTACCCTAATCCTGCACTCCACACGACAGGCCAACCGCCCCACTTCTTGAGGCGCCTAAAAAATAATCTCCACACAATGTCCTCATCATTCTACCCTACTCCTGCACTCTACACGACAGGCCAACCGCCCCACTTCTCCTCACCTCTCAGCATGTCCTCGAGTGTCCCCCGCTCAATAAACTCATACACCAGCAGCTGCTCGCCTGCCTCCACACAGAAGCCCTTGAGAGCACTGGCCATTAGGTGGGGCACCATTAGGGTAAGCCACCATTAGGGGGAGATAGTGCCTTACCCTAATGGTCTCCCCCCCTTCTTCCTACTCCTCCATTCTGCGTTCCTCCTTCAAACTCACGTCTCAGCATGTCTTCCAGTGTCCCTCTTACAATGAATTCATACACCAGCAGCTGCTCCCCTGCCTCCACACAGAAGCGATTGAGTGCACTCATCACTTCCCATCTACTGCTCCTGCACCCCCCCTGCATCACAAAAGTGCAACGCACCTCTCAGCATATCCTCCAGTGTCCCCCTCTCAATGAATTCATACACCAGCAGCTGCTCCCCTGCCTCCACACAGAAGCGATTGAGTGCACTCATCACTTCCCATCTACTGCTCCTGCACCCCCCCTGCATCACAAAAGTGCAACGCACCTCTCAGCATATCCTCCAGTGTCCCCCTCTCAATGAATTCATACACCAGCAGCTGCTCGCCCGCTTCCACACAGAAGCCCTTAAAAGCACTGGTAGCCATTAGGTGGGGCACCAATAGGTAAGGCACCATCTCCCCCCTTTTTTCCTACTCCTCCACTCCGCATTCCTCCTTCATACTCACGTCTCAGCATGTCTTCCAGTGTGCCCCTCTCGATGAATTCATACACCAACAGCTGCTCCCCTGCTTCCACACAGAAGCCTTTCAGTGCCACGAGGTTGCGGTGGCGCACTGCTGACAGCAGCTGTATTTCATTCCGGAACTCAGTGCCACATAACTGTGGTGATAGGGCGTGTAAAGAGGGGGATCGAGGAGGGGGTAAGGTAACTGAGTTGGCGAGACACAGAAGCCTTTAAGTGCCAAGAGGTTGCGGTGGCGCACTGCTGACAGCAGCTCTATTTCGCTGCGAAATTCCGTGCTGCATAACTAGAGTATGGGGGAGTGGGGGAGTGTGGGAGTGTGGGCGGGGGAGAGAAGAGATTTGGAGAGGCAGAGAAGCCCTTGAGAGTCACCAGGTTGCGGTGACGGACCGCTGAGAGAGCAGCTGGATCTCGTTGCGGGACTCCGTGCCGCAGAGCTGGTGGAGAGTATACGAGAGGGGAAAAGAGGGATGGGAGAGATGGGGAGTTGGAGAGACAGGCAAGCCTTGAGAGAGCCATGAGGTTGCGGTGGCGCACTGCAGACAGCAGCTGAATTTCGTTGCGGAACTCCGTGCCGCGTAACTGGGGACGGGAATGCGAGAGAGGCATGGGAGAAACGGGGAGCGGGAGAGAGGCAGAGAAGCCCTTGAGAGCCGCGAGGTTGCGATGGCTCACGGCTGAGAGCAGCTGGATCTTGTTGCGGGACTCGGTCCCACACAGCTGGTGTGCGGGGAGGAGTGGGGGAGTGGGGTTGGCGGAGGGAATGGATTGAGAGAGGCAGAGAAGCCCGTGAGATGAGAGCCACGAGGTTGCGATGGCGCACCGCTGAGAGAGCAGCTGGATCTCGTTGCGGAACTCCGTGCCACAGGTCTATGCAGCCGCCGCAAATGATCTACGTACACAAGCACTCAGGCAGATGAGTTGCTGTGCTGATGTGTCAGCGACCTGCACAATCAACGTCGCTGCTTTACTTACATCACTGGCTCACATGGAGATCCGCCTGAAGATCTCCACCTGAAGGACCACCTGAGGGTGTTCCTGGCTTACCTTCACATGGCCCTTGGCTCGTTTCACCGCCACCACATCTCCATTCTCCAGCACTCCTCGGTACACCTGAGGGTGAGGTTGGTTCAGACATGGAGACATAGGACAAAGGAGAGGCATGCATGGTAAATGCCTCAAGTTCCGGCATCCAAGCGTTGTGACACATGGAGCCACATCTCCGTTTTCGAGCACTCCTCGGTACACCTGAAAGTGAGTCAGACATGGAGACATGGGATAAAGGAGAGGCATGCATGGTAAATGCCTCACGTTCCGGCATCCAAGCGTTGTGACACATGGAGCCACATCTCCGTTTTCGAGCACTCCTCGGTACACCTGAAAGTGAGTCAGACATGGAGACATGGGATAAAGGAGAGGCATGCATGGTAAATGCCTCACGTTCCGGCATCCAAGCGTTGTGACACATGGAGCCACATCTCCGTTTTCGAGCACTCCTCGGTACACCTGAAAGTGAGTCAGACATGGAGACATGGGATAAAGGAGAGGCATGCATGGTAAATGCCTCACGTTCCGGCATCCAAGCGTTGTGACACATGGAGCCACATCTCCGTTTTCGAGCACTCCTCTGTACCCCTGATGATGGTTCAAATGCGAGGGGCAGAGCTGCTGCCCCATACTCCCCCCCATCACAGATATACCTGCCCCATACTCCCCCACATCACAGATATACCTGCCCCATACTCCCCCCCATCACAGATATACCTGCCTCATACTCCCCCCCATCACAGATATACCTGCCCCATACTCCCCCCCATCACAGATATACCTGCCCCATACTTCCCCCCATCACAGATATACCTGCCCCATACTTTCCCCCATCACAGATATACGTGCCCCATACTCCCCCCCAGCACAGATATACCTGCCCCGTACTCCGCCCCCTCACAGATATACCTGGTCCATATACCTGTCTGTATCCACATCATGCGCCGCCTCCCTTCACACATATACCTACCCGGCCCATATACCCCCCTCCCCCCCTCCCCCCCACCCCCTCCTCACAGATATACCTGTCCGTATCCGCCCTCCCCCAGCAGTGTCTTGAACCCCTGGGTGGCGTCGGCTATCTCTTTAAGTTTGCACCGGTGCACTCCCAGCGCCTGCAGCCCCTCTATCGCCTTGTAGTCCTCTGAGCTCCACAGGTCTGATCATGGGGAGGGGTGGGGAGGAAGAGGAAGGGGCAATGAGAGGTGGAAAGAGGTGGGGTGGGGTGGGGAGAGCAGTCGGTGCTATCTCCTTGAGCTTGCACCGGTGCACGCCCAGCGCCTGCAACCCCTCTATCGCCTCGTAGTCCTCCGAGCTCCACAGGTCTGGGGAGGGATGGGGAGGGGTGGCGATGGGTGGAGATGGGTGGCGGCGATGGGTGGGGACCAAACACTGCCTCAAAAGACACACGCCCAGTGCTTGCAGGCCCTATATTTCCTTGTAGTCCTCTGAGCTCCACAGATCTGGGAAGGGGTGAGGATGGGTGGGGATGGGTGGAGATGGGTGGAGAGCGCATATTGCCTCAAGAGGACTCAGCTTGCACCGGTGCACGCCCAGCACCTGCAGCCCCTCTACTGCCTTGTAGTCTTTCAGAACTCCACAGGTCTGATGTTGGCGGGGTTGGAAGGGGTGAAGATGGTTGGGGCGGGGTGCGGAGCAAACATGGCCTGAGCCTGCACCAGTGCACGCCCAGCGCCTGCAAATCCCTCTATCGCCTTGTAGTCCTCCGAGCTCCACAGGTCTGGTGTTGGCGGGGTTGGGAGGGGCGAGGAGGGGTGGGGAGGGGCGAGGAGGGGTGGGTAGCACACACACCAAGCACCTGCAGTGCAGCCCCTCTATCGCCTTGTAGTCCTCGGAGCTCCACAGGCCTGTCAATGTTGATGCTGCAGGAGTGAACACAGCGGTGCGCCAGGGTGGGAAGGGATGGGGAGGCGCGCAGAGAAATCAACGAGGTTATAAACAGGCTCACCTTTGCTAGTCTGTTATTTGAGAATTCTTAAAAAACAGACTCAGCAGAGAAATCAAGAAGGGTATTAGCAGGCTCACCTTTGTTTCTGTTCCTTTGCAGCAGCAGCCACACGATCAGCAGAGCAATGAGAGCGAGCACCACTCCCCCCACCACGATGCCCACGATCGCAGCAGTGGTCATGCCCCCTCCGCCAGTAGACGCAGCAGGGGGGACGGGAGGGGGAGCTGGGAGTGCATTGGGGGGAGACAAGGGGAAGAAGAGGTTGGGGGAGGCGAGCATGCGAGCAGGCGAAATGGGTGAGAGAGAGAGAGTGCATATGGGAGGAGCATATTAAACGGGGCGTGAGTGAGGGGTAGGAGCAATGAGATGAGAGTGAGGCCACCACTCCCCCCACCATGATACCCACAATTGCAGCCATGGATATGCCCTCTGCTCCTACTCATAGGCCCCACACCCATACCTTGGTTCTCACATGGCTTATAAACATACCTTCCCGTGATTGCCTTGTGCTCTCACGTTGCCCACACCTTCCCCTTCACATGTCTCCAGGTCTCACCTGGCCCATACATGGCCTCCACAAATATAAGGCCCAAAGTCCGTCCCAAGTGCCACCTTGTCAAGTGGAGTGAGCAACACACTGCCCTCCTCCCCCAGGTCTCACCTGGCCCATACATGGCCTCGACAATGTAAGGCCCAAAGTCGGTTCCCGGCGCCACCTTGTGGAGTGGAGTGAGGAGCACAACATACTGCCCCATACACATATCTCCATCCCAACTTCTCACCCTCCCCCAGGTCTCACCTGTGCCATACTCCATCCCGTCCCCCCCGTTCTCACCCTCCCCCAGGTCTCACCTGTGCCATACTCCATCCCGTCCCCCCCGTTCTCACCCTCCCCCAGGTCTCACCTGGCCCATACATGGCCTCCACAATATAAGGCCCAAAGTCCGTTCCCAGCGACACCTTGTGCCACACGAACGCATCCCTTATCTCCTGCGCCTGCTGCCACTCAGAGTTGCTCGTGCTGCTGCTGCTGCTGCTAGCAGGGGTGACAGTGGCGGTGCTGCTGTGGCTGTTGCTGCTGCTGCTACTGCTGCTGCTGCTGCTGTTGCTGCTGCTGCTGCTGCTGCTGCAGGGGTGGCGGTGGCGGTGCTGCTGCTGCTGTTGTAACTGTTGCTGCTATAGCTGTTGCTGCTGCTAGCAGGGGTGGTGGCGGTGCTGCTGCTGCTGCTGCCGTAGCCACTGCTGCTGCCGTAGCTGCTGCTGATCTTGCTGCTGGGAGCAGCAGAGGAGGAGGAGGATGAGGAGGATGAGGAGGAGGGAGGGGGGAAGAAGCGGATGGAGGTGCTGATGGTGGAAGGAGAGAGGATAGACCCGGTGACTGATACTATGGCGATCTGTTGTAGGGGGATTGGGTGTTGAGAGTGGGGGAGAGGGGGAAGAGAAAGGAATGGGTGATGGTGGAAGGCGAAAGGATAGACCCGGTGACTGATACTATGACCAATCTGTTGTAGCTTCACCAAACGTACCTGTCCCCACAACGCACACCCACCACTTCCCCCCAGGCCCACCTGCGCTGTCGAAATGCCGATCCCATTTTTCCCCAAGCTCCCCGCGATCCTTTCTACAAGCAGCCTCGCGAGCTCAGCATTGAACACCGCGTACTGCGGTGCTGTCAGCTTCAATTCCACCTCCAGCGGCGAGACACACACACAGGCGTTGGTGAGAGCGAGAAGGGGCGGGCTGGGCGCGTAGAGAGAGGGGCAGGAGAGGTCGTCGCAGATGGGAGGGGGCTGATACTGCATGAAGCCGAGAGGGGGCGAGCAGGCTTGGGAGACTGCAGGGCGGTAGGGCACACAGAGGTCGTTGCCGTATAGCCTGGGGGGTGGGAGTGGAAGGGGTGAAGGCCAAAGGTAAGGCGGTACAAGGAGAGGTAAGAGAGGTCGTCGCATATTGGAGCGGGCTGGTATTGCATGATGCCGAGAGGAGGGGAGCAGGCGGCAGTGACTGCAGGGCGGTACGGCACACACAGGTCGTTGCCGTATAGCCTGGAGGGATGGGGATGGAAGGAGGAAAGGGAGGTTCACTGATGACCAAGTGAGTGAGCGATCCAGCAAGTAAGTGAGAGAGTGAGTGAGTGAGTGAGTGAGTGAGTGAATGAGTGAGTGACCAAGTGACCGAATGATTGAGTGACAGGGACCAAGTGACTGAGTGAGCGGGTGAGTGAGTGAGTGATTGAGTGAGTGAGTGAGCAAGACAGTGAGTGACCGAGTGAGAGTGAGTGAGTGCACGAGTGAGTGGGTGAGTGAGTGAGTGAGTGAGTGAGTGAGTGCGTCAGCAGTCCCAGAGGCTCACTCACTGCAGAGTGACGTTTCGTTGCTGAGCAGAGCAGCAGGCGCGCGGGTGAAGTGGTTAGTTAAGGGTGAGCAGCTGAGTGATCGTGTGAATAAAAGAGTGAACATCTGAGGGTTTGAGCCACAACTCACTGCAGAGTGACGTTTTCGTTGGTAAGCAGAGCAGCAGGCGCGCGGGTGAAGTGGTTATCGAACAGCGAGATGGTGGCGATGGCAGGGAGGGCGTCCAGGGGGGGCACAGGGCCTGTTAGTTTGTTGTCCGATAGCATACTGGGAGAGTAGCAAGAAAGGGGGCAACAGGGGCTGTCAAACAGTGAGATGGTGGCGATGGCAGGGGGCGTATCTAGAGGAGGCATGGGGCATGTCAGGTTGTTGTCTGATAGCATACTAGAGGACAAAGAGGGGCAGCAAGCAAGGGAGCAACAAAGGGCACAGGGCCCGTTAGGTTGGAAGTGTGATGTGGTTGTGGAAGAGATGGAGATGGTTGTGAAGGAGATGTTGGGGTGGCAGGGAGCGCGTCTAGAGGAGGCACAGGGCCCGTTAGTTTGGAAGGAGGAGAGGAGGCTGAAGAAGGGAGAGGGGAGGCCGGGGTGGTTAGGTTGGGATGGGTGTAGGGGAAGGGGGGTCATTCACTCAGGCGCCATCAGGTTGCTGATAGGATACTGGAGAGGGAAGAAGTGGGATGGGATTTGCTTCTGAGATGGTTTTATTACATCCAGACTAGTAGACTGCTGGAGGTGAGAGTGGTATGAGAGAGGGGGGGAGGGGAAGGGGGAGGGGAGGGTGGGTTGGAGGTGAGAGTGGCTCCTTTCTTGCAAGATGACTGAGCATGCGAGTGGTGTGCGCCATGCGGGTTGTGGCGTGGAGGAGAGGGCGTTGACTTGACTCACATGGAGTGAAGTAGGGTGAGGTTGGCTGAGGGCAGCCCGGGAGGCAGGTTGCCGTTGAGATGGTTCAATGAAGGAGAGTTTGGTGATGATAACTGAGGGTTGGTGGTATGGCATGGGAATGAGTGAGGGCCTCTCACATGGAGTGAAGTCTCGTGAGGTTGACTGAGGGCAGCCCGGGAGGGAGGTTGCTGCTGAGATGGTTCAGGGCGAGATTGCTGCGAGTTGCACAAGGGTACATGTGAGGGAGTGGAAGGGCCGGGAAGGAAAGGGAAGGGAAGGGAAGGTGGGGACGTGGATGAGTCGACGGGATGCACAGAAGTTCACATGTGTGGGAGATATGATTTGGCAAGCTGGATTGGAACGTAGAGAGTGGTGAGGTGAGAGGAGGGGAGGGGAGGGGAGGGGAGGGGAGGGGAGGGGAGGGGAGGGGAGGGGAGGGGAGGGGAGGGGAGGGGAGGGGAGGGGAGGGGAGGGGAGGGGAGGGGAGGGGAGGGGAGGGGAGGGGAGGGGAGGGGAGGGGAGGGGAGGGGAGGGGAGGGGAGGGGAGGGGAGGGGAGGGGAGGGAAGGACATGGGGGGATGGGATGTCTTGACATGTGCTGGCATGGTGAGACTAGGAGAAGAGCATTCACAGGGTGATCGGACGCTGAGGTCCTGAATCCACTCAGAAGTTGCTGCTGACACACATGATCTATACGCACAGGGTCACCAGGTCTGGGTGTGCGGTGAAGAGAGCAAGGGGCAAGGGGCCTTGGAAGCTGTTGCGACTCAAATCGCTGAGAGGGGCGGACAGGAGAGGGGGCAAGAGGGCGAGGGGGGAAATGGTGGGGGAGGGGGTTTGCGAATGAGCTAAAATTGGTTTTTGCAAATCGAATTACAGAAAGAAGTTGAAGGGAGAGGGGTGACTGTAAGAGGGTGGGACTAAAGAGGAGGATATGGTGGCACGTTTTGAGGCACCTCAAAGCTCGGTGACCAACAAGGGGGTAGGGAGTGGGTGGGATTCGGGAGGGAGGGTGCATGGATGTTGTTGTGACTCAAATTGGTGAGAGGAGAGAGTAGCGGGGAGATATATGGGAGACGAGAGAGGGTAGGGGGACGATGCTGTGATTGGAATCGCTGAGAAAAGTAGACAGAAGAGGAAAACGGAGAGAGGGTAAGAGGCAGAGGGGGACGAATAAATGAGTGTCGAAGAAGCAGGGGTCATAGACTCATAGATATCAAAGACGTCAGGGAGGGAGGGTGATGAAGGTAAGGGGGAATGGACAGTAGAGGTAGAGAGGTCAGGCAATAGCGTACAGGTAGCAGAGTGATGGGAGGCCTGTCAAGGCGGGCAGTGGCTGGGGAGGCATGGAGCAGTTGTGCATTGACCTGCGTGGGTGCATGGAGAGCAGTGGGATGGAGAACGGTGGGATGGAGAACGGTGGGATGGAGAAGGGTGGGATAAAAGAGGGGTGGGACAAGGGGAAAGCAAATATTGAGGCGCCTCAAAGAGCAATTGTGCAGGGATGTGCATGTGTGCATGAAGAGTGTGGGGTGGGGGGTGTTTTGAATGCAAGGTGCGGAAGGTATGCACCTTGCATCCGAAACACCCCCCACCACTCCCATAGGACGCTCATATAGGACTTGCAGTGCCATGCCAGGTGGGTGATTGAGGAGGACACATAGCACACAGTGACTGAAGCAGCACTCACAGGTCTTGCAGCGCTGGGAGGAAGAACTGGGACACGTGGTGCTCAGTGATTCGAGAACTCACAGGTCTTGCAGCGCTGGGAGGTTGAGCGAAGGCGGAAGCCGACCCTGAATGGTGTTGTTGCTCAGATGGCTGCCACGTGGCACACAGTGATTGGAGTACAAGAGGGACAGGAAGGGAAGGACACACAATCACATCAATTCTTCCTGATAAATCTGAACAGGGCCACTACGATTCGCAATCAGAGGAAGCAAGGACTCACTTCACACGGCAATAGATTTTTTAGGCAATAATATTTCTAGGCGCCTCAAAACTAGTCAAAACGTCACATGACAAAGGCTTGGAAGCCGTCCCAGCCCTCAGAAACATGTGACGTATTTCTGACTGAGCACCACAAAAGAAGACGCCTCAAAGACTGCTGGCCCTCACATGATCTGAAGGCTGGTAGAGCCACTGAGCCCGCGGGAAAGGTCTGGTTGGGATGATTGTTGTTTCCCAGGATTTTTTTTTTTAGGCGGCTCAGAATTCAATGCCTCAAAGATTGTTAGTTTGAAAAACAGATGCCTCACATGATCTGCAGGCTCGTGGAGCCACTGAGCCCTGCTGGAAAGGTCTGGTTGAGGCGGTTGTTGTCCACCAGGCTGGTGGGTTGGGGGTGGGAGGGGGGGCAGAGGGGAAGAGGAAAGGAGGGGGTGACTTTTGAGTCGAATCAAAGGCTGGTGGAGCCACTGAGGCCCGCTGGAAAGGTCTGGTTGAGGCGGTTGTTGTCCACCGCTAGGCTGGTGGGTGGGAGGGGGGGAGAGGGGGATGAGAGGAAGCGAGGAAGTGACTTTTGAGATTACTCAAAAGGCTGGCGTGCGTGCGTGCATGTGCGTGTGTGTGAGTGTGACCATGTTAGCTGGAAACGCAGCCAAAACTGAGACGGCTTACAGGTGGATGAGGTTCGGAAGGCGTCCCAGTTGCCCTGGGAGATATGATAGCTGGTTGCGACTCAGGTGACTGGTGGGAGGCGGGGGGTGAAAGGGGACAGGGGGGCAAAGAAAGGAGAGGGCAGCAAGAAAGCGGCAAAGGCAGAAAGAGAATCAGGGGAAGCCTTGGAAGGCGTCCCAGTTGCCCTGGGAGATAAGATAGCAGGTCGCAACTGAGGTGCCTCGTGGGGAAAAAGGCAGATTCAGAGCAGGCGACAGGGGCAAGGGAGGTGGGTGGGAAGGCTGAGGGGAGTCAGGTTGAGTTGTGTAAGGCGTCCCAGTCGCCCTGGGAGATATTTAGCTGGTTGCGACTCAGGTGACTGGTGGTTCGAATCCTTCTCATTCTCTGCAGGAGGCTACACATGCTGACATGCTCCTTCTCAGATTAGTCATCACTGGTCGGTCAAGACGAGCTTGCTGCTTTCTACCCGTTTCTCAGTTTGAGAGCATGCTGGCACGTTCCTAGTTGTCAGACGGCGCTTGACACGTTTGGCGACAAGCAACCAAAGGGAGAGGGTGCTAGGCAAGGGGCACGCACAGGTGACCGATGCTGGTACACGTGTCGAATCCCGGTTGGACGGGCACAGGCCCTGAGATGTTGTTGTCCGTAATGTCAAAGAAATAGAGGTTTGTTAGATTCGCCACCTGCAGGAGGGGAGGGGGGGGGGGAAGGGAGAGGAGAAGGGGAGGAGGGAAGGGGGAAGGAGGAGAGGAGGGAAGCAAATGAGAGCAGAAGTAAATGGAAACTTCAGTTGAGTATGTTTGAGTGTGATGTCAACCAACCAGAAGTCCGTTAGGTTTGCCACCTGCAGCGCGGTTCAGTGTGGTGAAGTACGGTGTGATGGGGTATTCACTTGTCTGGAAATGCTCCCAGAGAGTTGATTGCTGTTGACAGCAAAGAAGAGCTTTCTCAGGAAGTCGGTGATAGTAGTGGAGATGGGTGAGGTTCAGTGCGGTGCAGTGAGGTACTCACCTGTTCAGGAATGCTCCTAGAGAGTTGACTGTTGTTGAGAGCAAAGAAGTGGAGCTTTTCCAAAAGGCCAACGGCTGCAGGAATGGTAATATGCACGATTTAGTGTTGTGAACTATGCTGCAATGAGGTACACACCTGTCTAGGGATGCTCCCAGAGAGCTGGTTGCTGTTGACAGCAAAGAAATTGAGCTTGCTTAAAAGGCCGATGGTTGCAGGGATGGGGGTAGTGCAGTGCATGCGGTGCAGAGCGGTGAAGTACGGTACGTACCTGTCTGGGAATGGTGCCGGATAGCTGGTTGCTGTTGACAGCAAAGAAGTTGAGCTTTCTCAAGAGGCCAATGGTTGCAGGGATGGACCCCGACAGATTGCATCCGTGCATGTCCCTGATGGAATGCAATTCAGTGCGGTGGGGTGAGGTGGAGAGGGATAAAAGAGGATATAAAAATGGGATAGAGGAATCGAGGTCGGTGTCCCTGGTGAGTTCGACCCAGTGCGTTGAAGTGCGGTGAAGTGCAGTAGGGAATGTGGTTGAGAGCAGGAAACAGTGGTCATAACAGTGTAAAGGAGAGGCACAAAAGGGAATGACTCGTTACAGGGTAGAACAACTCACAGCATGGAGAGGTCCGAAAGCGAGCTGATGGTGCTGTATATGCTGCCTGTGAGGGCTGGGTTGAGCGATATGTCCCTGGAAAGGGGGGGAGAGGGAAGAGGGGGAGAAGGAGAGAGGCCAGAAAGAGAGCCTCAGAGGTCAGAAAGGGCGCTGATGGTGCTGTAAATGCTGACTGTGAGGGCTGGGTTGAGAGATATGTCCCTGGAAAAGGGGGGAGAGGAGCAAGGGTAAACGCAGTGTGGGGAGAGAGGTTGGAGAGGGCGCTGATGGTGCTGTAAATGCTGACTGTGAGGGCTGGGTTGAGAGATATGTCCCTGGGAGGGAAGGGGAGGGAGGGTAAAGGGGATGTGGGGAAAGAGGTTGGAGGGGGAAAAGGGCGAGGGGACGTGTAGGGAGCCTCAGCAGCCGGAAAGGGAGTTAAAATTGCTGCCTGTGAGGGCTGGGTTGCAACGTCCCATGCAGTAAGCTTGTCTTGAGACATCCTATAACAGACTCAAGATGACTGAAGGATAGTTTTACTGAATAAGGTATGTGTTACGGCTCTTCTGAGCAACTAGTAACGGGTCACGAGCTGTGCCTAGAAGTCCGTCAACAGGAGTGTAAACGAGGCAATCTATAAGGCGTACAGGCTTGTGAGCGCTGTTAGCTCGAAGAGAGCTGGTGGAAGCTGCCCGGAAAGTCCCAGCCCTTGCAGTGTTCTGCCAACACAAATGGTGCGGGAAGAGATTCGGGGGAGTGAGTGAGAGAGTGTGAGAAGGAAGAGCGAAGCGGAACGAGAGGCGTTTAAGGGAAGGAGGGTGAGACAGGGGGGAGGTGTGGGACGGAAGGGGGACGCGGAAGGGTAGGTGGGGAGGAGAAAGAGATGTAAACGCTCAGAGTAATGGAACTACATGATTGCCTCAGCAGCAGCAGCAGCAGCAGCACAGGGGTCGTCTTCACTCACAAACACTCACAGCGATGTAACCACTCACAAGAAAAAACCACTCACAGCGATGTAACCACATGGCTCCCCGAGCCGTCACTCTCACAGGTGACCCCCGGCCAGCCCTTGCTGCTGGCACCCGCAGAAGCAGCGCAGGGATCGCTTCCGGACCAGGCACTGAAAAATGAGTTGGAGGAGGCGAGGGACGATGCTATGGTGTGAAGAGCGGCCACTGCGAGGGGGCCGCGGGGGGATGAGGGGGAGAGGGGAACGCAGGGAAGAAGCAATGGCGCCAAGAACTTCCGCTTTGGTTCTTGGCGATGGCGACGGCGATGACGCAGCGAGTTGATTGCGATTTGATTGTTTTGATACGCCTCAGAAATTCATAGCGTGACCGCTCATTGATTGCGAAAAAGAACGGGCTTTGCCACCGGCCCGGGCACGCAGTGTGGAACGGGCGACGCGCACCGGCGCGAGGGTGGAAGGGAGGCGATGCAAGGCACGTGACGGGAATGGTCGCTCTGCCTAGCCCGGCATATCCTCGCAGACGACGATTGTGCGACCTTAGCGACATTCGAGGACGACTATTTTAGACTGAATAGTATGCTCATGCGAGGCTGTGAGATTCTTGGTCAAGAATACCCGACTATCATGCAAAGAACGCCATGGATTTCATATTGTAGTTTGTCGCTATCCCCGTTAAAAGCGCGAAGAGGTTTCACCTTGAGCTGGGTTCGTCGCAGCTTTAACGGTCTCGCGAGTCCAGAGACTGAAAATAGTCGCGGCCAGTAGAACGAATTGAGCGGAACAGATTATGTTGCGTCGTCTTCGGGGAGATTTTCGATTCGCGAGCGACGCGACGCGGTCCATGATAATGATGTTCTTGACGGATTATGATTTGTCGATATATCGGAAAATCTCGCGGCAAATGCAGACTTCGTGGTATCTCGGGTATTTCGTGACGCGTACGGATGAAGATCACGAAGGTGCTCCAGCTAGAAAGACGACGTATAGGCGGCAACCATAGCAACTTTGAGAGTTCCGACGAGGAAGAAGCGCTATGTACGAGTGCGATGGCAATGCGGAATGCGCTATTTACATTGTTAGATTCCTTTGTGATGCTACTTTCCTAGCGACGCGGGAAGTACACAAAACACTGACTGACTCAGACGCGCAAAAGCTGGGACATGGGACCACTCTGCTTGATATCGCCCAAGTCGGCCCAGAATCACTGGAACGAAAAAATATGACTCTGTAAGTAACGACCCTCCTAGAAAAAAATACTTCAGCTCGAGCAAGGGTGAAGTTATCTTTAGCTTACCAAGCGGCTCGCCCACTAAGGCAGGCTGGAACTATCAGCTCCCCCCAGATAGTGTGATCTGAAGCTGAAAAACGAGGGCGTTCGATGCGCCTGTAAGGGTAGCAGTTTTATGCGGTTAAGTGTTATAATATAGAGTCTGAAAACGTTTCTAAACGGTTAAGTGAGGTTCTGAGCAAAATGACTTGCGGTGCCAACTCGCAAACCGCCAACGGCTCGAGGCCAACGTCTTTTTCCTGAATCATGCTTGGTTCGTCAACTCCCTGTTTTTGGTTCGGATTCCGTCGGGTGTCAACCAAAGCCAAGGCACGGTGATGACACCCCGGGTTCTTTCCAAACCAAACCAGACTTCCACTGATAGTCTCGTTCGGAAACCTCATCGTCTCTTCCAAACCAGAATCCAAACGCCTTCAGCCATCGATGGGGGGCTCGAGTCAGGTAGTGAAGTCCCTAGGAAATCCCGAACGTACAAAAGTGGTATTGACTCGAGAGATCGCGGCATTTCGAACCTTCACTTCTGGTGCGGACACATCACGCCGAAGCGAATGCCGAAATTTGGTCTCAACGCACTCGTGCCATCATTTCGGTATGGGTTCACCGCAGGCGCAACATCCGACACTCACCCTGCGCAAATCCCCTCACCCTCACCACCACAAAGCACACACACACCCGCCACACACAACGTTTTTCCGCACACATCTGTATTTTCGCCAGCTAGCCGATCTGCTTAGCCAGGCAAATTGACAAGGGGTTGGTGTGACACGTCACGCACGCGTCGCGGCTTCGGTTCACTCCGAAGAAAAACGTTGAAAAGTTGCCCAATTTGCAGCAGCAAAGCAACCACAGATCTTGCGGGCAAGTTCTCTTGCGCATTCTACGGGTAGCGTAAAATTTCCAGACACGCACCGACGGACAACAACCACGCCACGACAGGATGCACCTGCAAGTAACAAAACCCTCCTCCACCCCCTCACGTGCCCTGACCTGACGGTTCGAGAAACAAAACGTTTTTCGTCCAACCAGAGAAACCTGTGGCGTGCTGCACAGTCAACTGTTCATGATTGAGGCAACCGCTGCTGCTGGAGGGCTTCCGCTGCCCGCGGACGGCGCCAGATTTCCTCGCCAGAAGGCAACAAGCAGCGCCGCTCACGGCATTGCTGCAGGGTCACCTGAGCCCAGACTCCCATATGCGGAATTATAGTGTAACTTTCCGATAGCATAATGACCAATAATCAACAAAGTGTTATAAATGCTAACTCCGAAATTGATAACTCCAGCAGTTCAGTAACCGTCATTTGTCGTTTGAGTTCAATGAGCAGCTTCTTGCAAGACATCCGCATACTGCAAAAAATGGATGGAATGAGGAAAGTAAGTAGGTGCTCAATGGTTAGACAGAGACTATAAACAGGTTAAAATGCACGAAGAAATCATAGTGAAGTTTACCTGGAACGCATCTGTTTGCAATTCAAACTGCATCAAATCTAATGCGACGTCGCAGCTCTCCGCTACAATCGGGTCAGGATCCTTCTGGAACTTTCTTAGAAGCTGCTGTGTCAATGGGTCTGCAATGCACATAAGAAATCACAGCAAAACAAACATAAACACACACACAACCCCCTAAAATTCGGAATTCCTGGTCTGGATAACCGTAACACAGGAAGCAAGTGTTTCCGTACCTGCAACCGAGCCTAGGGCCACAGCAGCTTCGTGCCGAACCATGGCGTGGCATGAAGTGTCTTCTAGCGCCCTAACAAGCGCCTGGGCGGCAGTTTTGTTCTGTAGCTGGCCCAAGACATAGGCTATCTGATGAACAGTGGTGGAGGGGAACATTGGTGGAGGGGGGAAGGGCAAACGGGTTGGAAGAGGGGAAGAGGAGGGTGGGTCCCCTTCACTGCAATGAATCTCAACCATCGAGTTGCACATCCCACTGCAGCACATCCCACCGCACCACAGCACAACGTGTCTCACCTTCCTTGTGCCGCAGCAGAGCACTGGTGCAGGTCGCAACCACAATGCTGTTGCTGTACGGGGCACACCACACCCAGCCACATTCAACCCCACACCACACCGCTCCATGCCTCACCACACACACCACACGGCACCATGCCTCACCTCGTGTCGCAGCAGGGCACTGGAGCAGGTCTCTAGAGCCTCAACAGAAAACCACAATGCTGCTACTGCGCGGGGTAATATACACCAAGACACATACGACCGTACAGTGCACCACAGTATGCCTCACCTCATGCCGCAGCAGGGCACTGGAGCAGGTCTCTAGAGCCTCAACGATCGCACTCACTGCCGCATTCGCACCCCCACCATCACCACTGTTACCACCAACAGCATCGGCAGCACCAACAGCATCAGCACTAGCAGCAGCAGCGCCGCCATTGCTGGTGGCGGCTGCTTTGTCCCTCAGAGCGAAGAGAGCGCCATAACGATCGTACATGTCTGCGTCTTCTTGCAGAAGAAGCTTCCTGGAAACACACAGCATGCGGGAATAGAAGGGCTGGGCCTATCAGCATTAGCACCAGCAAGGGCTGGGCCTATCAGCATTAGCACCAGCAAGGGCTTCGCCTATCAGCATTAGCACCAGCAAGGGCTGGGCCTATCAGCATTAGCACCAGCAAGGGCTTGGCCTATCAGCATTAGCACCAGCAAGGGCTGGGCCTATCAGCATTAGCACCAGCAAGGGCTGGGCCTATCAGCATTAGCACCAGCATCAGCCCGAGCAGCGGAGAGGACATGCTGCTTGGGCGTAAGCATGAGCATCCACGGGTCTTCAGCTTCATATATATACCTGAGTTCCTCAGCAGGATCAACCTGAGCATGCGCACGACATATATCTATCTACTGTTTCCAGCCTTGCACTATTGCCATACATATATCAGGTTGCGCACAGCGTGACATATCCATATGTTACCTGAGTTCTTGGGTGCACTCCCAAGTACCTGAGTTCTTCTGTGCTCGCGTTCTTGGGTGCACTCCCAGCAGGATCTACAGACATGAACCGCTTCCCCTCTCCTTCCCCTTGCCCCTCACCCTCATTCTCTCCCTTCCCCTTCTCCCCATTCCCCTTCTCCTCCTCTGCTCCCCCCTCCCCCTGCCTCTCCCCCTTTTCTGCCGCAGCTAGTGTGTCCTGTAGCCGCCGAACCGCCAGCTGGCACGTCTCCCGAACCTCGGGCGCAGGGTCGGCGAGATAGGTTTGGAGGAGAGGGAGGGAGGAGGCTTCACCAATGGCGCCCAGAGCCTCTGCTGCCTGCAAACATGGGGAGAACAATACAGTACAGCGCGGTGCAGAACGGTGAGTACGAGTTTACAGTCGGTTAACAAATCCCCCAAATCGCGGGGATATGGAGACATATCCAATGGAGGAAGAAGATGCTTTTTTCCGAGCCCTAAAGAGAGGACGTCTTTCCTAATGCCCTAGGAATAGCAGCTCCTATCCTAAGACCTAAAGCCCCTGCTGTAGGCCGCATAGGGAGTATGGGGAGGAATTGAGAAGGGGGGGAAGCGGGGGGAGGGCGGATGAGGAACTGAAAATGGGGAGAAGAGGGAGTAGGGTGGTTGAGGGATGTTAAGTGCCGCTGTGACCTTGATAGCTCAAGGGCAACTTTTGAGGAGCCTCGATAGGAGGGAGGGTGAGGAATGCAAAGGGGCAAGCGCCTTTGATCTATACAAGGAAGAACGCATGGTCAGAAATTCCTTTGAAATTTCACCCCTGCATGGGGAACCTTATCTCACCCCTCCAAGGGGAACCTTATCTCACCCCTCAACCAGTGACACTCTGTGTTTCATCTCACCCGTAACACACTAACCTAGTCCTCACCTCGTGTCAAACAATGGGGTGGTATGACGAGACTTAAGCCACCCGGGTCTTTATATTATTCTTATTATGAGACAAGCTCCATTCTCACCCCATGGCACACCAAGTTCTCACCTCGTGTCTAACAATGGGGTGGTACGACGAGTCTTTTAGCACCCTAGTAAGTGCGGGCACCGAGAAAACATCGCCCATCTGCCCGAGAGCAAACGCTGCCTCGTGGGCCAATAGCACCGACTTGTCCTCCATGCCTGGGCAGGTGAAGAAAAAAATACCAGGCAGGGGCAGGAAAAAATCAAGGCCCATTTTCAAAACCCGCTTTAAATGACAGGCATCATCGAATCAGCAACAAGTGGAATGAATGTAAACACCATAACCTCAAAGCCCGTCCGAAACCCTAGACCCGGTAGCCCATAAACCCCGAACCGCCAATATCTAGACCCGGCCATCGGGCTCTCGTGATTATTATCGGAGTTCCCGGGGACAATTCGCTAACAAATGTGCGGGTATCCTGCACTGACGTTGGTCCGGACACAACGGTACAGTGCGGTACAGTTTGGTGGAGTTCGGTGCAGTGCATTTCGTGCAACCACCAGTACACAACACCTGGTAACGTGATACGCGGAATTTCCGATAGAGTACTAATAGTACGCGGCATCCCCGCTGGTGGCATATTCGCCTACCGTCTATAAGCGCCTGTTGCGGAGCTTGGCCCTTGAGGTTGCGCAAAGAGAAGAGCGCGCGGATGCGCTGCTCGATGGGCAGCGCGCGGTCGAGCAGCCGTTGGCGCAGCTCCGCCACGACTTCCCGCGCATCCGCGCTAGAAGCTGGTTCGTTATCAACAGCCATTCGCTCGCAGGAGGATACACGGATCGAGCTGGGAAAGCTGGAAGAATGATCGGCTACGGCACTTGATCGTGTTCGAAGCTATGACCAGAAACAAAACAAGGGAAAAATTCTCATGCTAAAGCCAGGCCTCGTTTCCTCATACGAAGAAAAATGTCAAGACAGAGGTAGTGGCTGCTCAAATCCCCAGAAAAATGTCCAGACAGACACCTACCTCGACAGCGCAACAGCGTAGTCTGGTGGCGTTGGTTCACCATACACAGCAGACGTTGGGTCGCTTCAACACGGTCTGGTTCGGTTCGGTTCTTACTGGTTAAGACGGTTCTGGCTGTGTTTTCGCAGGTGGTGGGCAGGGCAGTCAATTGGTGAAGTCTGTTGTCCGCCGCGCGGCTGGTGTCGCTGTGGCGAGGGGAAGCGGTTTTCGCGGAAATTGTTACAAGTGGGGGAAAAAGAACACTCCTGAAATGTCAGAGCTGCTGTAACATAGAGTTGAAACTACAGTTCATGAATCGCAAAAATATCCACGGCCAACCAGCAGTCAATAAGAGATTGAGGGTGATTTCCTTGATAATAGAGGTCCTGGGTTAATCCTTCATCGCAAAAACATCTGCATGTTATCAGATTCCACAGAAATCAGTTTTGTATAGCTTGTGGTGTACACAATGATAAGCACACACTTCGGTACACCACGGAGGTGTGCATGAAGGGGCCAGAAGATGGAGGAGAAGAGTTAAAGGGTTGGGGCCCGTCCTTGGGTGATTTTAAGAACTCCTTTGGAGTTTCCAGCGGCACAAGAGGAAGAAACAGACGTGGATCCAGCGGTAGAAGGGGCACCAGACTCAGCAGCAGGGGCAGCAGCAGAAAGGGGCTCAGGAAGGTGCTGTTGGGAACTGGTTTTACGAGCTGCTGGGTGGAGGAGCAGACGAATCACTAGGAGTGGGTGGGGCAGCAGCAGCAGAATCAGCAGCAGCAGGGGAAGCAGCAGCAGGAGCCCAGTGTCTCCTGAGCGAGGAGAGCACCCAGGGCGCCTGGGGCTCAGAGGGAGGGGGTGGGACCGATGGGGGCCGGCTGCGGCGAAGCTCATCGGGACGGTCAATGTACCTGGGAGGGATTGGACGGATGAGGGACACAGAGGGACAAGTATTAGAAAGGGGGCCAGTGTTTCCTAAGAGCGCAGAGCACCCAAGAGCCTGGGGCTCGGAGGGGGGCCGATGCGGGTCGGATGCAGCGAAGCTCATCGGGTCGATGTACCTGGGGTTTTAACGAGAGAGAGAGAGAGAGAGAGAGAGAGAGAGAGAGAGAGAGAGAGAGAGAGAGAGAGAGAGAGAGAGAGAGAGAGGAACCTTAGCCCTCTGCCCTCGGCCTTCTCCCTCTGCCCTCTGCCCTCCCGGCCTATTTAAGGCCTGCTCTGGCCAGCTTCTCCTCATTATTTTTGCGTGGGTTCATTTTCGGCGCTCGAGAGCGAGAGAGAGAGAGAGAGAGAGAGAGAGAGAGAGAGAGAGAGAGAGAGAGAGAGAGAGAGAGAGAGAGAGAGAGAGAGAGAGAGAGAGAGAGAGAGAGAGAGAGAGAGAGAGAACCTTAGCCCTCTGCCCTCGGCCTTCTCCCTCTGCCCTCTGCCCTCCCGGCCTATTTAAGGCCTGCTCTGGCCAGCTTCTCCTCATTATTTTTGCGTGGGTTCATTTTCGGCGCTCGAGAGCGAGAGAGAGAGAGAGAGAGAGGAACCTTAGCCCTCTGCCCTCGGCCTTCTCCCTCTGCCCTCTGCCCTCCCGGCCTATTTAAGGCCTGCTCTGGCCAGCTTCTCCTCATTATTTTGGCGTGGGTTCATTTTCGGCGCTCGAGAGCGAGAGAGAGAGAGAGAGCAACCTTAGCCCTCTGCCCTCGGCCTTCTCCCTCTGCCCTCTGCCCTCCCGGCCTATGTAAGGCCTGCTCTGGCCAGCTTCTCCTCATTATTTTGGCGTGGGTTCATTTCCGCCGCTCGCGAGCGCGGCCTTCGGCCGCGCGTTTGGGGTGGCAAGTCAACAATCAACGGGACAACTTATAGGGGGAGCATACGCAGGGGTACACGCAAGGGAGAAGCCCTACGGCAAAGAGCGGCGGAGATGCAATTCTACAAGAGGCGGAGGCCTACATCGTGTACGGCTCCGCCCCCTCTACCTCGAGCATGGAGCGCATGCACGCCGAAAGTGACAGAAGGAGGTGCGCCGACGACTGAAGCGTGTCCGCCGGAGTCCCGACTCGAGCAACCCCTACAAGATCCCCCACGTGGCGGGGGAAAGTACGGGCTAAGGGCGCTACCCCGGCGGGCGCTTCCGACACGGGTGCCAACGGCGACTCGAGCGATTCTGCCAAAGACACGCAGGATCCTCGGGATCCTGGACCGTAACTGCTCGGAAAGCTCCGCGTGGCCCCACACACCGCCAGCTGCAGATTCGCCACCACCTCGCACGCCTCCACCAAATTCAGAAGACGACACATGGTCAGCATGGGGTCTCTCCCCGCGGGAATGGGGGGAGGTGCAGTCGGTGCTTCGCGCGGAAACGCCGTCGGCCAGCCAGGAGTCCGGCCAACAGAGAAGCGCGGCACGGAGAAGCCCTGGACTGGACGGGGGGCGCGAAACGGAGCCCGCCCCTCCCGCGCAGGCAGATACTCGCGCAGCGTCGGCGCGCGTAGAGGAGCCGCCTGGGCACAACTCGGGTCGAGGGGAGGGCCGTTGGTCACCGCGATGTGTACGTGCGTGTCCTCCCCACTTGCCCGCGCCTGCCGCACCACTTGCGCGAACGCATTCGCGGCTTGATCTAGGGCTGGATCCAGCCCGCGCCCACTACCACCGCGCCCACCGCCATTCCGCCGACCACGTCGACCGCCAGAACCAGCCGAGCGCGGACGCGGAGGGGACTGCTCGCGGCGACCCGAATCCCAGCGACGCCCGGGCGACCCCCTCCCCCGCGTCGCCGGAGATCGCCGCGGAGACCGTTGCGCGGGGGATCGCGCTCGGGGTGAGCGCTGGCCTGCCCGACCGACCATGACGCTCAGGAGATCGGCAGCGGGGAGACTGCGGCCGCGATTCCAGGGGCTCAGGGGAGCGCCGATGGGGAGAATGTTGCCGCGGTGGCTGACGCGGTGGAGAGCGCCCTTGCTCCTGACGAGGCGCACCAGCAGGGCGGTTGGACCCCACACGGGCAAGGGCCCACAAATACTCCGGTGAGGGGGGCTGAGGGACGCCACGAAGTGGAAGAGACAGGCCGCGCTCGAGGCGGCGAACGGGCTCACTTGCAGAGGGGCGCGCGGAGGGTCGCGGACGAGACGCGGGCGGCTCCAGCACCTGCCCCTGCTGAGCGCTCTCCGCTGTACCTTCCAGCGCAGGATCTTGACCCCGGGATGGGTCCATCACGGCCGACGCCAGCGCACCGTCAAAGGAGGGGAGGCGCTGACGCTGCGCCAACCGCGAGGCGTTCGGGAGCAGCAAGAGAAAGAGAAACGCGCGGTTTTCGGGTGGGACAAGGCAGCAACCGCCGCGGACACGGCGCCTCGACGCGGAGAAGGGGCGCGAGCGGCTTCGCGCGAGCAGCACAGCGGGTCCTGCGGCAGAGAGCTAGGGAGGGAGGAGAAGCACTTGGTGTCGAATCTGAAAATGAATCTGGGGGTGACCCTGACTGAGAGGGAAGTTCGAATCCCTCAACAGAGGAGGAAATGGTGGAAGAGACTGACCCACCTGGGGGTCGAACCGCATCCACAATTCGACAACCCCAAAATCGGACCGCGAGGGGAAATCGAGCCGCTCCCAACACCAGGGTTACCACATCGCCTGCCAATAACCCAGCCCCAGAGCCCGCCACCCCTGTCCCAATCATCAGCGCAGACGATTTGGCGACGCGTCAGGACCTTTTTGACGACGTCGCCAACTGGGACCTCTGCCCGCTGCGCGACAGCAGGCAACCCCCCCTCGCCCGTCACCCACCCCGCCCACTTCGCGAATCCTTCGCAATATGCCTGCTGACTCCACTGCTGCACCTGGCGAAAAACCCAGACTCCACAGCGGGCTGGAAGCTGCTGATGTTTCTCCCGCGCATTCTGTTGCGCACCTCGTCAGCACGCTCCCCCGACTGGAAAACCATGGGCGCGAGGCTGACGCGATTCCGCCAAGGCCTGTGGCGCAACCTGTACGACGAGGCAGCAGGCGCGGTTACCAGCGACCCCCAACCACGCCACGTACCTGATGACACTGGCAAGCTCTCGCGTGCCGAAGGCTTGGCTAAGAGAGGGAACTTGGCGAAATCTCTGCAGACCCTGACTGCCACGCCGGTCTGCACGCCGAGCGCTGAAGTTCTCAGCGCACTCACAGCCAGACATCCAGACGCCACCACGGCCATCCCTCCCTGGGTGCACGACTTCGCCCCAAAGAGCGTCCCTTCCATCGCTGCTAGGGATTTCAGACGGCTGCTCGCGAAATGCCCCAACGGAGTGGGGGCGGGGCCATCTGGCACCGCCTTTGAGCACCTTAGAGACGCGGCCCTGGGGAACGGAGACGTCTTCGTGCAGCTGCATGCTCTTACCAACACGGCGCTCGCTGGAAAACTAAAGGCGGACGTGGCGGACCTCCTAACAGCGTCACGCCTCCTTGCCTTCTCGAAGCCGCAGGGTGGTACGCGGCCGATTGCCGTAGGCGAATGCCTGCTCCGCCTCGTGGCCAAGGCGGCCCTTTTTCTCGCCGCTCCAGCGGCGCGCGAGCACTTCACCCCGCTTCAGTTTGGAGTAGCAATCGCGGGAGGAATAGAGGCGGCAATTCACACCGCACGCACCTACCTGGAGGAGTTCCCCGGAGCGACGGCGCTCCAAATAGATCTAGCCAATGCCTTCAATGCTGTAGAACGCGCAGCAGCGTTCGAGGGCCTGAGAGGCACCGAACTCAAAGTCCTGGTGCCCCTCGTACGCTTCTCTTACGGCCACTCATCGGCACTCTACCTCGACCATGACTTCGCAGCAGAGCCACTCAAGAGCGCACGGGGCGTACGCCACGGTGACCTGCTGGGACCCATGCTGTTTGCAGCCGGCATACACCCCTGCCTCGTCCAAGCAGCAGCGGCTCACCCGGACGTGGTGTTTCTGGCGTATGCAGATGACATCACTCTGCTCGGGGAGGCAGCGAGCTGCACGGCGGCATTCACACACCTCACACATGCCCTCCGCCTCCTCGGGCTCACCCACAACCCAGCAAAATGTGAGGCGTGGTCCGCAGCTGCGCTTGACCCCGCCTCCTTACCCGCGGGCGTCACAATCTCACCGGACGGAGTCCGCGTTCTCGGCAGCCCCATAGGCCCCCCCATCGGCTGTGAAGCACGTGTTCGGGAGCGCCTCGCAGCAGCGTCGGAACCTCTCACGCTCCTCGCCCAGATGGACCCCCAACTCTGTCTGCTACTACTTACCCGCTGCGTGAGCCGCCGCGCCTCGTTCCTGGTCAGAGCCACGCCCCCTGAAGCCCTACCGTTGGAGGAGTGGTCGGCTTGGGGGGAGCCACTACTCCACACCTACCTGGCCGCGGCACACACAAGTATCCCCAGGGACCGGGCTGAGAGGGACAGAATCTGGCACCAAGCCGCTCTGCCCGCGTCCCTAGGGGGTCTCGGCATCACCAACCCTGCAGTGGAGGGGAGATTCGCCTACCTGGCTTCAGTTGTTTCGGCCGCCCACCTGCTACGCTCCTTCGGAGACTCGGCAAACCCGAGCCTATCAGGCCTGCTGCCGCTGATGGAGGCGGACGGAGAGTCCACATCCCTCCTCCCTCGACGCCTCGCCGCCCTGGAAGCCGAACTGCCACCTGAGGGAGTAGACGCCCTGCAGACAAGGAGACAGAAGCCTAACGGGCCGAAACTACAGCAGGCCCTCTCCCTCGCAGTACACACCGCCCGCTACATCCGACTGCTTGACGGCTCACGGAACATGGAGCCGAACCCATTGTTCGGCCACACACAGAGGCTACAGTCCCTCTTAGGACCGGGGGCGGGGGATTGGCTGCTGGCCATCCCCCTGATCCCTGCCCTCCGCCTCGGACCCTCCCAGTTCTCCACCGCTGCGTCCTTCCGCCAGGGGCTGCCCCTATCTGTGCCGAGACGCTGCAACTGCAGGTACCGCACCACCTTCCCGGACCATCGCCTGCCGAACCACTTGATGCGGTGTGAAAAAGGGGGGGGGAGAATCAGCACTCACAATGCTTTGAGGGATGAGTGCGCGAAGATAGCAGCTGAAGCGGGATTCACGGTGCACAAGGAGACAACGGCATACTCACCGGTCGAAAACCTCAAAGCGGATATCTCTATCCGCCATCCCGACACCGACGCAGTGTGGATATGTGACATCACAGTCACGGACCCCGTCTCCCACCAGGATGAGTACGCTCGCAAGGCACCCGGGTGGGTGGCCAGGATGCAAGCGGACAAGAAGGAGACCAAGTACGCCGGGCGGAGCCCGTGGGTGGGCTTCTACGCCATGGCCGTGGAGACCTACGGGTACCCTTCAGCTGGGGTCCTCGACTTCCTCCGCAGCTGCGCGGAACTGGCGGCGAAGCGGCGGTTCAACGCCCCACCGAAGTCTAGGGAGGCGGCGAAACTACTCACCGAGTACCGCCAGCGCTGGAGCGTGACCCTGCAGAGAGCCCAAGCCAACGCCCTCAGGGACAAGACCCATGAGGCACTTACCGCGGATGTGCTTGGCATGCAGGGCCCGTTCACTCCACTGAGCGAGGACCAGCTATACCAGTTGGTAGAAGACCCCTCCGGCCACTAGGGCCGGAAGGGGAGGGGGAGCGGCAGTAGAGGTGACGGGATAGGGGCGTGATATAGTAGCTTTGCTGCATGTGTTTGCTGACTTACCTTGTCTGTACCTTTATGATATTAATACGAAGGACCGAGAGAGAGAGAGAGAGAGAGAGAGAGAGAGAGAGAGAGAGAGAGAGAGAGAGAGAGAGAGAGAGAGAGAGAGAGAGAGAGAGAGAGAGAGATGATGATGCATACTCCTCCGCACCTCGTCAGCCTGTAAACCCGACTGGAGCGCGATGATGAATCGGCTCCTGCGATTTCGCCAAGGGCTCTGGGCGGGCCTTTACGACGAGGCAGTCCAGGCGATTTCCCTGCCACCGCAACCTCGCCACGCTCCTGACACAACTGGGATACTGGCAAGGGCGGAAGGACTGGCAAAACGGGGTAACTTGTCAAAATCACTCCAATCCCTCCAGGCCACTCCTGTGTCACCCGCCTCACATGAAGTGTTGGAAGCCCTCGCGGCGAGACACCCATCTGCCAGCCAACTGCTCCCTGACTGGCTCCACATCGCCACGGCAGAAACACCACCTACTATCGAAGCCCGCGACTTCCGGCGCCTCCTCGCCAAGCTCCCCAACGGAGTCGGAGCCAGCCCCTCAGGAACCACATTCGAGCACATCCGCGACGCAGCCCTAGGGAACGCCGAAGTACTCACCCACCTCCTCGCCCTCTCCAACACGGCTCTAGCAGGAAAACTCCCCACAATCGCGGGGGAACTACTCACGGCCTCCCGCCTGTTAGCCTTTACGAAACCCCAAGGAGGGACGCGGCCGATTGCGATGGGGGAGTGTCTCCTCCGGATTATAGCAAAGGCCGCTCTGTTCCTGACCGCGCCGGCCGCACGTACTCACTTTGCTCCCCTTCAGTTCGGAGTAGCAGTAGCAGGGGGGATAGAAGCGGCTATCCACACCGCTCGCACGTACCTGGAAGAGCACCCCGCTGCAGTGGCCCTGCAGATTGACCTCGCGAATGCATTCAACGCGGTCGAAAGGAGGGCGGTGTTCGAAGGACTGAATAACGAGGCGCTCAAGGAACTGATCCCCCTCGTCCGCCTTTCCTATGGAGCTCCCTCCTCAAAATACCTCGACCACGACTTCGGCGCTGCCCCGCTGCAGAGCGCCAGAGGTGTCCGCCAAGGGGACCCGCTCGGCCCCCTCCTGTTGGCGGCGAGCATCCACCCGTGCCTGGTTAACACCGCAGCTGCGCACCCTCAGGTGGTCGTGTTGGCGTACGCCGATGACATTTTGAGGCGCCTCAAAAGCACCCTCAGGTGGTCGTGTTGGCGTACGCCGATGACATTTTGAGGCGCCTCAAAAGCACCCTGAGGTGGTCGTGTTGGCGTACGCCGATGACATTTTGAGGCGCCTCAAAAGCACCCTCAGGTGGTCGTGTTGGCGTACGCCGATGACATTTTGAGGCGCCTCAAAAGCACCCTCAGGTGATCGTGTTGGCGTACGCCGATGACATTTTGAGGCGCCTCAAAAGCACCCTCAGGTGGTCGTGTTGGCGTACGCCGATGACATTTTGAGGCGCCTCAAAAGCACCCTCAGGTGGTCGTGTTGGCGTACGCCGATGACATTTTGAGGCGCCTCAAAAGCACCCTGAGGTGGTCGTGTTGGCGTACGCCGATGACATTTTGAGGCGCCTCAAAAGCACCCTGAGGTGGTCGTGTTGGCGTACGCCGATGACATTTTGAGGCGCCTCAAAAGCACCCTGAGGTGGTCGTGTTGGCGTACGCCGATGACATTTTGAGGCGCCTCAAAAGCACCCTGAGGTGGTCGTGTTGGCGTACGCCGATGACATCACGCGGCTCGGCGACGCCACGGCCTGCGCAGCACAGCGGCTTTCCAACACCTCACATCTGCATTAGCCGCCCTCGGCCTGGTACACAACCCGGTCAAGTGCACGGCGTGGTCCGCCGCTGCAATCGACCCCTCTGCAGTTCCCCCCGGCATCTCTATCGCTGAAGAGGGGTTGCAGATTCTCGGCAGCCCCATAGGTTCTCCCCGGGGCTGCGCAGGTGCTGTGAGAGAGAGATTGGCAGCAGCGGCAGCGCCTCTCCCCCTGCTGGCCCAGATGGACCCCCAGCTCAGCCTCCTCCTCCTCACCCGCTGTGTCAGCCGCAGAGCATCTTTTCTGGCCAGAACCACCCCCCTGGAGGCCCTCCCTGAAGCTGAATGGTCCGCTTGGGGGGAACAGCTTCTACACACCTTCCTGGATTCGGCTCACATCATGAGGCCAAGGAGCGCCAGGGAGAGACGGAGGATTTGGCGGCAGGCAGCCTTGCCAGTGACTTTGGGAGGTCTGGGCATCACTGACCCCGCCGTTGAAGGCAGCTACGCCTACCTCGCCTCGGTGATCAGCACCGCCCACCTCCTGCACTCCCTGGAAGACTCGTTGCACCCTGCTGTCGCCGCGCTCCTCCCCCTACTGGACCCGACCCACGGCTCCCCGCACGCGCTACCTGCACGCCTCGCTGCAGCCGAGGCAGCTCTACCCCCTGAGGCTCTCGAGGCACTCCAGGCCGGGAAGGCGGACCCCAAGGGACTGAAGCTGCAGCAGAGCCTAGCGCTGGCGGTTCACTCCCGCCGCTTCCTGAGAGTCATGCGCGAGGCAAGGCGGATGCGCCCCAACCCCCTTTCTGGCCACGCGCAACGGATGCAGTCGGTGCTAGGCCCAGGCGCGGGGGACTGGCTGCTGGCGATACCGCTCATCCCCTCGCTCCGGATGGGCCCATCCCAGCTCTCAACTGCAGCTGCCTTCCGCCTAGGCCTCCCCCTCCCCGTGCCTAGACGCTGTGACTGCCGCTACCGCACCACCTTCCCCGACGACCGCCTCCCCAACCACCTCATGCGCTGCGAGAAGGGAAAAGGGAGGACCGCAACCCATCACGCTCTGCGGGATGAGATAGCGAACATTGGGGCTGAGGCGGGGTTTACGGTTCACAAGGAGACGTATGTCTACTCTCTGGTTGAAAATCTAAAGGCGGATGTCACCATCCGTCATCCCCTGACCGGAGAGGTTTGGATGTGCGACGTGACCGTGACGGACCCGGTGTCATACCAGGATGAGAACTGCAACCGTGCTCCTGGATGGGCGGCTAGGGCGGCTGCAGCAAAAAAGGAGGAGAAGTACGCTCGGCGGAACGCATGGGTGGGGTTCCACGCGCTTGCAGTGGAAACTTACGGCTACCCCTCGCAAGGGGTGATGGCTTACCTGCGGCAGTGCGCGGAGCTGGCGGCAAAGCTGCGTTTTAACGCAGCTCCTACCTCCTACGAAGCTGCGAAGCTGCTGACGGAGTACCGCCAGCGCTGGAGCGTGTGCCTCCAGCGGGCGCAGGCCAATGCCCTCCGCACCAAGACCAATGAGGCCTTGGCGGCGGACGAGCTGGGCTTTAGAGGACCCATCATCCCTCTCAGTGAGGGACAGCTGCATCAGTTGATTGAGGCCCCGTTCGACCAGTAGGGTCGGACAGGAGGGGGGGGGCTGAGTAGGTAGGGGACTGGAGGTAGTTAGGATGCCGGTTTGGATGTTTGTGGCGCTTGTATGCTTGCATCTTCCTTTGTACCACCCCTCAAAGTAATGCAAGGACCATTCGAGAGAGAGAGAGAGAGAGAGAGAGAGAGAGAGAGAGAGAGAGAGAGAGAGAGAGAGAGAGAGAGAGAGAGAGAGAGAGAGAGAGAGAGAGAGAGAGAGAGATGCATGGAAAGAGGCGGGGAGAGGGACACAGGAATTTTTTATTCTTACCATAGAAAGCGGCACAGAGAGACATGATGTGGAGGATGCAATGCCAAGGATCAGGTATGGCTTGGAAGCCCTATTGAGAAACGTAATGTCGGATGAATTAACAAAAGACTCCGACGTTCTTTTAATTCAAACCTCCATTCTTTTGTTAATTCATCCGGCAAAAGGAATGGAGGATTGGATTTTAAGGAGAGGTTTTGGGATGATACTTTTTACTTCCATGTGTGTGCAGCACATGCAAGAATGAGAGTAACATTGGAACACTAGTCCACGATTTAGGCAGGGGGGAAATCCATACTCGATATAAGCCATGGGAGCTGCATCCCCAACGCGTGTTCGAGTTGGGAGAACTCGAGTGTAGCCTCCTGCTCTATCCCTGAATAAAGGGGAATTCACAAAAGAAAAGGGGTAAGGGGGGAGTGTGTGCAATGGCATGGACGACAGAGAGGGGATATGAAACATCCTCCTTTATGTCTAAGAGTGCGGAACAACAGCGAACAAAAATATTGAAAAATTGACAAGTAGCAAATCAGTGACAACTTTAAGAAACAGCGAAACTACAATGTGGCATACAAACAAACTGCACATACAAACTCTGTTCTCATTACAAGCAAACTCACTTGTATCTCTCTGACAGGTCATAAAACAGCTTCTGAAGCACGTCCTTCCCTCTCACCACTGCTGCTGCCTCCGACTGGGTGTGTCACATGTATATACACTCTGTCTCGTTACAAGCTCACTCACTTGTATCTCTCTGACAGGTCGTAAAACAGCTTCTGCAGCACGTCCTTCCCTCTCACCACTGCTGCCTCTGATAGTGTATGCCACACATATACTCTCGTTTCTGTATTGTCACACTCACTTGTATCTCTCTGACAGGTCGTAAAACAGCTTCTGCAGCACGTCCTTCCCTCTCACCACTGCTGCAGCTTCTCTGCGTGATTGCAGCGTCCCCTGCAAAGATGAAAGGGAGGAAGGCAGACGGTGGGGGGGAAGACGAGGATGGGACGTGCGGGATGGAAGTGGTGTGGTTGGTCAACAGATTGAACCACGTCCTTCCCTCTCACCAGTGCTGCAGCTTCGCTGCGTGATTGCAGTGTGCCCTGCAAAGATGGAGGGGGGGAAGCACGGGGCCGGAAAAGGGAAAAAGGGGAACGGTGAAGCGGGAGGAAGGAGAGCGTGGGGAGGAGGGAATAGAGATTTGATCGATGGTTGCATTGTCCAGCGTCACTTGCATGGAGGGTAGGAGTAGGGGGTTTCATGCATGATAACTCGACAGAGATAACATACACCTCCTTGGCAAGAGTAACAGTTGCGTACATGGTCAACATAGATACCACGCGCACGCACCTCCTCGGAAAGAGAAGAAACTGCGCACATTGCCAACACAACTCTATATCACGCACCTCTTTTGCAAGAGTGACCATCCTATCTGCAACGGGCCTCAACTCCTTAGCCTGGCGGGTGGGGGAGAGAGGCAGAGGTGGGGGCAGAGTAAGGCAGGGGCAGAGAGGGGAAGAGGCAGGGGGGGGGGGGAGACGTGGATGACCATTCGATCTGCAGCGAGCCTTAACTTCTTAGCCTGGCAGATTGGGGAGAGGGGGAGAGGTGGGGGTCAGAGAAGGGGGAGAAAGGTCGAAGGGAGGTGGCGGGGGAAAGGGCAAAGAGGGGGAGAGCTATGGGGGGAAAGGCAGGGGGGAAAGAGACGGGGGGGAGAGGCGGGGAAGAGAGATGGGTGGGATGAAAGGATTGGGGGATCGGCAGGTGGGAGAGAGGGGTGGTTGAAGGATGAAATACAGCCCTGATTGCGCATTTGTTCACTAACCGAATAAGTGAAAAAGAGAGGATAGAGACAGGGGAAGGAGCGAGTGGAGTAGAGAGGGTGGTGTGTGTGAGCGACACCAGCTTGTTACTAGGGTTATATGAAAGGGAAGGAGAGAGAGAGGGGGAAGGAACAAGGGAAAGGGAGGAGAGAGAGAGGGAAGGTGGAAGGGGGGAGGGACGAGGTAGGTGTTGGTGGTTAATCTTAACCACTGCCTTCAGCAATGCTCCCAGAAACCACCTCCTTTTGTTACAATCTTAACTATCTCAGTGCAGACAAGCTAATCTTACACTGCAATAACTCCATTATTCGCTAATTCTAACCCCCTACACTTTTCACAATGGAATTTACTCAAAGGTCACACAAGAGATAAATTTTGTAGTTTCAGCCAATCACACAACGGATAGCCTGGGTAGTTTTAGCCAATAAGTGCCCACCTTAGCTACAGTGGTTTCGATCCGTTCGTGCTGAATGAGTTGAGACACCATAGTGCTGCGGAAAAGGAGGGGGGAAAGAGGGAGGGGGAGAAGAAGGGGAGGAGGGTGAGGAAGGGATGGGGGGATGAGAGTGGGGGAAGAGGCGAAAGGGGGAAGATGTGGTTCCGATCCGCTCATGTTGAATGAGTTGAGACACCATGGTGCTGCGCGGGGGGTGAAGACAAGGGTGGGGGATGGGACGGGGTTTGGGGACGGATGAGTGGGGGAAGGAGAGGAGTAAGCGTGAAGGAGTGGTTTCGATCCGCTCGTGCTGAATGAGTTGAGACACCATGGTGCTGCGGAGGAGGGTGAGAGCGGAAGGGGGGAGACGAGCGCGCGGGGGGGGGGGGGGGGGGGGGGGGGGGGGGAGGAAGGGGAGGAGAGGGGGAGGGGGGAGGAGACTTGGAGGGGGAGCGGAGTTATCTTGATCCGCTTGTGCTGAAATAGTTGAGACACCGAAGTGCTGCGGAGGAGGGTGAGAGGGGAAGGGGAATGAAGGGAGGAAAGTGCAGCGGGAAGGGGAGGCGGTTGTTTTGATCCGCTCGTGCTGAATGAGCGGAGACATGGTGGCGCTGCGGAGGGGAGAAGGGGAGCAGGGGGGAGGTGGGGGGCGGGGTGTGGGAAGAAGAGAAGGGGAGAATCGCAAAAATGGCGTCTCCCGATGGAGAAACGAAGTCGTAAAACACAAAGCACGCGGTCAAAAGGGTTACATCTCCCGGCCCGCATCGTCGCATGCAGAAGCACGAGTTACATATCCCGGCCCGCACACGCACTCGCCTTCGTTGGCCGTACGTTTCAGCGGCAGCCACAACGGGAGGCGTAACACGCGCTACTTCCCAAGCACCGTACCGCGTCGCTCTGCTCCTATTCCATAGCACGTCACGACAAGCTATACTACACCTGCTCATTCGTCACATCGACTTGAAAGTCACCTCCGTTTCTCGGCTCACCGGCGCTACCCCCACCCCCCACTAATATCCGAGCATCTTGAATACCACGACGCAAGCTAGAGTGTGTTATTTCGGGCTCACGGCTCACTGGAGGAATCCCCATCAAATTCCGACTTTCCCGCAAACCGCGTCACCAAGCTAGAGCGTACCATCTCCGTCCCTCAGCTCACCGGAGCAATCCCCATCGATGGCTGCTCGCGCGGCCCAGCTTGCGAAACGCGTTACGGTGCTTCATTGCGACTTTCGCGAACAACTACAGCCAAAAGTTGATCCCACAACGGCGACGATCGCGCTGAAGCACACAGCCTTCGGAGCGGACCTTCCGCCAACAAAGATGTTTCAGCACGACGCTGGTCATAAGCAATTACGGTATTAATACAAGGACAAACTTCAATACTTGAGTAACAAGAGGAGTGTCACTGAAAGATGCACCAAAAAAATGACGTATCCGTACGAGTGCAATCAGCGGAAAAATGGAATGTCATACAGGTGAAACGAGTACGTAGATTTGTCATTGAATTTTTTTATTACACTCTGCCAGTATAACATTCTATTAAACACTTTACATAAACATGCCACTAGCTGGTGACTTGCAAGAGTCAAAATTGTATGCAGATTTACAACAGGGGAATGAAACGAGGCACTGATTCCATATGTGCAGTGTGTAATTGATTATGGCCAGGGTGTGTCAACTGAAAGAATATACGAAGCCAAAACTGTTGAGGTACACACGTGTTCACTTGCATCAAATGTCAGGGAAAAAAGCGGAGGGAAACCTTCAAAGAACCCTCCCTCTCTTTCCCTGCAAAGACAAAGGCAGATGTATCAGGACCACACATGACAATCCATTCCTCCCTGCTCTCCTAAAAATAAAAAGAGCATGTCACTTACAGGAGGTGCTGCAACCGTGACCTCCAGCTGGAGCTCTTGTGCAAGAGCATCTTCTTGCTCAGTTGCTTGATCTGCAGCACGCTTCACCAGGCAAGATGACTCGCTAGTCCCTTCCACAGGAAGAGAGTGCAGTGGCAGCGTATACAGCTCGTCCAAGAGCTTTGTGTCGGGGTTCAGAGATCCAAAGAGCTTCAAGCCGAAATTTCCCTGTAAAATGCACAAATCAGATCCGTTAATTTCCAGATTCCAAACTTATTGAATAGCATGAAGGAACCACAGCAGCAATCCCTACCTTGGGTGTGATTAGCTTCCCACAAAGCCGGTCAATAGCGGTCACTGCCAGGATAGTCTGAAAGTAGCAGAAAATAGGAGTGAGAATGCAACATAACTTCAGAAAAATACAGAGTGCTGCTTTGCACGGATCCCACCTGCATGTAGGCCTCAATAAGATCATCCACACCGACACCAAGCCTGTTGAAGTCCCGGCTGTCCATCAGCAGCAACCTGTCTGTTTCCGTTCCCCATGTCCCATCTGGATTCTGCATTCAAATCCATAAGAATAGGTCAGCTGCAATATGGGAGGCAATTTGTTGCATACGGGTTTTCCCGCATGCAGAGATTGGTGGTACCTTGTATGAAAGGTTGGTTCCAAGCATGTCCCAAGAATGAATCCCACTCTCAAGCTTCTCAGCAAGTGGAAGCTTGGCCCTCCGTGCATAGATGGCCACGGGAAAGAAGCCACCTGCCCCGGACCCCACCATCATCCTCAGGTCAGAGGCGTAGATGTTCCCTTTGCTTGTCGGAATGGTCCCCACGTGGTACAGCCTGCCACTCACACTCAGGGAACTCCAGCCGTTGTTCCCAATCAAGGCCTGCAATGACGAGGACAGAATTGAGTCATCTGCAGGAAACTACAAATTCCAGCCAGAAATAGTATGCAATGAATGAGACATGATAGGGACCCATTTTATTGAACATCTCGCCCTTGAGGTACCTGAACAATGAACCGGTCATAGCGCTGCTCAATCGCCATGAACTCCTTCAGCTCTTCGTCGTTTGTGATTGTCCACACGCCCTGACCTGCGTTGGCATAAGGAACCTTCACAACAGCCAAGCCACCCATTCTGCCGACCCAGAGGGGAATCTCCGGCTTGGCGACATCCCAAATGGTCTCAGGAGTGAGGATGGAGAGTCCGGTTGATGCCAGCGCAGCGTTGTGAAGATCGTACGCTTTAGCCCCCACAGCCTTGTTGCGTCCGCCAGCCAAACAAGCAAGGACAGGGTTGAAAATCATGGTCCGCGTCACGGGAGGTATTCTAGTCCATGGCCGCTGAGTCACGTATCTAATTGCACCCCTGACCTGTCGCCACTGTGGCTCTGGAGCATCAAAATCCGTTGGGGAACATTGTTGCTTCCCTTCGCTGGAGGACGAACTCGTGCGTGAGACTTTCGCTGTCATTACAGTTGGCACTTCCTCCTTCTGAGCCTTCTGAACGGCTCCAGCAATGTTGATCTCCAAAATTCCGTCCGGTCGCCACCTCCATTTCGGCTCTAATTCATCCGCGTAGCAGGGAGTGAGGTACACCGCTTCTCCCGTGAGATCAGCCAATGCTGCTGCGTATCCTGAAGCCTCCATTGGGTTCTTGTCGTACAGAACAGCCAGAATTCCCTCTGGAATAGTCTCTCCATTCCATTTGCCGGAATTAAGAACCGGAAGAAAGGCCTTCTCTAGCAGAGTCTTATAGCCGGCGTGCTCAAGGTCTTCATTCTCCATGGGCATGGACTTCTGTCCTGAAGGACATGAGTTTGTCTCAATAACGACGAATCGCTTCTGACCCTTCTCGGTCGTCACAGAGAACAAGTCAGCTCCGCCCCACTGAAAGTACCTGAACATGAAGAAACGATTGGTTAACAATTGACATATTCAAATGGCGAAAATGATATCGAATTTCTACGACGACTCACTTGCACGCATATGAAAGCGCCTCTTGAACCGCCTCTGGTTTTGCTGCAGGATGAAGGTGAACGTATCTCTTGGCGATCCTTTCATTTCCAAGCCCAAGAAACGACCTCACAAGAGGGTGTATCTGTGCATTCAGCACTCGGGGATAGAAATGCGAGGCTGGATCAAAGGAACCCGGCTTGTACACTTCTATCATCCTTAGGTCCTTCTTCAGCGGAGAAGGCGGAGGTGACAGACTCTCTTCCATTCCAGCCGGCATGGTGATCAGCAGAGAAACTCGGATTTTCAGTTACGAAGAGCCCGATGCTAATGTTATTTTAAAGCTAAAGTGACTACAGGAAGCCTGCAGACAAACAAACAAAACTTCGACGGTTAAAATGCGGCCAAACCACGAGTTCTCTAGAAGCAGTCAATCGCCATCAGCAAAAAACCTGTGGCGATCAAGGCGAGCAGACGACAGCCGCAGGATTGAGTGGTCTAAAACCTCTCGAGCGTCTAATATCTGCGTCCGCGAAGCACACGCCAGGCGGAGTTAGTCAGTTTGGTTGGGCATTTTCCTGCGTGACTGGGAGGGATATTCCAGGTTCATTGGAACCAGCAACTCCTCTGTTCAGTCTGTTCGGTCCAGTACTAGTTCAGGCTGCAGTTGGGTTTGTGTGGGAGATTCCCAAGATGCGAATGTCACTTGCAGTTTGATTCCGCTGAACTCGTGTGATTCCTCGCCTCGCCATGCCGGGAATAGCGACTCGTGATGTGGAGCCTGCCACTAGCAAGGTGATACGTTGGTGACACGGCATCGAGTCACACGGGTTGGTCAGACGATTCCAGCCACACGAAGTGGGTGTGGAAATGTTGCGATAGTGAAAACACAAAGCTCTTACACTAAAGAACTTACTACAAACTATATACTGTAGTAGGGGTACAGCAAAGTAACAACTAGATTCACTGGCTGGCTGGAAAACTCAGGACAAAGCTTAGTCATCCCTGTAATCAGATCCATGTCGGCCTGATGTAGCTGCTTCTCCCAATTCCACATCTCCACTCTCATCATCTCCATCCAGGAGCTCATCCTCCTCGTCAAACATCTCCATGAACTTCGCCGTGTCACTGTCCATCCTTCGTCTGAAGAGTGGCCAGGCTCCAGATTTGAGCCAGAAAGCAAGAAGACCAGTGAGGCAGCTGATGCCAGTAACCACGGCAATCACTACAAAGAAAACGTTTAGTAGATTCACGTTGTTCGTGTCTGTGCCCTCAAACTCATCTGTGGAGTTGGTTTAAAAAAAAGGGGGGAAACGGGGCAGCAAGAGAACAAGAATTGAAACAGGCGCACACTGAGCAACTGTTCACAAACTCACAATGAACATGTCACAATCCTACTCTGCAGCTATCTAGCGCACAACTAGGTAATTTCCAAATAGAGCAGCTATTTGTGGTAAAACACAATTCCTCTGAAGACATGCACTTGGCACACTGAACCCGTTACTTAAACCCCGGAAGTGCATAAACCCCCCACAACACATCAGAAGGCAGACCTTTACCCTCCAACGGCCAAGTAGCAAGGGACAAACTACACATCCCCAATCTTTCAACCAGGTGGAAGGATTTAAGTGTGTGAGTGTGTGTGTGTGCATGTGTGTGTGTGTGTGTGTGTGTGTGCATGTGTGTGTGGGGGGGGGGGGGAGGGGGGGGGTGGGTTTATAGCAGCATCGTTAACAAGAAGAGGAAGTGTGCACACCTCCAGAGGACCGTGAGGTTCTGTCAGCGTTGCAATGAGGGCAGACAAACGTCACATTCAGCTCATTCTCCACGAGGCGAGTGAGGCGGCCCGATGGGGCGGGAGCGAAGTCCAGGGGGCACAGGTTGAAGCGGTCAAACGCATCATCCTCTGTCAACGTGTCCGCGTCGTAAAAACCACACTGCTTGCAGTGCGCCTCTGTGAGCTCTGTCAAGGGCTGCAGACCGGGAAAATGCATGGGTGGAAGGTGGAGGAAGCGGAGTACAGCACTTGCTTAATCCATCCGGTCCTCATCGTGGCTGCAGCAGCACTCAGAAGCCATTTGCACTGAAGCACAGCGCAGAACTTGCACAGGGAGCCCAATCTTTGTCAGTAACCACAACACTCAGAAACCATCCCCATTGCAAGATCAAAGAAAGAAAAACCATAGCAGGAGATCACATGCGGAAGGATGGACACAGACACGTTAAACAGCACACAAACCAGTTTGCATGTCATTGGTCGATCGACTGGCCGCAAAATGAAACTCCACACACATTCTTCACGCCATCAACCAAATAGTAACTAAACAGTCATAACCTTCGCTCACCTGGAAGCGCTCACACCGAGTGCCGACCTGAGAGAATTCCTGCAGAGGTCCCACCCGGAAGAACCCCTGCAGAGGACCCACCTGGAAGAACTCCTGCAGAGCACCCACCTGGGAGAACTCCTGCAGAGCACCCACCTGGGAAAACTCCTGCAGTGCACGGTGCACCCACCTGAAAGGGCTCATGAAGAGTGAAATTGTAGCATGCGGAGCACCCACCTGGAACGGATCATGCAGAGGACGCACCTGGAAGGGCTCATGCAGAGTGAAATTGTAGTCCACGTTTGCTCCCACGACACCGTCGAGCTGGTGCTTGGGCTCTCCCTCGCACTGGAAGTACACTGACGGCTTCCAAAAGGGAAGGTCATGCGTCTGGAAGATCTTGATGCGCTGAAGCCGTACCACCGCGGCTGGTGTGGAGTTGGGTGCACACACAGGGAATTGGCAGGAAAGGACAGGAAAGGACATCAGATCGATTTGATACAACGCCTCGAGCAAAAAGCGCCACGCTTTTGGTATCGTCATCTCACCTTCAGAGAGAAAGGGCAGGAAGACGGCGAGAAGAAGGCATGATGTAATGCTGCTGAGTGATGGGCCCCTCATGTCTAGCCCTAATATGCGGCAAGATGCACGAGAATCTGATTGTCACGTTTGGTTGAAAGCGCCGAGTGAAAGGTAATTTGGATAAAAGTACAACTCTGATTCAAACAGGAGTAAGGGGCCTCTAGCGTAAAGTGCTACTTTCATTTCGGTGCGTTGCGTTACACAGGGGTTATGTACGACAACTCCTGCTTACCGTGTGGAAAACCTACTGAACCGTAGTGTACGATCAGCGGGGGAACATCCGCACAAGAAAACCATCCCTCAGAGGCTCACTCGCCCTCCCTGCGTCTGGAATCTGGGTTCTGGAAGCAGAACCTAGCCTCTAGGTTCGGCGAGGACAGACCGAGCCGCGAGGTTCGGGAAAGCGTTGTGAGGCACCCAGATTTCAAGTTTGGGCCTGGAGGAAGTCAACAGGGATCATGTTTCCGACATATTTGGAGCAGATCTCCACATGCTTCCAAGCTAGTCATACATCGAAGCCCGCTGAAACGAGTATCTGACAGGCGCGGGAAAGTTATGTTCTGCTGGTTTGACCAAGCCAGTAGGTTTGAGTTCTTTCGCTGTTCGGCCGAACCAATGAATCCAAACCTGTTCTCCTGCCAACAAACCCCCAGAGGAATACCAAACCTAGAGTCGTAGTCTAGTTTCCGTCAGTTTCTAGGTTCTGATTTGCTTCTTGCTTACCGATTTTAGTTTCTAACCGTTGCTCATTAGTCTGGCACTTTTGAGAGCCACACCGAAACGTTGGGTTGCCAAGCTCACTTGCCATCTCATTGTCAAGCTCGTTTCAGGAACGCATTCCGGCTTTCGTGAGCTGAACTCACAGGAAAAAATGGCTCAAGGATGAACTCTAGCATCCATTATTCTCGTCAATTCAACACCGTCGACACTTTTTCCATTCCCGTTCTGTAGCTTGAGAAAAGGCAAAAACTAGAAACCGTTAGATCCGTTAGCATCATGTGGAGCACATTCCGCAATCTAAAGAACAATATCTCGGCGATCGCGTCGGACGTGCTTGACACCGCGGAAGAACTAGACCCGGGCCTGTTCGGCAGCGGGCCCGGCTCGCCGTCTCGCCACTCGTCTTCGGACTCCTACTCAGAAGGTTCCTCTGCTGACTCTACCCCAGAAAGGCACGGCAAAGCGGGACCCGAGGTAAGCGTGTTACCATTTCGTTCGTATCACCGTTTTGTTCGTGCATCCGTGCGTATGAGCCGGGAAGTCTGTCACCTCGCTTCTGCTTCACTCGCACGACCTAATTCGCCACCTGGTAACCACCTTTCGCTATGTGACAGGATCCTTCGCAGCTGCAATGGCCAGGACAAACAGCATCAGGGTTCCGTGCCAAACGAGGCCCTCTACCTTTCCATCAACAATCAGCCTCTCGCCTGCAAGGCACCCCGGACCCTACTGTAACGAGGCTTCTGCCTGATACATCTCAAGATTCTCCTTCGGACCCGAATTTAGGGGCTCGGGATGTTGCTGCTGAGGCCTCACACCGTGCCAATCCGAGTAGTCACATTCAAAGTAGTCACATTGGAAATCCGAACCAGGTTCCACTCGGAACTTCTCCTCTGCAGCACCCTACTCAACCACCGCCCACCACTGCTGAAAATGCGCCCTACTCTGCGGGAATCGCACCTGCGGGAGGAAAGGGAAACCCCTTTGGCGCGCCCCTGTTTCAAGCCAGCGCTGGAGGAACCGCTGGGGCGAAAGGACAGCCACATGAACCGCATTGGCAGCAGCAGCAGCAGCAGCAGCAGCAGCACCGCCAGGCGCAGCAGGAGGATTCGCATCAGTTGCACCCACAATCTAGACCTGCTACATCGGCTGCAGGCCGTCCCCCACACGGACCTTCCCCACACGGACCCCCACACGGACCTCCCCCACACGGACCTCCCCCACACGGACCTCCCCCACACGGACCTCCCCCATTCGGCCCTCCTCCAAATGGCCCTCCGCCTATCAGACCTCCCCGCAATTCACCTCCCCCGGTGGGACCTCCCCCGTTTGGACCTCCCTCTCATGGCTCCCCACCGTCTGTCCCTCCCCCAGTAAAGCCTGCCCCAGGTGAACCTCCCCCGGGCGTGCCTCCTTCGTCAGCACCATCAGTAACATTAGCAGTCACATCAGCAGTCGCGCTAGCAGCCGTAGCAGGGGTTAAACCGGCAGAATTTGGATTAGCATCAGCACCAGCTGCAGAGGAGAGGGGGAAGGGAGAGGAGGGAAGGTGGCAGGCGGGGGAGAGAGGGGGAGAGGTGGCGAGGTTAAGGGAGGAGAAGCAGAGGCTGGAGGGGGAGTTGAGAGCGGTGAGGGGCGAGATGGAGAGGGAGAGGGAAGCTGCAAGGAAGCTGGCGCAGCAGATGACAGGTGAAAACGCCACTCCCCCTCAGCTCAAACAAACGCACTGGGCCTCAACAATCCTCACCGCAACCCACCCCATTGAGCATCACCGCGCCCTAACGCACCGTACACACTGCACTTCACTGCGGCACACCTTGCCTCATCTCGCTGTGGCTAACTTGGTCTCTTACCCATCAACCTCCATCTGCCTTCTATTCCTTCCAGCCCTTCCCCTTTCGTTCCTGCCACACGTCCACTTACCCCCATCCCTCTTTCATTCTCTGCGACCTCTTTTCCTTCCTTTAGCTGCAACCTCGTTTCCTCCCTCTCGTGTCCCGTCCTGGCATCACGGCAGGTGGTCGAGAGGGGTGGGAATCAGCTGTGCAGGAGTGCAGCATTCTCAAAGCCGAGAGGCAGCAAGTGAGTCAGAGCCACATGCATAGAAGCGTTTCGGGGAAGGCTCTGAACCAAGTTCCAGAATACACCTATTCTTGCTGCTACAGTCACAACAACAAGGTCGAGTCAGAAGGGGCGTAGCCAGCCGTACAGGATTGCAGGCCCTATTCTCAAAGCAGAGAGGCAGCAGATGAGCTGCAAGCAAGCTGGGTGCCTGGAGGTGCGCAAGGGAGCTGAGTAGGATATCAGTTAAAGCCAGACAACAACTGTAGCCTGTATACACCCAGATATGAGCGGAGCGTGTATGAGCAGCAGAGGGGCAGCAGATGAGCTGCAAGCTGGGTGCCTGGAGGTGCACATGGTAGCTGAGCAGGATTTTAATTGAACCTGTACAGCAGCTGTTGCCTCCTGTACTGCACCCAAATTCACCCCATCCCAACCCATCACATCCCATCCCAACCCACCCCACCCCTCCCCACCTCTTTGTACCCCTCCGGCCACCCCAGCTGTTCAGCGACGTGGCAGAGGCACATGAGAAGATAAAACTGGAGGCAGCAGCTCGGCAGCAGGCAGAGGGGGCGCTGAGGCAGGTGGAGGCTCAACTGGCGCAGGCAGTAGCTGCTGCTGACGCCTCCAAAGCCACGTGGCAGGTACTGATGACGTCAGCAGACATGAGGCTTTTCACAGGCAAGAATTGGAAAGATGAACTCCTCGTTATCTTCACGCCCTTTTTTGTCACTTCATGGGTTCACCTCATGATTTCACCACACAACTCGCAAACCCCTCTCCTCTCGCCCCTCTCGCCTCTCACCCTTCTCTCTTCTCGCCCAAACCTGCACTTCCCAGGCGGAACTGCAGCAGCTCTCTCGCCAGCTCGCCGAGGCTCGGGCTGCCGAAGCTGAGGCTCAGCTTCGGGCCGCCTCTGCTGCTGCTCCTGCGGCTGCGGCCGCAGCTCAGTCAGAAGAGGTGTGTGACTTGCATGGGAATGGTAGGACGTCATGTGAGTATGCCTGAGCCACTTTGGAGAATACTGACGTGTGTCAGAAGCGGTATGTACCTTGCATTTGGAATGATGGAGGTCATGTGAGAATGTGGGTTCTTGAGGTCTATTTTTTTAGGCGCCTACAAAAGCAGCTCATTCAGAAGAGGTGTGTACCTTGCATTGGGACTGGTGGAGGTCGTGTGAGCCTGCTTGTGCTACTTGAGACTTCTGTGTCAGCTTAAGAACCCCATAACACTTCCCCATGTCTCCCGCTTTGCCTTTCCCTGCTGCCCCGTATCTCTTCCCCTCCCCACTATACCAGCTATTCCAAGTAAAGTCGAAACTGCATGCAGCAGAGAAGGTGTTTGGGTCAGCTGCAAAGCCCCATACTCACACCATCCCTCTGACCACACTCTGTCTCCTCTCTTTTCTCCCCACTACCGCAGCTCTCCCAAGTAAAGGCGAAACTGCAAGCAGCAGAGCAAGCCCTCTCCTCCCAACGCGCCTCCTTCCAGACCTCCCTCCAACAACTAAGGGAAGAGTGCGACCGTCAGGTGAAAGCAGCAGAGGCCCAGGTGAAAACAGCAGAGGCCCAGGCGAAAGCAGCAGAGAGCCAGGCGAAAGCAGCAGAGGCGAGGAGGAAAGAAGCGGAGGAAGCAGCAGAGGCGAAGGCGACAGCTGCAGTGGTGGCAATGGAAGAGCAGGCAGTGAGAAGGATAGCAGTGGCAGTCAGAGCAGCAGAGAGGGAGGCAGAGGAGAGGAGAGCAGAAGCAGAGAAGGAAGCAGAGGCGAGGCGAAGGGAGGTGGAGGAGGTAGCTGCAGCGCAGAGAGGGGAGTTGGAGGGGGTGCTGAGTGCAATGAAGGGGGAGAGGGACAAGGCGAAGCGGGAACTGGCGAGGCTGAAACAGCACCTACTAGAGCTGGTGAGTGGGTAGAGGGGGAAGTGGGGGGCGGATCAGAGGGTTTGAGGAACGAATTGGTGACTGGGGGGTGCGGACTGTGGGGTGTGGGCCAGGACACAGGCAGGAGGCGAGGAGAAGGGAGGTGGAGAGGGCAGCAGCGGCGCAACAAGGGAGGCACTTAAAAGTGACTTCAATATAGCTGGGGTGCTGGGGTGAATGACGGGACTCAAACCCATAATTGAAAAAGTCTATCAAGGTGGAGCATGAACCTTGTATGCACCCTCTCTCTGCCCCTGCTTTCTGCCCCTCCCTCCCCACCCCACCCCTCCGTCCCCTTCCACATCTTCTCGCCTCCTTTGTTCTCAGGAAAATGCCGAATCAGCCAAGGTGGAGCACGAGACCGACCAAATCAAATCCCTTGAGGCCCAGCTACAGGACAAATCCCGCGAGCTGGCAGCCCTGCAGTCCGCATTAGCAGACGCACGTGCCGGCACGGAAGCTGCCAGGAAAGAGGCGGAGAGCCGAGCCAAGCAGGTGGAGGAGGAGGGAGAGCGGAGGGAGAGGGAGAGGGAGGAGGCGGAGAGAGAGAGGCAGGTGCTTCGGGCCGAACTTGAGGCTCGGGATCAGGAGTTGAACAACCTGCAGGCGGCTCTCGGGCAGTTCTACGCCGAAGCTGAGGCTCAGGTATGGTGGCCCAAAGCAGGTGCTTCGGCCGAACTTGAGGCTCGGGATCAGGAGTCGAACAACCTGCAGGCAGCCCTGGGGCAGTTTTACGCCGAAGCTGAGGCTCAGGTAAGCTTTCTAGACCCATCTAATTCGGTTGTCTATAGGCATTTACTGTTTCGGTGTGTTTTGGTGTGGTGCGCTTTCCCATCCATTTGAACCAGTTGCCTGCCCGTGTTTTTCGTTTTCTTATGCGATCGCCCATTGGTTGTGCAGAACCGGTTGGCAGCAGAGCTAGCAGCAGCAAGGGACGACAACACTAAGCTAGCCGAGCAGCTGCAGGTCAGTGCCTGCTCCTTTCATTTCTCGTTGCTTTTTTCGCTGCTTCCCCGCAGCTGAAAGGCAGGCTGGCAGAACCGGCTGGCAACAGAGCTAGCAGCGGCAGCAGCAAGGGACGACAACACCAAGCTAGCCGAGCTGCCGCTGCTAGGTCTGCTGCTAGCCGGCTAGCCGAGCAGCTGCAGGTCAGTTGCCTCCTCCCCTCTCCCCTTTCCTCCTCCCTCCCTTTTCCTTCTCTCCAATGCCAATGCCAACCTCCCCTGCCAATGCCAATGCCAGTTTCTCGTCCTGCTCCCCTTTTCCCCATCACCTTCCCTTTCCCTTGCCTTATCCCTGCCTTTCTTCCCGTCTTCCGCTTTCTCCCCTTTTTCCGCTGGTTCCCCTGGTTACAAACTAGCGAAGGACCTTGCAAGCAAGAGGGCGGAGGAGGTAGAGGCAGCAGAGGCGAGGGCAGCAGAGGCGGAGAAGGGGAGGGCAGCAGCGGTGGTGGGGGAGCAGAGGGCAGGAAACGAGCTGTCTAAGGTCCGCCAGGCACTGTCTAATGCCTTCCTTCCCTGTTCCCTTCCCCCTTCCCTCCCCTCTCCTCTCTTCTCCTTCCCTCTCCCCTTCTTTCCTTCCCGTCTTCCTTTTTTTTTGCCCGTTTTGTCAGTTGGCGAAGGATCTTGCTAGCAGAAAGGCGGAGGAGGTAGAAGCAGCAGAGGCACGAGCGGCAGAGGCAGAGAGGGGGAGGGCAGCAGCGGTGGTGGGGGAGCAGAGGGCAGGGAATGAGCTGTCTAAGGTCCGACAGGCTCTGGAGCAGTGCATGGTGCGGCTCAACAGGATGTCTTCAGACTCTGACTTCACTGTAGACAGGTGAGAAGCAGAAAAAAGGAACCGCCTTATAAAGGGGATAGTGCTTTCTGGAGCTGTCTAAGGTCCACCAGGCACTTGAGCAGTGTATGGTGCGGCTCAACAGAATGTCCTCGGATTCCGACTTCACTGTAGACAGGTGAGAAACAGATAGTGTAAGGAACTACCTTAGGGGGGGAGGGCAGCAGCAGTGGTGGGGAAGCAGAGGGCAGGGAATGAGCTGTCTAAAGTCCGCCAGGCTCTGGAGCAGTGTATGGTGCGGCTTAATAGGATGTCCTCGGATTCCGACTTCACTGTAGACAGGTGAGGAAAAGGATGCTTAGTGAACCGTTTTATAAGGAGGATAATCTCTTATGGAGCACTGCGTGGTGCAGCTCAACAGAATGTCTTCTGATTCCGACTTCACTGTAGACATGTGCGAAACGGGTAGGGGGGAACTGGGGGGGCTTGTAAAGGAAACATGTTTGCTGGAGCAGAATATGCTGCGGTCGAATTCTGACTTCACTGTAGACAGGTGAGAAGCAGATAGTGCAATGGAAGGGGCTTATAAGGGGGATATGTCTGCTCGAGCAGTGTATGGTGCGGCTTAACAGGATATCACTGTAGACAGGTAAGAAGCAGAAAAAGGTACCGCATTATAAGGGGAATTTGGAAATGCGATTTAGGAGCCGTGTGTGGTGCACTTCAAAAGAATTTCTCGTGAACCAGGTTTCACCTCTCCTCCACCCTCACCCCCTCTTCTGGTCTTGACTTGTTGTCTGTAGTACTGTGTGCCTGTGGAGCAGGAAACTCGTGATGAAGTTTTTTGAGGCGCCCTAAAAATCACCTCATTCTCTCTTCTGGGTTTACCTGTTCTCTGGTAAACTGCGTGTTTGTGGAACTGTGTGCGTGTATGTGGAGCAGGAGAATCGTGATCAAGCTTCTGGTGACTTACTTTCAGCGCAAGCACAGCAAGGAGGTGAGTGAGTGGTGCAGCCGTTTCAGAAGGTGATTTTCAGGTGACTGTCAGTTTTAATGATTTATGTGTGTATCTCTGAAATTCGTTTTCGGTGGGGCTGGCAGCAGCAGGCCACACGGGGGTGGGAGAAGTCGCCTTCATGCTCTATCCTTGTATTTCCCTGTGCTCCCTTGTTCCGCTCTGTTACCCGGTTACCACTGTTAGGTGCTTGACCTCATGGCTCGGATCCTCGGCTTTTCAGAAGAGGACAAGCAGCGGGTGGGGCTGGCAGCAGCAGGCCACATGGGGGCGCTTGCAGGCCCCGTTGGCTTAATCTCTTGCAGGCCCCGTTGGCTTAATCTCTTGCAGGCCCCAATTATTTAATCTCTTGCACTCCTCCTTATTACCCTGTTGCCTACTCATTTCCACAGGTGCTTGACCTTATGGCTCACATTCTCGGCTTTTCAGAGGAGGACAAGCAGTGGGTGGGGCTGGCAGCAGCAGGGCACATGGGGGTGGGAGGAGGCGCCTTGATCTTCTATCCATTGTACTCTTTTGTGTTCCCTGTTACCTGGTTACCACATTCAGGTGCTTGACCTCATGGCTCGCATTCTCGGTTTCTCAGAGGAGGACAAGCAGCGGGTTGGGTTGGCAGCAGCAGGGCACATGGGGGTGGGAGGAGGAGCAGCAGGGGGGGTGAGGGGCGTGTTTGGACTGCCGGGGAGGCTGGTGGGGGGCCTGTTTGGAGGCGGGGCGAGCGTGGGGGGAGTGGGGGGAAGCACTGGCGCCCTGGCAAGCATTGCAGACGACAGCACGGTGAGTGATTGACAGGACAGGGTCTTGTACGCTGCTCCTTGTGGGCTGTGTTTGGGCTGCCTGGCAGCATTAGCGCTCTTGCGAGCATTGCAGATGATAGCACGGTGAGTGAGTGGCACATAGGGTTGTCTCTTTGTGGGGAGTGTTTGGGCTGCCAGGTAGGCTGGTGGGGGGGCTGTTTGGAGGCGGGGCGAGCGTGGGGGGAGTGGGAGGGAGCACTGGCGCCCTGGCAAGCATTGCAGACGACAGCACAGCGAGTGGTGGTTCTACGCGTTTCCAGAGTTGTTTGGCACGGTGACTGACAGGGTTGTTTGGCATGGTGAGAGGGTTGTTTGGCACGGTGAGAGGGTTGTTTGGCACAGTGAGAGGGTTGTTTGGCACGGTGCAAGGGTTGTTTGGCACGGTGCAAGGGTTGTTTGGCATGGTGCAAGGGTTGTTTGGCACTACAAGTAGTTTTAAGGCTTCCTTTCTCCGTTCAGTGCTTCTCTTCGAAGCTTCCCTTTCAGGTGGAAATTCTGTCGCTGCTAACAAACCCTCCCACTGCACCCCTCCACCCTCATTTCTTCCACACTCCCTAATCCCTTCTCTACTGCAGACCTTCATGGACCTCTAGATCGACTTCCTTATCAGAAATCTGGATCAACTTATCACAGCCTTCTTACATTATCCTCTCCCTTCCCTCTGAACTTTCCAATTCTCATCCTCCCCCTTCTGCAGACCTTCACGGACCTCTGAATCGACTTTTTCCTCAGGGAATCTGAATCAAGGGACCGTGCGGAGCTGCCCTCCGACCCCTCTGTATTCACCCCTCACACTGCATCCCTGCATTGTCAACCCCTGTCCCCCTCCCCCCCTCCTATCTGCACACCTTCACGGACCTCTGGATCGACTTCCTCCTCAAAGAATCAGAGTCAAGGGACTGCAGGGAGGCCCAACTGCCATTTGTCACCCCTCCCACTGCATCCCTGCATTGTCAACCCCCACCCCCCTCGCCCCCTCCCCCACAGACCTTCACGGACCTCTGGATCGACTTCCTCCTCAAAGAATCAGAATCAAGGGACTGCAGGGAGGCGCCCTTCAACCCCTCTGTATTCAACTCCTCTGCCCCCTCTCGCTGCATCTTCCCCTGTTGTCAACTCCCCTTCCCCAACCCCTCCTATCTGCAGACCTTCACAGACCTCTGGATCGACTTCCTTCTCAAAGAATCAGAATCAAGGGACCGTGGAGAGGCGCCCTCCGACCCCTCATTACAGTCACACTCGGCCGGCCAGCAGCAGCAGCAGCAGTCGAAGCAGGAACTCTCTAGGTTCAACCAGCACCACCCAGACCACCAGCAGCACCGCCAGGAGTTCTTACAGCAGCAGCAGCAACAGCAGCAGATGCATCAGCAGGACCGACAGGCGCAGCAGCGATCCTCCTCCCACCCCTCCTCCCCCCGCTCCTCCTTCTACTCCCCCTCTCCCTCCAGCCCTCCTCGCTTCCCGGGCTACGCTGCCTTCTCCGTCGCTCCGGGCAGCCCGCCAAAATATTTCCCACCCGTGTCGCCCCGGGCCTCTGGAGGCGGGCTGGGCGGCGGGGCAGGTGGATATGTTTTGTCTCCGAATGCGGGCAGGTGGAGAAGCAGCACGAGCCCTCAGAGGGAGTCCTCCCAGGCTGTAGCACAGTATGTGGCATCTCCGGTTGTAGCAGCAGCACCACCGGCTGTAGCGCTAGGGTTTTCGGTAGCGGGATCGCAGCAGCAGGCAGGAGAGAGCTACAGCTACCGGATGTCAGACTACAACCCAGTTGGGCTTGCTGGGACGGCATCGGCGGCTGTAGCAGCGTCGGCTACAGCTGCTGCTGCTGCTGCTGCTGTTGCAGGGAGCAAGAGCAGGGGCAGAAGGAGGAGCAGGGGGAGCAGGAGGAGGAGTGGGGGGCAGAGGAGGAGGAGGGGAGCTGCCGTTTATTGCAGCAGGGGCCCAGACCCATAGGGACCCTATGCACAGCCTCCCATCCTCTTACCTGCCTGTCATACCTGGTCTCGGCCCTGCCATGATTGGCACACATGGAATGGGCGGCACAGGGGGGATTTCAGGTGCCGGCACAGGTGCTTCAGGTGGTTTCTCAGGTGGTCCAGTCTCCACAGGGATAATGGGTGGAGGCGCAGCAGTGCCAGGAATGTCAGGGGAGCTCTGGAGTGGGTCGGCAGGAGCAGGGAGAGGTATATCTGGAGCAGGTGGGATTATGGGCAGTGGACTGGGAACACTAGTGCTGTCCCCGGGACTAGGGTTACCACAGAGTGGGAGTTGTAACGGCATGTTACAGGGGTATACACCACCGAGTATGCACAGGCAAGGTTCTGGTGGCATGAGCGGTAGCAATGCGCTGTTCAGTGCAAGTGGGGGAGGGATGGTGGGGGTGGCTGGTGATGTGGATTTAGATGGTAGCAGTAACGCGTCTGAGTTTTCGTCTGTACCTTTGAACATGGGGCCAGGACAGAAGGCCACTGCTGCGTTGTCGTCGCTGTCTGCTCGCAGTGGTCAAGTGGTGGTGAGTGCGGCTCGGAACCTGTTCGGGCAACAGGAGAGTGAGTCCGCGCTGCAACTGAAGGCTGGTTTTGAGCTGTGACAGTGTTTTTTTAGGAACGGCTTGTATTCTTGTTTGATATTACCTTTAAAATACTAGTACCGTATTGCGACAAGCAGTGAGCAACATCGTAGTACTTTGAAAGCACTCTGTGAATGATTATTCATACTACAAGTCAGTACTCTGTGAATGTATCGTACCGTATAGCGATAAAAATTGCAGAACGCATTTATGGATGCTCTCGGGGTCGCTATTGCTGACCTGTCGATCGGTTTGAAATTGCGATTGGGCTAAAGATTCAAAAGCCATCGGAAATCCGTGGTTTGCTCCCAGCCTCTAACCACGCGAAAATTCGCACGCGCCAATTCAGGTCCCACTGGCCTGAGAGAAATTCGCCCAGAGGTGTGCTGTTTTCGTTCCGCCAATCAGGCACTGAGCCGTTGGGTGAGGAGCGACCACGTCACGCTCCCTCAAGTGGGGTGGGTACAGTGAAAAGCAAAACCAGGGTCTCTCCACGTGGCGCTCCACTAGCACGAGGTGGATTTTTCCCCTTACCTGGACAAATCAGAAGGGATTTCACTGCCATATTGACTCAGCCCAAATCCTGGGTCCCAGTTTCTGGCAAAGGGCAAGCATCCCATCCTATGATCCCATCCCATCCCGACCCGATTCCCGATCCGATCCTCTTGCATTCATGTGCAGAGCCATAATTTATTTCTATCGCTTGGTGTAGGACGATCTGGTAAGTTCAAGTGCGTTGCAAAGCGGTAAAGCGCTTTCTTTCGTTCGAGACTGATGCAGTGAGTTCAGGACAGCTCAGTGTGCATTGCACTAGGACTTGTAAGCAGCGACAGCTCATCCAAACAGAGCTGAGCAACGAAGAGCAGAGCACAGCAAGGCACGGCAGAGCATAGTAGTCTAGGACTCGAGGACACTGATTCGACAGGGTTGGTAATCACCTGCACATGATCAGTAGGACGCTCGAAATTCAGCCGCGCTGAGGTACTCGCTTCTGGTTTTATCGACGCTACCTCAGCGGAGCTGACCAGCTTCCTATTCACGAATCTGCCAGCGCTGCTGCTAGGGTTCGAAAGGCAATACTCGTCTAGAATTTCCGTCTCGTGAGGTTCCTGAATTGCAGCGAGGGACAGCTGTCGTTTAAGTCGTCAAAAAGCTCTATAATCCTAAATGTCGACAGATTTCATGGCTGCAAAGACGACGAAGGACGGCCGTGCTCTTCTCAAGCCGGTTGTCGTGCGGCAGAAGGCCCAACAGCCAGACACGGATGCTTCTGACCTCGTAGCGAACCTCATAGAGGCAGCGAAGAAAATGCAGATTCGCAAGCTGAGACGAACGATTGTAGACATCAAGCAGAGCAGCAAGAACCTGTCAGGAGGTAGAGCTGCAGGCGCCATGTCGCCAGCGCTTGGCCTCGGAAATGGTGCGTTGTTGCTAAATTGGAGCACCAGTTAGCCATTCTCGCTAAGCTAGGATTCGACGCAGCAACATTTCTTTGAACTGGCATAAAATGTACCGGCAATTTCTGCGTCTACTCTTTTTGGCAGTCTCTGCTCTGGAATCCAGACCACTCAAGAGTCCTCTGGTTCAACCAAGCATCAACGGCACGGACGACAATGGCCGAACGGCTCTCCATTTCTCCTGCGGGATGGCATCTACAGAATGTGCCGTTGTGCTGCTAGAATCAGGTGCAATTTTTACAATTCACCTGCTTACCCAGCCTAATGCACTCGGTGACTGCAGACACGAGACTTGTCAGTGACCAGGCTTGTCTGACACGGCTGACGTGCTTTGCTGGTACAGGAGCTGAGGTGAACGTACGGGACAATGAGGGGTTTACTCCCCTCCACATGGCAGCTGGATACGGTCGCAGCCAATCAGTCGAGCTTCTTCTCAAAGCAGGTGCGACCTTTCTTAACAGTCGATTCCTCCTTTCACCCCCCACTTTCCAAACAATTGCGCTTTTTGTCGAATCTACGCTTTTCTGCCAGAACCAACACGTTCCTATCAAACCTTCGCACGCAGTGACGGAAACAGGAGGAGCAAACTCTGTTGAATGCAAACACACCCCCCACACCCATGAATGTTGCTCAGGAGCTAACCCATTCGTCAAAGACAAGATTGGACGCACCCCGCGGGAACTCGCCGTGGAAATCAGAGACACCGGCATGCGTCACGACGGCTCCTCCGTCCCTCGCGGCGACATGGAGGCCACCATCACTCTCCTGGGTAGCGCGGAGTGGAAAGAGCACCAGGCAGCGAAAGGAAGACAGCACAATGCGATTGGTGGTAATGCGGTGGAGAGCGGTGGTGGCTCTGCTGCGGATGATGGGGCGAAGCGGCCGGCTGCGGGGACTCCGCTGGACGAGCTGCTGGCTGCGGCGCAGGCGGGGGAGGCTGACGGCGTGGCGAAGGCGCTGGCGAAATTAGAAGCGAGGTCGGATGTTACATGGATCGCTGGACGCGCCGCTTCTCTCGCGAACGCTTTCTCAGGTGCAATGGGGTGCCCTTTGTCGTTACAAATTCAAGCCCATTATCATAGCGTTTTGCTTGGCATAATCTTCTTTCAGTATTGGATTACCCAGTCCCTCCTTTGCCGCTTCGTGCTTGGTGCTTTGGTCTTGGAGCATCTTCTCTCCCATGACTCAACGACTCGCTCGCTTCATTCATCCCTCAACCACTCACCCGCCTCTCTCCTCTTCATCTTGCAGCGGCCTGCCGAAACGGCCACGTAGGCATTGCCGAGACCCTGCTCAAATCTGGAGCGTCCGTTGACGCCGTGGACGGGGAGGGAGCCACGCCCCTGCTGGCCGCAGCCGACAGTGGCTTCGCCAAGTAAGTGCGGGGAACGAGCTGTGTAAGAGTCTCACAATAACACGTCTCAAAACGGAAACACTGTGGACGGGGAGGAGCAACACCCCTGCTGGCCGCGGCTGACAACGGCTTCGTCAAGTAAGTGCGAGTGTGGGGAAGCTGCTTGCCGATTAGGTAATTATGGAAAGCGCGCGCTCGCGCGCGCACACACACACAAACAGACGCACACACACACACGGACGCACGCACGCACGCACGCACGCACGCGCGCGCGCACGCGCACACGCACGCACACGCACACGCACACGCACACGCACACACGCACACACACACACACACACACACACACACACACACGCACGCACGCACGCACGCACGCACGCACACACACACACACACACACACACACACACACACACACACACACTCACTCACTCACTCACTCACGCACGCACGCACGCACGCACGCACGCACGCACGCACGCACGCACCAAGTTATGGAAAAGAACAGAAAGCACCTGATTTAACACGACTTTGTTGACTCATAATTATTCAATGCTCCCCAATCCTTCCCCAGTCCTTCCTCAATGCTTCCCCATTGCGCCCCAACTTCTCCCGCATTGCTTACCAACTCTCCCCGCTGCTCCGCCAATTTTCCCCAACTGCTCTACCAACTTCCCCCAACGCTCCCTCAATGAACACTCATTGTTCCCCCATGGCGGTTCTCTGCATGTGTCCCGATTCTCCCCCACTGCACCCTTGATGTGCCCCTCTGCGCGTGTGTCTCATGCAGCTGCGTGCAACTCCTGCTTGAAGCTGGCGCTCAGTCCAATCCCCCTTCCACAGTGATTTTCCAATGCTCCATTACACCAACGCTCGCTCATTTCTCCCCCAATGCCGCCCCATGCGCGTGTGTCTCACTCATGCAGCTGCGTGCAACTGCTGCTTGAAGCGGGCTCTCAGCCCGACGCCAGGGACAAAGTGGGAGTGACGCCCCTTATTGCAGCCGTAAGTCGACTGTAGTTGAAAACTTGAACTTGGAATCTCATACTTGTTTTGATTGACTACTTGTCTCGAAGTTGCTGTTGCGGCTTCTGAGTCAACTCAGAGGCCTCACGTGTCACGTGTGTCTCTCCCACCCTTTCACAGGCATACAACGGGCACGAAGAGGCTCTCTCAGCGCTCGTATGCCACGGAGCTGGTGTCGGTGCGAGGTCAAATCTGAACCAATTTAAAAGCACGTCATCTGTAGGGAATTAACGTCGCACCACGTGTCTCTCCCACCCTTTCACAGGCGTACAACGGGCATGAAGAGGCTCTCTCAGCACTCGTGCGCCACGGGGCTGGTGTGGATGCGAGGTCGCATGGAGGCGTGACGCCGCTCATTGCTGCTGCTGAGGGCCGCCATGCTTGCTGTATCCACCTGCTCGTCCAGGTGAGCATCTCAGCTGCCAGAGACGTTTGGGCTTTGTAGGCAGGAGTTATATGGGGGGATGTGCACGCGTCAGAACGTGCGAGGTCGCATGGAGGCGTGACGCCGCTCATTGCTGCTGCTGAGGGCCGACACGCATGCTGCATCCACCTGCTCGTCCAGGTGAGAATCTCAGCTGTCACTGTGCTCCTTGGAGCTGTATGGGGGTAGTAGCAGACGCATCAGAATGTGCCTGGTCGCATGGAGGCGTCACCTCTGATTGCCGCTGCAGAGGGCTGCCATCCAGGTGAGAGCAGCAGCTGTCCACGTGTTCTTGGGGGACTGTGGAGGACACGAGCTGTGAGTAGTGAGATAGGAGCAAACGTGACTGCACGCACGTCAGGTGCCAAGACAGCACTGATGCATGCAGTGGGGCGGGACTCAACTGGATGGTGGCTGAACAGTGAACAAGGACCCCTGCCCCCTCTCCTCACTCCTCGTCTCCCAAGCAGGCAGGAGCAGATGTCAATGCGCGCACGTCAGAGGGAAAGACAGCGCTGATGCATGCAGTGGGGCGCAACTCAGTGCCGGCAACAGAGGCTCTGCTGGCGGGAGGGCGGTTAAGCTGCCAGTCACTCAGTGGAGTGTGGCTGAAATACCAATCATTCCATTTTTTCGTGCCATTCCTTCTCTCCCAAGCAGGCAGGAGCAGATGTCAATGCGCGCACGTCAGAGGGCAAGACAGCACTGATGCATGCAGTGGGGCGGGACTCAGCTGGATGGTGGCTGAACAGTGAATAAGGACCCCTATCCCCTCTCCTCACTCCTCGTCTCCGATGCAGGCCGGAGCAGACGTGAATGCGCGCACGTCAGAGGGCAAGACAGCGCTGATGCATGCAGTGGGGCGCAACTCAGTGCCGGCAACAGAGGCGCTGCTGGCGGGAGGCGCGGACGTCAGTGCTGTGGATGGAGAAGGCCTGTCCGCTCTGCACCACGGTGCTCGCCTCGATGCATCGGACTGCGTGTGAGTCTCGTTCGTATCTGTATAGAGGTTGCAAGGGACGGATGTTGGTGAGGGGAAGGGGAAGGCGGCGGTGCTGGCTGAAAGGGCGGACGGACAATGCTGTTGATGGCGAGGGCCTGTCTTCTCTGCACCACGGCGCTCGCCTCGATGCATCGGACTGCGTACGAGTTCTTTGAATCGACAGGCAACTGCTTTCTGTTCATTTTTTTTGCTCAACGTTGTCGATGGGAGGCGTGGATGGGATGTGTTGTTATGCATGAGCATGGCCAAGAGGTGCAAAGAAGAAGTAGAAAGGAACATCCTTCTTCTTGAATGTTTTGTCCTCGGCTTGTGTCCTCCTGCAGTGAGTGAGTTGCTGTGTGCCAAGGGCGCGAGCATGACCAAGAGGTGCAAGGAGGGCAAGAGCAAGACCATGGGTTTTTCCTCTCAGTACCCCTTCCTGTCTCTTGTCTCTTACGTGTTCCTACCCTGCAGTGAGCTGCTGTGCGCCAGGGGCGCCAGGGGTGCGAGCATAACCAAGAGGTGCAAGAAGAGCATAATCACTAATCTGTGAATCACCGCTGTTTCTGAATCTCGTTTGTTGTTGTGTGTCCCCCCCGTGCAGTGAGCTGCTGTGTGCCAAGGGCGCGAGCATGACCAAGAGGTGCAAGAAGGGCCGCACTGCTCTCATGGACGCACCCAAAGGCTCCGCCTCTGCTGCCATCCTGGTGAGCGGTTGAATTAGCAGTGAGTTGTGAGTCGAGCAATAAACTACTCAGGGCGTCTCAGCGTTCTCTCTCATGTATCCTACTTTACTTTGTTTTCGTCGGTTTCTCTCTCACTTCACTTTTGGACTGAATCCGCTCCATGGGCCACAGGTGTCGGGGGAGAAGTGGAGGTGGTAGCTAGGCTGTTCAAACATAGACGTGCAACCAACCCAACCAATGGCCTGCCTTTGTGTCTGTGCATGATGTGTGATTGCAGGAGGAGAAGTGGAAGGCGTTAGAAGAGGAGGTAGCGAGGCGGCAACTGGAACTCCTGGAGCTGTTCGCTGATGATGCCTCTGATGCCGCCTCAGCCTCCTCCAAGACAAACGCACCCGCAGCAGCAGACGCCAAGAGCGGCAAGGACAAGAAGAAGGCCGGGAAAGGCCGGAGCAGGACTCCCAAGGGGACCGCCTCCCTGACCAGCAAGTTGCAGGGGCTGGCAGAAGGGCCAGGCTCGGCCGCGGGCTCGGCGGCAGGTTCGGTGGGCTCTGCAGGTTTGGTGGGTGATGTGCAGAATCTGGTGGTGAAGACCCCAGAGTCGTCTAGCCGACCTAGTATGTCTCCTGCGAGTTCAGTCTTGGACTTTGGTCAGACCACTGATAGCTCTGGCATGAGCACTGCAGAAGATGAGGAGGGGGAAGGGGAGGGGGAGGACGGGGGGAGTGAGTATGACTCGCAGGATATTTTTGAGATCATGGCAGCTGCTAGCAAGAAGGGCTCTGGTGGGGGTGGTGGCAGGGTTGGTGGCGGGGTTGGGTCTGGTGCTGGGGTTGCGGAGGGTAATGATGGGTTTATTCCGGTTGGGAGCGGTGAGAAGGCCCCGAACAGAGTGAGTGAGGTGAGCGGGTGGCTGTCTGGGGGGAGCTACAGCAGGAAGGCTGCAGGCGAGGCTACAGACGCAGCAGCAGCACTGCTCAAGAAGAGTGAAGGCACTGCGAATGCGTCTTATGCTGCAAAGGCCGCGCACAAGAAGAGCCCTCCTGCTGCCCCACCGAGCCACACACAGACGCCGCAGCAGCAGCAGCAGCAGCAGCCAAAGAGCAAAACTGCTCTGGTAAAGACAAACAAGGCGCCAGCAGCGCAGCAGGCACAGCAAAAGCTTTCTCCTCCAGCAGCAACACCAGCAGCACCACCAGCTCCAGCAGCTGCCCAGCCAGCAGCAGCACCAGCAACGGCAGCAGCGGCGCATTCAGGAGCCTCACCGTGGATCCGTGCCCTTGTGGGTGGCCAGGCTGCTTCAGCCCCATCTCCCACCATCCCTTTGGTTCAGATTCCACCTCCCGGCCCTGGCAGCAAGCCTGTTTCCTCCACTGGCTCCCCTACTCCCAGTGCGGTGCGGAGCGGTTCCAATGGATGCACGTGCAAGCAGAGCCAGCAGCACTGTGAGGAGAACACGGGAGAGCTTGCACGGCGGGTTGCGGAGCTAGAGACAGAGCTGAGAGCCGCCAGAGCTGCAGCAGATGCGGCCAGGGCTGTTGCTGCAGCAGAGAGGGCCAGGGCGGCTCAATTGGAGCAACAGTTGATCAGCGGACGGAAAGCCGCTGAGATAATAAGCGCTCGGGACAAGTCTCAGATTCAAGTTTTGCAGGTGGGAAGATGGAGCTTTTCCTGCCTGCCTCGCCCCGCTTTCTCTGTCCTCACTCCTCTCTCCCGCTCTTGAAAATTGAGACCTTTGGTTGTGCTGTTTGGTTAATGTGTGCGGTACGGATCGGTTACGGTAGAAATGGGTCTGGCGAATATCAAAACTGCAAAGCACAAAACTTTTTTAGACTGTATTCCCGGTTCTGAGTCCCCCCTTTTTTTTGTCCTTCCTGCATTTTCCCTTTTTTTTGTGTCGTGCGCTGTGTCCTTTCTGCAGCCTTCGTGCTGAGAGAGAGTGAGGGCTGCAGCAAGGGACTCCCGCAAGTGTTACCTTGCAGAGCAATCACTTGCTCGACAAGACAACATATTCTCGCAGTCTTTAGCATCCCGCGTGCTGTCTTGCCATGCCTTGTCGCTTATAAGGACGGATTCAGGCCGATCGGGGTCTTATCGTCAGATAGGCGCATGTGGAGGTGTTTGGGTAGATGGAGATGGGTGGAAGGAGATGCTGTGCTTCCATTGTTACCCTCTGAACCTGATTTGAATCATGCATTTTTATATCCATCACCATGGGAATCGATTCCAGATTTTCTTGCCTTGTCAGATTGTCTTCTTGTTTGTTTGTTCTTTTCTTTCTTCTTTCTTCTTCCTTTCCTTCTCTTCTACTTCTTTGCTTTTTATTCGTGTCCCCCTCCCACTGCCTTCTCTTCCCTTCATCCGCTTCCTCTCTTCCTCTCCCCATTCTTCTCTCTGTCCTCACTTCTTTCGCCCTGACATCCTGCTTTGCTCTTTTCCTCTCTCCCTCCTTCTCTCCCTCCCTCGCTGCCTACCTCCTCCCGCCTTCCTCCTCCCTCAATCCCTTCGTCCCTCCATCCCTTCATCCATCCTTCCCATCCCCTCAACCCCTCCCCTATCCCACCTTTCCCCGTCCCAGCAATCCCTCTGCTCCCAGTCCATCTCTCATGCAGCAGCCACGGCATCAGCAGAGGCCTCTCGCCGCGCGCTCGCCTCCTCCCACTCCGACTGGCACTCCCAGCTGCACCGCATCCACTGCCAGGCTGTAGCGGCTGCCGTCACCGCCGCTACAGCCAGCTGGCAGGCTTGGGGGAGCTCCCAGGTTCGTCCGAACCTGGGTGTTGCTACCTGTGGGGGTGGTGGTGCAACGAAAACAACAGCAACAGTAGAAAAAGCAGCAGCAGCGGCGGCGGCGGCAGTAGCAGCTACGGTGGGTGGGGAAATGGGAAGCACAGGTTCAAGCCTACCGAACCTGTCGTACATACCGAGCCTGTCTAACCTCCCCGCTCCTACAGCTACAGCTGTACCTGCTGCTAAAGGTGTACCCGCAGTCACATCAGCAGCTGTTTCCCCCGTTTCCCCTTCCTCTTACAGCATTATCGAGGTGGCTCTGCTGTGTCAGCAGCTGAGTGACAGCACTGCTGCCAGCACGGGTGTACCAGCAGAAGCGGATGCAGCAGCAGGAGCGGCAGCAGCATCAGCAACAACAGCAGCAGCAACAGTAGCGGGAGCAGCAGAAACAGCAGCACCAGCAGCGCCAGTGCCACGCCTCTCTAACCACGCACCAGAAGGGCCTCACTGCAAGCCCTCCACCACTGTAAATCCTGCAGCGGACTGCCACATTGCTGCGTTGGCTGCTGAGCCAGTCTCTCACGACCCCATGCTTTCGTTCAAGGCGTCCCTGCTTGCTGGAAAGACTGCAAGTGCGGTGTCTGGTACTGCAAGGGTTGCTGCTCCCGAGGTTGGTGTCTCAACCAAGCCATCCTTCAATTCTGGGAAGATTGGCCTAGATTCGCCTTCTCAGGGTGATGCAGCTGCGTCCCTCAAAGGCTCGTTTCTTTCCGGAAAGCTTCTCAGCAACTGCACGCTTGACCGCTCCAGCAGCCTGGAATTTCTGCAAGGGATGAAACCAGGGATGAAAGTAGGGCAAGAAAGTACTCTGGAGGCGTTTTTATCGTCCCCGCACCACCACCACGATACAACAGCAAGCATTACGCGGAAAATAGGCTCGGTGCCAAACCTGCAGTCACTGGAGCACACTGCCACTCTGCACTCCCCTTCCCCGCTCCGAACCTCGGGATTTCCAGGATTTCGGAAGGTGGAATCTTTTCCTGATTTCCAGCCCTGGAATAACGAAGGCTATAGCCGACCTGGTAACACTTTACTCAGCTACAACTCACCTGGTTACCACCAATTGAGCAGCGATCGAGCCAGCTACAGCCAATCCAGCTACAACCAACCCACCTCCAAACACCTCATACCGACTCCTTCAGACCACTCTATACCTCGGCACTTTCACAGCCCCATCCAGCCAGACACATTCGTGGGGAATTTCCACCGCCGGGTAGATTCATACCCTGATTTAGCCCATGCCGGGCTGTCTTCTACCCCCGGTCACGACTCCCCGTTAGTTGCCCCGCCGCTCAAGTCCCAGAGGCCGCTAGACCGAGTGATTCAGTCGCCTAGAAAGAAGCAATCCTCTCTTATGCACCGATCTTCCAGCGAAAGCTGCTTATCCAGCCTAGCTGGTTCGGGATTATCAGGCCAGGGGGAGGGGAAATTGCTGGGGAAGGCGAGGAGGGGGGTTGGTGGTGGTCCAGCGGATGTGATTCCTGAGAGGAGCAGCTTGCTTGCGTTTGAGAGGCTGCCGTTTGCCCCCAAGGGCACGTGTGAGGCGCAGAAAAAGGCTTCTGGATGGTTTAGTTTGGTTCCCAGCCCTGACGTTGAGTGAGTGGACTGAAATGGGAGAGTGACAGGTCAATGGGAGGGGAAATTGCCAGGGAGGGCGAGGAGGCATTTTGGTGGTGCTGCAGAGAATGTTGTTCCTGAGAGGAGCAGCATGCTTGCATTTGAGAGGCTGCCGTTTGCTCCCAAGCAGGGCCCAAAATAGGTTTAGGGGCACTCTTTCAAATCAGGGTGGCAGGCCCTCCGTACCCTGACTGTTAGGGTATTTTTTTCCGTACACTGTTTACAGCAGCCTAAAATTTCTGGTACACTGAATTCAGCAGGGTATTTTTTCAAATACACTGTTTCTTTCACGGAATCTTATATTCTGCTAACAGTCCATACACAATAAAATGCCACGAAAGCAAACACACGAGCGCGCTTGCAGCCGCACTGCTTCTACGTGGGCGCGCCAGTGGGCATACCGTACAAATGGTCCAGTGGGACTGTGGTGAATTTTGTCTTGGCGCGCACTGTGGCGGAATCCTCGGTAAAAGTGTAGTTGGGCCCATACCCTGATACAGCCAGTGTAACCGAAATTGTCACCAGAGTAGTTTACAACGAATCCTGATTTCATTAGGGTAAGAAATTTCATAGCCTGATTTCACAAGGGTAACTGCCAAAAAGCGGCCTACCATCAGGGCAAAAAGGGTATTTTACCCTTGAAATTTGGGCCCTGCTCCCAAGGGTACGTGTGAGGTGCAGAAAAAGGCAAGTGGGTGGTTCAGCCTGGTTCCCAGCCCTGACGTTGAGTGAGAGCAGGTGGGAGTTAGGGTATGGTGAGGTGTGCCTGTCGAGCCTAGCTGTTTTAGTGTCAGCAGGTCGACGGTTGAGATAAGAAATTGCTGGGAAAGGCAAAACAAAAGGGGGGTTGGAAGTGGGAATGCGGATCTATTCTCGAAATTAGTAGGTTGAAGCTCTCTAGCGGTGTGGAATTCACGTTACATCAGGTGAGTTGAGGATGATACAAATAATTAGTTTGGGGTTCACATTCAAGATACCGGCGAGTGCTTGAAATCTAGTTTGGAATAATTTGTCGCTTCAAAACGTCGAAGTATATCGTAAAGAGGATACAACTACAGGTGGCTTGTCGGTGGTGGTTTATGCTGGTGATGTGGCATGTGGCGTGGGGTGGAGGATTCTCGCACAGTACCACACCGATGAATGACGGCTGGATTGCATTCCCCAACCACCGACCACGAGTTTGTTGAAATTGGCGTGTGCTATTCATGCGGTACGTAGCCACGTAGGCATGAACGAGAGCCACGTCAAATTGTTCGCAACGGAAGTTGAAGCCCGTGGAACGCGACCAATTTTCACATGCGCATCCAGACGGTGACCTCGAAGAAAAGCAGCGCACATCGCGCTCACGCACCAAGTGGAATTCTGGTTCGGTGAAACTCTAGTATAACGACCAATCGCGAATTCGGTGACATCGCGGTTCGGGAGCCACCCCACTCATCACGCTCCCCTCCCTCCCTCCCACCCACCAGCACTCACATCGCGATTCGCAATCCAACCGGTGCTTATAGGCCGCCATTTTCTCATCGAACTCAACATTCTCACCAGCTCACACACCCTACCTTGAAGTTCAACATCTGCGCCTCTCGCATCCTTCTCGTCTCGCTTTCATCATGGCCCGGGTTTCCATCCTCGCAACGTCGCTCGCGTTTCTGATCCTCGCTATGGCTAGTAGCAGCGCATTAGCGCGACACTACGCCGGCACCGCGGCCGTTAAAAAACCTGCCCCGGTCGCCTGCACCAAGTCTACTCTGGCGCCATACACGAAATCCGTCCAACTCACAGCTGACGGGTACGTGATTGTTTCTTAGTTAAGCATAAGTTCTCGGTGCTAAACAAGCAGCGGCGATTTTGAGTCCCATTTTGCAAGTTGCAAATTCTCCCCCGCTTCTCACACGGCCGACTCGCATTCTCGCGTCGCCCTTTCACCAACCTCAGACTGTTTCTCCTGCACTAGTGCACCACAGAAAAGAGCGACGAATTTATCGCAGCAACACCAACTTCGTCTTACACTTGCCCCATGCTCCCTCCCGCCAGACTGTTTCTCCTGCACTGGAACATCACAAAAAAGAACGACGGAATCATAGCCGCGATCGAGGCGAAGCCAGGCAGCGGCGCGGAGACGGGCTGGATGTCCATTGGCTGGACAGCGAAAGCTGGCCTCATGTCTCCCGCTGACGCAGTGGTGGGAAATTTGGCCGCGGCCGCGCCTAACAACGTGCTGGCTTACACGATGAGTGGCAAGACCTTGAACAAGGTCAAGAAGTCACCTGCAGTGAAGCTCTCGGCGAAATCCGTGGTTACCACTGCTGACGGTGGCAAGATCGTCAAGTGAGTTCCGCCATCCGCTTTGTGAAATGAGTTATTTTTTTAGACGTTTCCATACTCCACAAATTCGCAAGCCATTATGCCGCCTGTTCATTCAACTCCGAGGTCGTTTCCACTTGTAGATTATGGCGTTACATTCTCCGTACTTAACCCGTGCGTTTCATCTCATTTCAGGTTCACTCGTATGGGCAAGGGCGGTGTGGCTCCTGTCAGTTACACGGGTAACAACAACATGATCTGGGCCTACTCCAGCACCCAGGCTTTCACATCCCACACCAATCGGTATAATTCTCAAACCTTTAAGCCAAACATTTCCCTCTTCTTTACTTCAGTTTATGTTTTCTACACCGTTTATGATTATTTCTGATTGACCTATTTCCTCGATTTGCTGATCCGCTGCATTTTTTTCCACCAGGGGTGGCATTGTCATCAACCTCGGATGCAAGGTGTAATGGCGTTTTGTGCTATTAATTAACATGATGGCTGCCTTGGCTTGAATCATCTCCTAGGGTGGTAGTAGCAGGGTGTGACACCGTTGCTGCTATAGTACCGTAGCAGAGAGAGACAACGTTGCGCATCAAGAATCAGCACCAAGGGTGTGACACTGCCGCTGCTGTGTTGACTCGTTTAGGCGTATAAAGGGTGTGTTGTGTAGTGTACCTTGTTGCTGATTGTTGATGCAATACATTTTGACCAGTGTAAACATGACCTACTGCAAACAGCCTGCTAAAAAAAAAGCATGCCTGTAAAACGAGAAGAGACCTCTTCATACAACAATGTCTGTCTGTCACTCCCTCAGATTCGTTTGTGCTAACTCAAGCACCAGAATTGCAGAATGGTTTACATTTTAAACCATGGGAGAGCAGAAGCATATGGAAATAGAGTACAAATTAGAAACAACACAACTAGCAACCGTATTTTAACGACAGCAGGAGCCGTCGCTCACTGCATAGATGAAACGCGCCCTACTACGAAGGGCAGCTTATTCCCTGACAATTCAAAGAAGAAAAGTAACGAAAAAGAAAGGGAAAAAAAAAGCAGGAAATTGACTTTGCCTAGACGGTGCCTGTTGAGCACTCCTCTTCAGAAGTCTTCACTGAAGGATATAGAGTTGATTTATCTTTCAAGCCACTCCACGTTCGAAAGCAGCTGCTAATAGCAACTCTTGTCCTCCCGCTCCCCTCTCCTCTCCGATTCCCTCCATCTTCTTTTGTTGTGAATCCCGATCACAACTTGAAGTGCAATCCGCTGCTGGTTGCACTGGCAGCACATGACTAGGAGCACCACAGTGCTCCTTCTCTCTCCCACACGGCTGCCACTCCCCTTTTCCCCTTCGTCTCTCACCCCACTCCCCTCTTCCCCCTCTCTTCCCCCCCGCCACCCACCACCTCTCCCCCTTCCCCCTCTCTTCCCCCCCGCCACCCACCACCTCTCCCCCTTCCCCCTCTCTTCCCCCCCGCCACCCACCACCTCTCCCCCTTCCCTCAACTGTAGAACACCCCATAGTAGACACAATTGAGTGTCAAAGCAACTGTCGCTAGGATACAAACAAGAAAAGGCCTTGCACTTAGCAGGCCCGATTCCCCCCCTCCTCCACAGCTTCCCTACCCTCCTGCTGCTATGGGGGTTGGTGCTTAGCAGGCCCAACTCCCCCCTCCTCCTCCACAGCTTCCCTACCCTCCTCCTGCTGCTGCTCCCCTTGCATTCTCCCTTAAATGAAATCCAAACACCCGTCCAAAAAGTCCCACGAAGCTCCCTTCATATCGAAACCCATGATCCCTCCCCCCGGTTCCCAGGCTCTCCCACCATCTCCGTCCCATCACCCCCCTCCCCTCCGCTCTCCGCCCTCTCCTCTGTGAGTGACAGCGGGGACAGGCGGCCAAAGCAGGAGAAGGGGGAAGAGGCGGAAACCCCTGCTATCCCCCCCACCATCTCCTCCCTCTCGTCCCAAAGTCGTGGCTTTTTGAACGGCCCGCCTAGGATCTCATCGTCTATTGCATCTACGGCTCTCGCGGCCTCGCCTTGCTCCCCCAGCTGATCTCCACCGTCCATCTCGAGTAGATCCGTAAGATCAACGTTGAGTGTCCGGGATTTGGGCGTGCATGCTGCTGCTGCTGCTGCTCCTCCTGCCGCCATTCCTACTGCTGCTGCAGCCTCCCCTTCACATGCCCCTGCTGTGGCGTTGTAAGGCGATGGGAGCATCACCTGCTGCTGTTGCTGTTGCTGCTGCTGTTGCTGCCACTGCGGTTGCTGCGGTTGCTCCGAAGCAGTAAACACAGCAGCAGGATCAGCAGGCGTCACCACACCACCACTAGGGAAAGAGTAACTCCTGTCTTCCCCTGCTCCCCTCTCCATCCCTCCCTCTGCTGCTACTCCAACCCCAAAACCCCCATCTCCTGCCCCAGAAACACCACCACCAGCAGCAGCACCAGCAGCAGCAGAAGCAGCAGCAGCAGCACCACCAACAGCATACGAGTCGTGAACCGAAGCTGTAGTGTTCCCACCACTGTTGCTCTCGTTGTGGCTATCCCTGTAACCAGCACTACCGGACCCAACGCCAAGACCCATGCTCCCTACCGGACCAGGAGGGGTGAGGGTATTGGTGTTGGAGAGACCGGAGCTTCGGTTGTAGCTGCTCACGTAGCTGCTGGTGGGGTTGTAGCTTGAATAGAGTGCTTCTGGATGCTGCTGCAGCTGCTGCTGTGACTGCTGCTGCGGCGGTTGCTGCAGTTGAAACTGCTGCTGCTGCACGCTAGGGCTTGTCCCTCCTGCTTCCCTTCCTTCTTCTCCTGCCGCTCCAACTGTCAATGACTGCTCAACACCAGATGGGGCTGGACCAGATAGCTGGGAGGGAGGGAGAGTGAAGGAAGAGACTGGGAGCATCTGGTATCCGTTTGAATCCACAGCCGCTGGTGTGAACTGCCCCGCCTGCTGCTGCTGCTGATATTGCTGCTGCGACTGCTGTTGCTGCTGCTGCTGCACCGGTTGCTGCTGCGGCTGCTGCTGCTGCTGCTGCTGCTGCCACTGTTGCTGGTACTGCTGTTGCTGCTGCGATTGCAGCTGAAACGGCTGCTGCGGCTGCTGCTGCTGCGGTTGGTGCATTTGACACTGGTGTGGCTGCTGCGGCTGCATTTGCAGATTTCGGTTACCCGAGGCTGAAGGCCTGGCCATGCCTACAGGCATGCTCAACTGCTGCTGCTGCCCCTGCTGCCCCTGCTGCTGCTGCTGCTGCTGCCCCTGCTGCTGCTGCCCCTGCTGCTGCTGCTGCTGCCCCTGCTGCTGCTGGTGCCGCACTTGCTGCTGCATGCATGAATGCCCCTCTGAATACTGCTGCTGCTGCTGCTGCTGCTGATGTGGCATGCCACCTGGCAGCCTTAACATGCCAGCCGAGCCAGACGACACAGCACCCCTTTGCGGGGACCGAGCGCCGCCGGCTGACGTGGCAGCTGCTGCTGAGACGGCACGGCCAGCTGATGTGGCAGGGCCGGCAGACATGGATGACGTGGCAGGAGAAGCGGTGGGGATGGAGAGCAAGCGGATGGAAGGACCCCCACTAAGTGCAGACGCACTGGGAGCAGCACTTATGTAAGTGTTGGCAGGAGAATCGCCCCAACACATTCCTCTCCCCCCACCCATACCAGTAGCAACAGTTGTAGCAACACCGGTGGCAGCAGGTACGGGAGGGGCACCCATCGAACCTGCAGGTTCGGCAGACGAGGGCGCAACGAAACCGGAGCGGGAAGGCGTGGCAGGCACCTGACCTACAGCAGAGGTCTGGTATGGAGTCTGGTAGGTTTGGGAGGCGGAGCCAGGTTCGGTAGCAGACTGATTGTGCTGTTGCTGCTGGTATTGATTGTGCTGCTGCGATTGCTGGTATTGATGGTCATACTGCTGCTGCTGTTGTGGCTGCATCTGCAGCTGCTGCGTCTGCTGCTGCGTCTGCTGCTGGTGCTGCGTCTGCTGCTGCGTCTGCTGCTGGTGCTGCATCTGCTGCTCCGTCTGCTGCTGGTGCTGCATCTGCTGCTGCGTCTGCTGCTGGTGCTGCATCTGCTGCTGCGTCTGCTGCTGCTGGTAACCAGAGAGAGCCAAGACAGCAGCGACAGCAGGAGCAGGAGAAGCACGAGTACCAGCAGCAGGGGGCGAGGCGTAATCAGGCGCAGGGGCAGGGCGGAGGGCGGGAGTGGGTGCGGGGCGGAAAGCAGTTGAGGCGCTGCTGACGGGACTGGCAGGAGCTTGGCAGGTGGGAGGGTGAGGGGCCATTGACTGCTGATGCTGCTGCTGCTGATGATAATATTGCTGTTGCTGTTGCTGCTGCTGCTGCTGCTGCTGCTGCTGCTGCTGCTGCTGCTGCTGCTGCTGCTGCTGCTGCTGCTGCTGCTGCTGCTGCTGCTGCTGCTGCTGCTGCTGCTGCTGAAGTTGCTGCTGTTGCTGCTGCTGCTGCTGTTGCTGCTGTTGCTGCTGTTGCTGCTGCTGCTGCTGTTGCTGCTGTTGCTGCTGCTGGTGGTATTGCTGTTGCTGCTGATACTGCTGCTGCAGTTGCTGCTGCTGCTGCTGCTGCTGCTGCTGATGCTGGTAATTCTGGTGCTGCGAAACTGATGAGGCAGGAGAAGAGGCGTGGTTGACATGAGGGGAGAGCCGCCCTCGGGAATGGGAGTGAGAGATGGAGTGAGAGTGAGGTGAAGGATAGGAGGAGGGTTGGGATGAAGGGTGAGAGGTGGGGAACGACTGGGAGTGGGTAAGGTGTGGCAGCACATGTGGACGAGCAACCCCGCCCACCTGCTGCTGCTGGTTTGGAGTTTGGGAGGGAGGATGGGGTAGAGATTGCGAGTGTGAGGGAGTGTATGAGTGAGTGTGACTGTGAGAGTGAATGTGAGCGTGAGGCATGGAACCATGCAACGGGCACTGATGCTGGTGCTGGTGTTGATGCTGGTGCTCCTGCTGCTGGTGATACTGCTGCTGCTGTTGCTGCTGCTGCGGCTGCTGCTGCGGCTGCTGCTGCTGCGGGTTACCACAATGTGCCTGCGCCTGCACCTGAAGACCGAATCGGCTCATGTTGTTACCAGCGCCGCCACTCGCGCCAGCATTGGGTGCAGCGTAGGTAGCAGGGGAAGAAGCACCACTGCCACAACCACCACTACCACAACCAACAGCAGCGCCACCAGCAGCAGCTGAAACCGCAGGAGAAGAAGCAGCAGAGGGACCAGCAGGAGGACCCATGAAGTGTTGAAGCGTGGGAGCAGCAGGAGTGGTGGGCGTTTGAGCGGCAGCGGGCGTGACTGCAGCTGGTGTGACATAAGACGGAGTGGCTATGCCCACGGGGAGAGAAGCAGCAGAAGCAGCACCACCGTTAGTTGCACCTCCGACTCCGTTATTAGCACATCCGATATTGGCACCAGATGAACAGTCAGCAGCCGCTGCAGCAGCAGCGGCAGAGGCAGCTGAAAGCAGCATCGACCCATGCGCAGGCGCAGAGGCAGAAGTGGTCAGGACCCTTCCTGGGAGAAGCGGGAGAGTCGCTCCCCCTTGGTTTCCCCCTTGGCCTCCCCCTTGGCCTCCCCCTTGGCCCTGCACCTGTCCGCCTTCCTGCAACGAATGCTGCATCATGCTTCCATAGCTGCTCGCGCCTCTGTTAAAATGCCCTTGCTCCTTCCCCGTGGTTGCGTTTGCTGGGCTTGCAACAGCAGAGAGAGAGAGGGACCGGGAGGGTTGCTGCTGCTGGGGGTTGGGGAAGGAAGCAGCGGCGGCTGGGAGAATGCATGGCGAGGGGCAGACGGGAGGAGGGAGAGACGCGGGTGTGCTTGTAGCGGGGGTGGCGGCAGGAGTGGTGAGGTGGTTGGGATGGGTTTGGGGGTGAGTGTAAGGAGTGGACGGGTAGGGGCGGAGGGCAGGGGTTTGTGGGGGGTGGGAGGGGGGGTAGGAAGGGGAAGGTGCAGAAGCAGGGGGAAGGGTGGCGGGGGGTGCGCGCGGAGGCGGGAGGGGGAGGGCGGGATTGGGGAGCGGGGTGAGGGAGGGGAGTTGGGAGATACGGTGGGCGGGATTGCTGCTGCTAGTGGTGGTGACAGACGATGGTGTTGAGATGTATGCTTGCTGTTGTTGTTGCTGCTGCTGCTGCTGCTGCTGTTGCAATTGCTGCTGCTGTTGCTGCTGTTGTTGTTGCTGTTGCTGCTGTTGCTGATAATGATAATGCTGCTGCTGCTGTTGCTGCTGCTGTTGCTGTTGTTGCTGTTGCTGATGATGCTGGTGCTGCTGATGTTGCAACTGCTGCTGCTGCTGCAGCTGCTGCTGGTTCCCCCCCCCAGCCCCTTCCCCAGACCCCCCTGCCCAACCCCCAGCGCTTCCCCCTGCGCCTCCCCCTGCGCCAACCCCTGCCAACACCCCTCCGCCTCCGTCTCCCCCTCTTGCTGCCGCCACATTTCCGCCCAACCCATTTCCGCCCCCTGCATTTCCGCTGTCCCCATTTCCACTCCCCGCATTTCCACTCCCCACGTTTCCAACCCCCGGAGAAGCAGCAGCGGCAGCAGGGGTGGGCACGGCGACTTTGAAGGACTGAAGAAACGAGGCTGCCCGGGAAAAGAGTGAGTTCTGGGATAGCTGCTTCAGGTGAAGCGCGTCGCCAGGATTCTTCGAATCAGAAGCAGCAGCACCAGGTTGACCAGGTTGACCGGGTTGACCGGATTGGCCCGGTTGACCAGGTTGACCAGAAGGAGCAGTGCTGTCACTGGGTACTTGGATGGCAGTGACAGCTGCTGCTGATGCGGCTGTAGCAGCTGTAGCACCAGGAGCAGAGGCAGCAGGAGCAGCGGCAGGAGAAGCAGCTGTAGCGGCCGTTGCTGCGGCATTCGGAGTGGCAGCACTGACGCTCGCAGCGGCTTTAGCAGCGGCTTTGGTGGCGGCCGTAGCAGCTCTAGCAGCATTCCTGCCCGAAGGAGTTGCCGAAGCAGATTTGCTCCGAGCCACGCCCCTCCGGTTCGTTGGTGGTTTACCACCCGGCGTCACCGCCGCCGCCGCAGGAGCAGCAGGCGTAGCAGTAGCAGCAGCAGTTGCAGGAGTAGCGGCAGAAGCAACAGTTTTAGGGGTCCGACTCCCTTTTGTATTCCCGTTTTGCTGGTTCTGCTGCTCCTGCTGCTGTGGCTGCTGCGGCTGTTGCGGCGGCTGCTGCTGTTGGAACGGACTGGAGGCTTGAATGCCGTTCCCAAGGGAGAACACAGGCACAGGCCTAGAATCCAGAGCCATGGGTTCAGGCCCGGTTGCTGCCGAACCTCCTGCCGAGCCTGACGTGAGAGGATAGGAGGCGGAGCGCTCGAAGACGGGCTCGGGTTTGATTGGAGGCGCGGTGCGGGGTGCGGTGAAGGCAGGGATCGGGGGAAGCGCGGGGGAGGCGGGGACGGAGGCGGAGGGAGCGGGGGAGGAGGGGACGGGCGGAGGCGCAGATGGCTGCGCGCTCTGGGAGGTCTGGATGAAAGGATGCAGCAGCGCCTGGGTAGCACAGTGGGCGGGGAGGGCAGAATACGAAAAAAAAAAAAATCATTAGAAAGCGGATGGTCGAATTCCCTTTTGGTTTTGAGTGCATGTGTACAGGTCTTTGCGAGGATATACGGGTGCAAGGGAATGAAAATGCGGGACGAAGCTCACCTGCTGAGCAGAGGGGCGTTTAGCTGGGTCGTACTCCATCAGGGAGAATATGAGCTCCGCCATGAGAGGATCGTGTTGTAAGAGCATTCGGCCAAGTCGACCACGCCTGCGAAAAAGAGGAAAGGTAGGAAAATAGGTAGGAGAGTTAGTAAGGAGATTAGAAGAGGTGCTTGTGATTTGGAGGTTCTTGCGGGTTCTGTGAATTAGGGGGACTAGTGTTATTGAAATCGTATATTTTCGCAAATTGACTCGCGCTACTGCTTCTCAGCCCTCGTGAGGTTCGGAAAAAAAAATCGTACATTTGACGAACTTTACGCGAAAAGATACCCCATGCGCCGCGAAAAGTTTCCACCCCCACCAACTGCAAATGTGCAATCCTAATCTCGAATTTCTTTTTAGACGCGTCGCGCTTTCCGCGCCGCCAATCCAGATTTCCAATCCCTTCCTCCCCCCCCAGCCGGTCGTGCGTGAAAAATGATTTTTGCTACCATTGCCCCTATCGTTTCTTACCGAATTGTCGCATGGTTCTTCTCCGCTGAGTCGTCGTCGCCCGCAGCCTTCCCGCCCTCGCCATCCGCATCTCCTGCGATCTCCTCCAGCTGCTGCGACGGGTACACACGCGCGCTCCTCGCCAGCTGCGGAAAGAGCTTTCCGTTGCGAAACAGCTTCGCGGGAGGCGGTAACCCGAGCATCTCCACCATCTGGCGAAGCAGCTGCGATGGCGAATCGCAGACGAAAAGCAACCGGCCAATCGCGAGCTCCGAAAGAACACACCCCAGCGACCAGAGATCAATACTCTTATCAAAGGGCAGCCCGAGCAAAACTTCAGGTGCCCGGTACGCGAGCGTCTGAACATCAAAATCCCGACACAAATCCTTCACCTGCCGCTGCATAAACGAATTCCCAAAATCAGCAAGTTTGATATTCAGCGGCGCCGGCCGCGGCGAATGCACCGGGCAAACCCGCCCCCCCGAACCCGGCGCTCCTGCAGCAACCGCAGCTGTTCCGCTAGGAATCGGCGCAGCGAGAAGGATATTTTCAGGCTTGATATCCCCGTGGATGAACCCGATCGAATGGACCGCCGCGAGCGCCGTGAGCACTTGGCGCGCAACCGCGCGGACGTCCTCCACTCTGTCGGGGAACGCAGGCGCGCGCGCAACTGGCCCGCTCCGCGCGCCCTCCGCAGCGGGACTTTCCGCGCAAGTGCACGACGCGGACGCGCCGCCGGGAGACGCGGCGGCTGATGCGGCGGGCTTCGCGGAGGCGTCTTCGACGGCCCGGCGACAGAGGTAATCGAGGAGCGACCCGTGAAGCTTCTCCAGCACCAAGCACATATGCCCAGAAAAATCAAATCCTCCTGGTTCAATCAGTCGCACAACTGGACAGCCGTCAGCTTCTCGATCCCCGTTCTCCGCGCTCCCGTTCTCTGCGCCGCCAACCGCGGCCGGCAGCAACGAGTTGAGAATATGTAGCAGCTGTAGCTCCTGCCGCCCTACCTCACGATATTGCCGGTGCATGGCCTTTATCACAACGGTCGGCTGTAGCTGACTCCGATTTTGGTTCTGATTCGACCCCCGTTGGAGATCAGACGCAGTTGGTAATCCCCCGAGCGCGCCTCCTCCGCTTACGCCAGCCGCGGAGCTGCCTGCGGTATCCACCGCCTCGAACACGCGCGCAGACCCGCCCTCCGAGATCGTTGCGCGGAAGCGGAACCGTCCGCCGAGTAGGGGGAGATGTGAACCAACGCGCAACCGGCCCGCTGGAGTCGTGTAGTTGGCAGTAGTGGTCGGCGGCAGGGCGGCGGCGCCCGCGGTGTTCCCCGTGGAGCTTGCGCCAGCTGCGCCCGTTCCGCCAAAAGGGAGTCCACGGACGTTGTTCGCAAGCGAAGGAAGGGGGCGGCCGAGCGACGGAACCGATGGTGCGGCGGTGGCGGAAGAGTTGAGGCTGGCGGGGGGCGGAAGCAGCGGCGGAGGCGGCTCCATCGGCGGATGGATCTCCGCGGGGGACTTGGAGGACAACGAGGGCGGAGAAGCGAGTGCCGGGGGTGCGGGGGCTTCTGAGAGCGCGGGAAGGGGAAGGTGGAGGAGCGGGGGCACGACGGGCTGCTGCTGCTGCTGCTGCTGCTGCTGCTGCTGCAGTTGTTGTGGCGGCGGCGGCTGCTGCTGCTGCTGCTGCTGGCTGATGGGAAGGGTACTGCTGCTTTTGCTGCTGAAGTTGTTGGTACTGCGGATGCTGCGGCGGCTGCTGCTGCTGCTGCTGCTACTGCTGCTGCTGCTGCGAGTGTGTATGCGTGGACTGCTGATTACCGTTGGACGGGGAAAGAAATTGCGCGGAGGCGGAGGGTGCCGGTGCGCTGCTGCCTGTGACGCTTTGAGGTGGCGCGAGAGGGGGAGCGGTAGGCGGAGCGAGAAGAGACATCGACGACAACGACGAGTTGTCTTGCGGGGTGTGAGGCATACTCGCGTTACCATTGAGAGAGAGAGGGTGCAGCGACGGCGGGTGCAGAGGCTGTTGCCCCTGTTGCTGTTGCTGCTGCTGCTGCTGCTGCTGATACTGCTGGTGATGTTGAAATACTGGAAGAGGCTGCTGTTGCTGTTGCGGCGGCTGATGCGGCGGCTGGTGCTGCGGCTGGTGCTGCTGGTATTGGTTCTGTTGACCTTGTTGCATCACCATCCCTTGCGGAAACGTCTGCTGCTGCGAATATTGCGGCGGGTACTGTGGCGGGATTTGCGCGGGCTGGTACGACTGTGGCTGTAGAAACTGCGGTTGTTGCTGCGCTAGCTGCGCTGGTTGCGCCTGTCCCTGCTGCTGCTCCGTTGCCCGCACGCCTGACTGCTCCGCGGGCGCAGCGCCTCCCGCCGCCCCACCCATTCCCCCGAACCCCGACCCATAAATCGGATTGTGAACATTACTGCCTAGAGATTCTGTCTGGTGACCGTTGAAAACCCCGGTCTGGCCCGCTTGCTGCGGCGCCTGCTGCGGCGCCTGAAGCGGCGCCTTCAGCCCCTGCTGCGGCGCATGGAGTTGCGCTTGCACGCCCTCCCCGTCGCGCGCCTGGAGAAGCTGCTGCTGCTGCTGCAGGGGCACGGCGGAACCGAACAGCGCGCCGTTCGGGAGGGGCATTAGCGCGGGTGCCTGCGCGGAGGGCGCGGCGGAAGGCGCATGCGCGGATGGGGGTGCATGCGCGGAAGGCGGCATGTGTCTGCGCTCCTCGTCTTGAGATTCCGCAAAACCGAGAGGCATCCGCCCCTCGATACAATCACCACCCAACTCGTCCCCACGTCTATTATCTCTATGCTACAAGTCGTGCTGCTACTTCAGTCACCCCAAAGCATGGAAACGCGAGAGATATTGAGAGATTTGGGGCCGCTGTCTAGTTTCGTTGTTCAATCCTAAAAGCGTACTGCATTCTTGCTCCGGGTATAGCGTACGCCGCCGCATGTATCGCGTCCCTCGCACATCTAGCGACAGTTTGCCTAACTAATCTAGAATATTACGCGCGTCTGCAATGCGGTCCCGAACACGTGAATAATCTCCTAGGCTGACGGAAGATTCGCGCCTCTCGTGGTTCTAAAGCTCAGACTGGCAGATCAAGCTGTACGACAGAGACACTCAGAAGCGTAATGGCATTCGATGACAGGCTAGCCAGAAGGAAGACAGGCGGTGGCTTGTGTGGGACGCTTGGTTGGTTGATCGCCCCTGCGTTCTCTGCAGCGCACCTTGCTTCCCGTCCTGTCGGGCTAGGAGAAGCAGAGGAAGTAACCTAACTGAGGGACAGGATTGACCGCCAGACTGCCAGTCGCATGACGTCGGAATTTGGCGGACGGGCGACGGGGCGGGTCGTGGTCATGACTCATGAGCGAGAAGGAACGGGTGATGAGATGATGAGTGGGTTGGGGAGGTATGGCTTGGGTTGCGTTTGGGTAGCATCAGCGGCTCAATGGCTGCTTTGGTGCTTTGCCGCTGTGGTTTGAGTGGCTGCGCATGGTGCATGGTTTTCCTTGCGCCGTGCGGCGTGGTTGTGCAAGTTGTCGTTTGAAATGAATTGGAACGTGGTACAGGTAATAAACGTAGGGTTTCATTACGGTAATAATGAGCGATTTTGGCAGTTGCGTTTCGGGAAAGCCATTTGAGAAATGCGTTCAAATTTAGCCGCAGCGGAAGATTGCGGGAGGGGCGAATTGATAAGAATGTGGGACAGGCGGTCGCACAAGCCTCATCCCGTCGCAGCCCGTGCGATATGCTCCCCACCGAAAAGGGGCTGATCGTCGACGTGAGCGACGTTTGCGACAGCTCGGCTGGAAGAAGGGAGCTTGAACGACAGTTGCGGCTAGAAAAGGCTGCGACAAACTGTCTCCACGTCATCTGTCGCGATGTCTTACGACGACTTGCGATCTTGTGGTAGTCATGCGATGGATTTCAAATCTTCGACTCCCCGGTGCGGGGCGCGGGGCGCTCGGCTACCAATTACGTGCGCGGGCAACTCGTTCCCGCTTTCGGGTAGTGGCCGATTCGATGAGAGAATTCGCGAACCGGCAACACGAACGAAAACGGAACACAAAACAAGTCAATGCAGTCCGAACAGCTGGGGAACCCAAAACGACAAAATTGACGGCCGAGTGTACGGCTCTGCCTGGACCGTCATCACGAATGCAAGCATTTTGAATGTTGTGACATCCCCCAAGTAAGTTTTGCTCGCCTTTTTTTGTGGTAACGTTGCCGAGACTATTCCTCCTGGCATTCCCAAGAAAGTGAACCTTCATGCTGATGAAATATACATGCTTAGGGCGTGTATCGGGAAAGGAAACGGAAAACCATGATCACAAAATTGCAGTGCTTATGGCCGACAACCTGAGGCCTTGTCCGTTTCCACTTCGAATCGCCCACAGTGATACTGTACCGCCCCAAGGACAATTGTACTTTGACCTCAATTCATTGAGGATGCGTATCCTTCTTGTACAGCTTCAAGCAGAAGTATCGTTACAGAAATAAGGTCAGCTGATTAAACAAATGTAAAACAAGAGATGGAATGGCACTAACATAGTGTATGGCATCACAACCCCAAGCGCATAAGAACCTCGTCAAGGAAAATCATGAAAGGAGCTGAAAACGCAAGCAGAAGCAGGAGACCGTACACAACATTCCTCGGCAGTCCACAGATGCGCACATCATCGTCATCGTCCCCATCCCCTCCTCGCTTCTTCCTCTTCTTCCTCTCCAGAAGTTTCTTCCGAATTGCTGCGTCGCTCAAGGCGGCCTTTGGCTGCAATGGAAGGCGCAGCAGGGAAAGGGGAGATGAATGGACGGGTAAAATCAATAACACATATGCACAACACAACATTCATCATTGATTTCTGCACAGAAGAAAGGAAGAATGGACTTACCTTGTCTCCGTTATAATCATCCTCCTCCCCTGACTCCTCTTCTTCCTCTTCCTCCTCCTCCTCCTCCTCCTCCTCCTCCTCCTCCTCCTCATCCCCATGATCCCACTCCTTCGCCTGCCTGTACAGCTCAGCAGCACGCGGGATCGCCACGTCACGCAGGGCCATCGCCACGTCAGCCTCCCTCTCCAGCAACTCAGAGGCCGACAGGTGGACCGCCTCGTCACCAGCGAATGCCAGGTGGCAGCGATTGTTGTCAAACAGCTGGAAGAAGCTGTAGAGAAGGTTGTGCAAACGGGATGGGTTAACAGGGGGTCCGTTTGAAAGCCTATAGTTGCACGTTTGGTGGTCAAATCCTGATTCGTCCTGACTACAAGATAATCAGCAGCAACCAATCAGCACCAAGATACAGAAGATTACTTGCAAAACAGATAAAGACAATCCAGCAGCCTCGTACCTCAATGGAACTTGGGGAAGGTGGCACCTGGCGCAGGCGCTATCTGGATAATCGCAGGTGGTACCTGCGGAAGGTGTTGCCTGGGGCAGGTGGTACCTGGGGCAGGTGGTACCTGGGGCAGGGCTTGACTCGCAGCCGGCCTTTGCTGTCCTGCACCTCTTTCAGCGTCAACTCCATCCCTTCCTCCCACACGATCGGCGTCCTACACTCCACCCGAACCAACGCCCCAGCCTCGGCACCCGCCGAACCTCCTGCCCCGGCGCCGCCGCCACCACCACCAGTGCCTGCCCGGGTACGAAAAAAATACGCCTTTGAAAGCACGCGATTGGCCATCCATTCCTTGCATCCGGGCAGGAACTCGAAATCTATCACAAAGCCGGACTCTCCCTTCCCACACTCGGCCTTCTCACCCTTCCCTCCACCTCCTCCCCTCTCCCCCTCTCCCCCCTCCTCCTCTCCCTCTTCTCCCTCCTCTCCTCCCTCTCTCCCCTTAAGCGGCCTCCAGCGGATATCAGAGAGGTGTGCGAGGAGGGGGTGGTCGCGCCGGCGAATGGTTTCGACCAGACAGGGCACGGAGCGCAAGACGAGCAGCCAGAAGCGCGGAAGGCTGGCGAGAGAGGGATCGCCGCTGTAGAGGGTTTGGAGTGGGAAAAAGGGTGGGAAAGACAAGCAGCCAGAAGCACGGGAGATGGGCGATGGAGGTGTCTCCACAGCAAGGGGAAGGGTAAGACCCTATTTGGATCTGCCTGCTCACCTGTCGAGGGCCTTGGGACCAATAACCACACACCTGTGAAGGGCCTTGGGACCAATAACCACACACCTGTGAAGGGCCTTGGGACCAATAACCACACACCTGTGAAGGGCCTTGGGACCAATAACCACACACCTGTGAAGGGCCTTGGGACCAATAACCACACACCTGTGAAGGGCCTTGGGACCAATAACCACACACCTGTGAAGGGCCTTGGGACCAATAACCACACACCTGTGAAGGGCCTTGGGACCAATAACCACACACCTGTGAAGGGCCTTGGGACCAATAACCACACACCTGTGAAGGGCCTTGGGACCAATAACCACACACCTGTGAAGGGCCTTGGGACCAATAACCACACACCTGTGAAGGGCCTTGGGACCAATAACCACACACCTGTGAAGGGCCTTGGGACCAATAACCACACACCTGTGAAGGGCCTTGGGACCAATAACCACACACCTGTGAAGGGCCTTGGGACCAATAACCACACACCTGTGAAGGGCCTTGGGACCAATAACCACACACCTGTGAAGGGCCTTGGGACCAATAACCACACACCTGTGAAGGGCCTTGGGACCAATAACCACACACCTGTGAAGGGCCTTGGGACCAATAACCACACACCTGTGAAGGGCCTTGGGACCAATAACCACACACCTGTGAAGGGCCTTGGGACCAATAACCACACACCTGTGAAGGGCCTTGGGACCAATAACCACACACCTGTGAAGGGCCTTGGAACCAATAACCACACACCTGTGAAGGGCCTTGGAACCAATAACCACACACCTGTGAAGGGCCTTGGAACCAATAACCACACACCTGTGAAGGGCCTTGGAACCAATAACCACACACCTGTGAAGGGCCTTGGGACCAATAACCACACACCTGTGAAGGGCCTTGGAACCAATAACCACTGCCTTGCGCCGAGCAAAGATGCCGGCAGAGCGTTCACTCAGAGAGGCGCGAGCAGCAGCAATGGCCGCCTCCTTTGCCCGCTCTGCCTGCTGCTGCTTCTGCTGCAGGTGCTTCAACGCTCTGATGGGAGTGGAGGGGGAAAGCAAAGGAAGGGAGAGAGTGAAGATGCCGGAAGCACGTTCACTCAGAGAGGCGCGAGCAGCAGCAACGGCTGCTTCCTTTGCCCGCTCCGCCTGCTGCTGCTTCTGTTGAAGGTGCTTCAACGCTCTGGTCGGTATACAGGGGGAAGAAGTGGGAAAGGAGGGGAATAAATGTGCAACAGACGCATGAAACATGTTTCTGTGGATGCACCCACCCTAATGCACAGAACATTGCATATACACGCTCTGTTGCACGTGCACACACACTCACACAGACACAAAACCCTCAATATCCGCCATTTGCCAGCACCGCACCTGATCCGGCGCCGAACCAGCCGATGAGGTCCGGAAGGTGGGCGCCGAACGTGCTCGTACCCCTCCTCATTTGCCACGTCAGCATCATCATCATCACCATCACCACCACCCATGCCTCCCTCCCCCTCCCCAAAGCCCGTGCTCGTGAACAGGTCAGCTGCCCTGGGTACCACCTGTGGTGTGGGGTTGTGTGTGGGTAGTGGGGGGAGAGGGGGGGTTGGAGGGTTGGGATTACGTGGAAGCATCCTTCGCAACTACCCCCATGCCGCTCTCCTCTTCCCAAAGGCTGTGCTCGTGAACAGGTCGGCTGCTCTGGGCATGACCTGGGGGGTTAGAGAGAGAGAGGGATGATGGGTAGAGGGGAAGGAAAAGGGGAAGCAACACAATGTTTCGAAATTATTCAAAAGCTTCGTGTGAGTCTGCAGAAGCAAGACTCAGCAAGCTTTCATCACCACCACACCACTCCATCAAGCATACATGTGACTTTTGAGTCGACTCAAAAGTCACTTCCATCACTACCACACCACCACCATCAAGCATGCATAGTCTGCCTCGTTACACAGTGCCGCACCCGTGTTTTGAGGCGCCTCAGAACAAGGCTCGCAAGCTTTCATCACCACCACCACCATCAAGCATGCATAGTCTGCCTCGTTACACAGTGCCGCACCCGCAGCCTTACCATGGCATGGCATATACACCTGGCTACATACCACACACACGCATAGAATTGCATCGCACCGCACTGAACCACGACCATTCACATCAGTGCACAATGCCTACTCAGCCTCCTCCTTGGCACCAGAAAACTCCCGCAGCACAGACATACGTCTCGTTGTTAGCCACACAACCCCACTGCACATCATTGTACCAGGCAGCAAACCATTGCACCGCACTGAACCGGCACGCACCTCGTTGCACAGCGCCTGCCAGACGTCCATCTTGCCATCAGATAACACCCGCTCCTGAGGCACCTTCAGAACCACCTCCCCCAGATCCTCCCCCCCAAACACAGGCATACCCTCCAAACCCTCCTCTCCTCCCTCCTCCCCTTCCTCCTCATCCCCCTCCTCTCCCTCGTCTCCCTCCTCTCCGTCCCCTCCTCTACCCCTCCCCCCCTTGCTGCTGTGTTGGGCTGTGGCTTTATTCCCTCGCATGTTGCGCGAGAGAGTGAAGAAGTTGAAGAAGGAAGGGCAGGGCTTGGTCTTGACTGTTGAGGGAGGCTCGGCTTCCCTACCTGCTCCTTTCTTCCCCTTACCTCCCTGTGATAGGAAGGGGGCCAAGGGCAAGAACAAAGGGAACGGGTTTGCAAGAGAGAGGAAACGAGGGAGGGAATGGTGAAGAAGTTCAAGAAGGAAGGGCAGGGCTTGGTCTTAACTATCGCGGGAGGCTCGGCTTTCCTACCTCCTCCTTTCTTCCCCTTGCCACCCTGTGATTGAAAACAAGGGGAGAGGAGGAGAGCAGGGGGGGAAGAAGCAGGAAGGTAAAAGAAGGAATGGCAGGGCTTGGTCTCAACTGTGGCGGGAGCCTCGGCTTCCCTACCTGCTCCTTTCTTTCTCTTGCCACCCTGTCATAGGAAAACAAAGGGACGGAAGGACATGAAAAGGAGGGAGGGGGTTCAACACGATCAAATGTTCGGGTTCGGCAGGCCATCATGAGTTTCATTCTCAAATAGCCTCCGTGATCGATCAGTTTTGGAAAGAGAGTTAGATTGTTGTGGCTGCAATGGAAGCTCGAACAAATTTCGAAGAGATTGTTGATATGGCTCAAAGCTGTCGACATGCAACCAATATACGATGACGAAGAAAGATGGCTCATTTTGTTTGATGCCTGTTTGTTTGATAATCGGACTTTTTTTTAGCACTTTATCATTGATCATCAACAATCGTCATTGTATTTTGGTTGCATGCCGACAGCTTCGAGCCATATTAAAAATATCATCGAAATCTGTTCGAACTTCCATTGCAGTCACAGCAATCCAACTCTCCTTAAAAATACGATCGATCACGGAAGTTACTTGAGAATGAAGCTCATTAAGGCCTGCCGAACCTGTAGTAGAGGTGAACACGGGACAAGCCAAGCCAGACTCCCTCAAACGGCGTGACAGTTGAATTCGTCCCAACGACGTGAACCGGGCGTGCTCGGTCCTTCAGCTGCGATATCACTGTCTTATAGAATTTTGAGGTGCCTCAGAAGTTGAATTTTGAGTTTAAATTTGAGGCGCCTCAATATTCAACTCAATTTGTCATAATGGCGTGAACCGGGGTGTGCTCGATCGATAAGTTGCAAAATCACTGTCCTGTAGAAGAGATGAGCACGAGACAAGCCGAGCCAGGCTCGTTTCGAGCCGGCTGTGGCTCGGCCTGCCTTCAAACAGAGTCGAGTCAAGTAAGCCAGCAAGAGCCGGCTGTGGCTCGGTCTCGAACTGGCTGGCTGTTCCAAACAGAGTGGAGTCAAGTAAGCCAGCAAGAGCCGAACTGTGTCGTCAAGCAGCTCATGACTTGAGCATTATACCCGAGCCGAGCCAGTGTAGGGGCAAGAGAACAAGAACGCGAGGGTGCAAGGGATTTGAAGGAGGAGACCATCTTGATCCCTCCTTGATCAATCAGGACATGGTCTTGATTGCGCCAAGGGCCTCAACATCATATAATTTATCCAATCAACCCATTTCAACCCCTCTCTCCAACCAGCATCAGATAGTATATCCAATCAGCCTAACTGATCAATCGACCAGGCCCAACACATCTCCCCCTTCCTCCCAGCCTTACACACAATTTGCCTCATCATACAATAGTCCATCCAGGTAGCCTGAGGACTATTTCTGAGGCATCAAATAACTTCGTCTTGGCATGCATAGTTTATCCAATCAGCCTGGCTGGTCCATCCACCCGCTATACCCAAAAAGCAACCAAAACGCACCCGGCACCCAACTCACCTTTCCCTTCTTCCCAGCCTTCACAATCTGTCGCAGAGTCAGATTTTTCTCAACGCCCTTCCACTGAATCTCCGACACCTCTTTCACCACCACCACCGATCCTCCCCCTCCCCCTCCGCCCCCTTCCCCCTCTTCTTCCCCCATTTCCCCCTCGTCTCCGCCTCCTCCTGTAGCCACCTCCACAGTCTCGATATAGAGCGATTTGTTAGAGAAAAACGCGTTGGGGCCGAAGTGTAGTTCCAGCCGCGTGACTGTACCGCCTGTGCCCTTATCAGAGGCACCCCCGCTATTGTCACCAGCAGCTTTGACAAAGCGAACCCGCACGTCCCTTAGGCTCTCCAATGCCTCCTCATCCCGCTTGTGAATGAACTCCGCTACAGCATCCTGTGAGAAGGGGGGGGGGGGGTGAGGGGGGAGGGGGGGAGAGGGGAGAACCAAGTGAAACCGATCTATATCCCTGTAACCCTGTCATCTCAGGCTCTCCAATGCCTCCTCATCCCGCTTGTGAATGAATTCTGCTACAGCATCCTGTGAGGGCGGGGGGGTAGAGAAGAGGGGAAGGGAGTGATGAGAGAAAAGGGAGGTGATAGGGAAAGGGAGAGTGAGCGGCCAGAGGAAAAGACAAGTCTGAGGCCTTCAGCAGCTCTTCACACAAGTGTGCAGCAGGCCTGCACGTGGGGATGGTGTGGTGGGTGCGGGGTGAGAAACAACCAAGACAAAGAAACATGACGCCTTCAGCAGGTCTCCCAACAATATACAGCTTTCAGATGTCTAAAAAAAAACAAGCCCACGTACATGTTTCTTCAAGACAGTGAGCCAAAACTTGGGCACGCCTTTAGGCTCCTTCACCACCTTCCCTCCCTGCTGCTGCTCCCCTCCTCCCTCCTCCTCTTCTCCCATTCCCTCCTCATCTTCCTCCTCTGGGTATGCAGCTGTCGCTTCCTCCTCTGTAGGCTCTGACTCGCCACACACGATTTGCTTCCGCCTCTGAAATGCACGGACAGATGTTGACAGATGGATGAAAAGCTAACTGGATTGACGGACGGATTTCCACGTCCACGATAACAAAACACACGAGAACAAGACATGTAGTCAAGACATGCATGCATATGATAGATCAATGAGCCGGAAGTGGGGGATTCAGGGATTCGTGTGGGGGATTCAGGGATTGATTGGATGAAATCTGGGGATGCCCGGAGAGAGATTACCTCGAAGAGCGGGTCGCATGCTCGCTGATAAGCCTTAAGAGCCTTGGACACATCCGCGTTATAGACGGATTCGAGTTTGTCGTACTCCTCCTGTGGGAAACAATAATAATATAACAAAAGAGTGACACAAAAATGGTGAAACGAGGAGATTTAAGTGACGAAACAATCGTTGACCCAGATCGGAATCAGATCAGCGACTCAATACAGGTAGCGACTTCCACGTGCGTCGTTGCTCGATAAGCGAAGCTCCTCTAGCAGTTGACGTAACTTGCAGCTTCATATGCCCGTCTACTGGACTTACGGCTGCGCCTCCGCGCCTCAACTTCACGCCTTGTCGAGACAGAGCAACGCAAGCGACCGCGTAGTCGACTCAAAAACCGATCGAGGGTGACAGAGGGCTGGCCTGCAGCCTCATAAGCTCGTCTAGCAAATCCATGTAAGCTGCTTCACGCCTCGCCTTCACGCCTCGTCGAGATAGAAAAACGCAAGCGACTTCGAATTTAACTCGATAAACAAATCCGGGGTGACAGAGGGCTGACCTGCAGTTTCATAAGCTCGTCTAGCGGATCCATGTCTGCTGTTTCACGCCTCGTCTTCACGCCTCGTCGCGACAAAGCAACGCAAGTGACGGAAGATTCTGATTCCAGATTATATTTCCAGAATTCTGGTACCGAGCAACACGGGAAAGCCGAGAAATGGAGGGCGGTATTCGAGGCAGCGTCCTGAGGGATTCCGTTTCGGAAAAATGAAATTTCAGGTCGTAATACAATAAAACTCAGTAAACTGAACTTCCGCGTGGTAATCTGAACGGCCACCTCAAGAGCTGCCAGAAGATTTTTCCGCTGAACGCACGACTGCCATCTGCTGCTAGATTACAGTATCTCTTTCCAGCGACAAGCTTTTCTATGCATCCATGGTTGTTCAGTGTCCTGCATCCATCACAGTGCTCCAACGCAATCCCAAAGTATTGAAACATGAAAACAGCGGACTTGAAAAAAAACTAGCGAAGCAGCGAACATGGAAAAACTAGTGTTGCCCTAACACATCCAAGGGTACGATTGGAAATGCTCTCAACATCGTGTTTTGTGATTCCATGGTGTTTCCAAACCATATTGTCACAAACGGCAACGTAGATCGCTTTCTGGTAGAAAATTTCACGGCCAGTGCCGGTAGGGTAATTTACGGCTATTAGCATCCTGAAAACTGAGATGAGTTCCATCAGCCTCTCGGAAAGGGTACACCAGAAAAACAAACAGAATGTGCCCCGCTTCCAACCTCCGCGTTGCCAGTCGTTCTTTTGCAGTTCAGCAGTTTCATACATCATACTACAAGTCTTAGCAAGGCAAGCTAAAGCGAGGACTTGACTTAACCAACACTATGTATATACAGCAGACACACAACTTTCCACTCCAATTCTAATCTAAAGTATGGAAAGCAGGAAGAGCAATGCAGCACTTCTGCTTGTCCTTCAACAATAGGCACTGGCCTACTTTGTCCCACTCCAAATCACAAACAGCCATGCCATCCCGCACTCGAAATGTAGATGCTGAGCTACTACTCACCCTTTCCTTCTGTACTACTGCCTCTGCTGCTCCAGCACCATCAACCCCTTCCGTGCTCCCACCGCCATCAACCCTTTTCTTGCTTCCACCATCGCTTAATTTAACCGGCTTCCACGTAAATAAATGTGGTGTACCGGAGCAGAATGCAATGCAAGGAACTGACGGGTGCCAGGCTGCCGCTCTGATTGGCTGCAGCTGCAGCAGCACCGCCGCCAGCTCAAACTTGCGCCGCGCCGCCCAGATCCAAAGGACGGTCGGGATGTCATCACAGCGCGTGGCTATATACTCCCCGTTGGCACTCCACAGTATGAGGCCTGGAAGGGGGAGAAGAGGAGGGGTTTGAGGCTGTTGGTTGTATGGATGCGTGGGGTGTGGCAGGGGGAATAGGCAATGGCGCAGCGATTGTGGTCCCCTGCCACCACAACAGCACCGCACAGCACAGCACTGCCGCCAAAATGAAACTTGCGCCATGCCGCCCAGATCCAAAGGACGGTGGGGATGTCATCGCAGCGCGTGGCTAGATACTCCCCATTTGCACTCCACTGTATGAGACCTGGAAGGGGGAGAAAAGGGGGTGACAAGAGAGGGGTTGGGGATGAGTGGGCTGCTTGGGAGAAGCACAAGCTGGGCAATGGCAGAGCGGTTCTGAGCCCCTGCCGCTGCAACAGCACCTCGCAGCACCACACAGCACCGCACAGCGCAGCACCGCCGCCCAGATCCAAAGGACGGTCGGGATGTCATTGCAGCGCGTGGCTAGAAACTCCCCGTTGGCACTCCACTGAATGGGGCCTGGAGGGGGGAAAGGGATAGTTGAGAGGGGGTCATATGAAACGAATCGTCAACATGGATCCACAATATGGTCCGAAGGTCAACGAAGCATGTGGCTAGATACTCCCCATTAGCACTCCACTGTATGAGACCTTGAGGGGGGGAAAGAAGAGGGGGGAAAGGGGGAGGAGGGGAGGGTGGGGATCGATGGGGTGTTGGGGATGTCATCGCAGTATGTGACCAGATACTCCTCATTGGAACTCCACTGTACGAGGCCTGCAGGGGGAACAGAAGAAAAGGGGGAGGGGGAAAGGGGGAAAGAGGATAGGGGAAGGTGTTCGGGGAGGTGGGATGTTTAAAAGAGTTGAGAACTTGATTGGCAGAATGGGCAAGCCACTGCCACTGCTATAGCACCGCACAGCACAGTTCAGCTGCAAGCCCAACTTCGGCCGTGGAATGGGCAATGGCACAGTGGTTCTTGGGACCCTGCTGTTGCATAGCACAACACAGGAGCCAATTCCAGCCAAACTCAGCCACCCCCGGCCACGCCCAGCCACTATCAGCCCCGACTCTTATCCAGGAGGTGTTTTTGTAGATTCTTATCAGACTTAAAGCACGGACTTACCGATTCCTTGTTTTGGGTTGGGCTTGTCCGCTGGAGGCTTCTGGACGGGCAGCTGAACGGGCAGCTCAAGCACTCGGTATGAAACGATTTCCTCATCTTCCTCCTCGTGGGCTTCTGCAGAATGAGAAACAGTTTATGGAAAAGGACATGTAAATCTAGCATCGTTCTCTTTACAATATATGTATATTATGTGTATAGATAATTCTCCCCAAAATATACTATGTTATAGGAAGTCCCGACAAGCCATGTGTCTATGTGAATCAAAACAAGGACTGCCTTGACAACAGGTCCATTGAGCCCAGAATTAACCTACATGGTAAAACATCACATCAAGCATGGAATCAGGATCACATGGAATCAAATCACAAGTGGTAGAAGATCACAAAATGGTACCAGGGAACACAACTCACCAGGTGCCATGGTGGTGGCTGCTTCCGACACCCCAAGGCATTCCTGAGGGGCAGGGGAGGCGAGAGATGAAACGGATGGGGTGGAAAGGGGTTGAAAGGGGTGGGCTTTGAGTCGACTCAAGAGCCATGGTAGTGGCTGCTTCCGACACCCCAAGGCATTCCTGAGGGGCAGGGGAGGCGAGTGATGAAACGGATGGGGTGGAAAGGGGTTGAAAGGGGTGGGCTTTGAGTCGACTCAAGAGCCATGGTAGTGGCTGCTTCCGACACCCCAAGGCATTCCTGAGGGGCAGGGGAGGCGAGCGAGCAATGCATAGGAAGAGGCGGAAAAGTGTGCGGAAGGATGCGAAGTCACGGGATGCGAGAGATCCTATCATTGCGTTTTGTTGCAGCAAACGTTCTAATTCATTATTGTGTGATTCTGTTTGTTTCAAAAGCTTTCACTTATTCTACTGTACTGTGAGAGTGAGCATTTCCCAGGAAGGAAGCACACACCTGTCGCTCTCTCTCACATACCCCATACACACATACCCCACTCTCCACCCACCTCGTACACCACAGCAGCAGCAGCCAGTGGAATTTTGACAGCTGGCGCGTGCGGCAGCTCCACTACAGGCCGCCTGTCCCCCGCCCGGAAGACTCGCAGCAGGCGGTCGGCCGAACAGCCCACCGCCACCAGAGCACCTGAAGAGACACCTGAAGTGGCACCTGACAGGGCACCTGAACCGCCGCCTGTGCTGCTGCTGCTGTTAGCATTGCTGTGGGCAATGGAGCCAGGATCAGCGCCAGGTGAAAAGCCAGGGGAGGGGGCAACAGCCCTGACCCCTAGTCCTGGCCAGGGCAGCTCTATGCGTGCTTGAGGTTCGCCAGAGGGAGAGAAGAGGAGCAACTGGTGGGTCAGAAGGGGGATGTGGGGGGAGAGAGACAAAAAGACAAGGAGGGGACGGGGACGGGTGAGAGGTGTTGCAGGTCAAGAAGGGGTGCATGCGGCCAGGGCCAGGGATGGTCAATGCGTGCTTGGGGTTCGCCAGAGGGGGAGAAGAGCAGCAGTTGGTGAGGGTGGCTTTTGAGTCGACTCAAAAGTCACCATGCTCAATGTGTGCTTGGCGTTCGCCAGAAAGGGAGAAGAGCAGCAGTTGGTGGGGGTGATATGGTGAGAGCAGGAGGAGGAAAGATGGAGCGGAAATGAAGGAAATGGGGGATAGGAGTGGGGGGAGAACGTGTTGCGAGTCCTGGAATAAGGCAAGGGATTGGGAGTTCCAGTCCTGGCCAGGGCAGCTCTATGCGTGCTCGGGGCTTGCCAGGGGGGGGAGAAGAGCAGCAGCTGCCCAAGATTGGCCACGTACCCTGAACTCCATGGGGTGATCCCAGACGATAACCCCGCTGCCCTCAGCCGCCCATGCCACGTCAGCAGCGTCCACAGTGTCCGTGCGGAAGCAAACCACCTCCTGCCACGTGTCACAGGCGTACAGGCCCACCACGTCACGACTCTGTCCCGCTGCTCCCCCTACCCCTCCCCCTCCCCCTCCCCCTCCCCCTCCCCCTCCCCCTCCCCCTCCGCCCACTACTGCAGCAGATGCTCTTCTAGCTCCCCCCTTCGCCTCTGCTCTGCCTCCTTGCACCCCTCCCAACCCAACAGCAAAGCTCTCACTCGTTCTTCTAGCATTGGCACTACCAGCACCAGCAGCACCAGTAGCACCAGCAGACCCAGATTCTGTAAACCCAGCAGCAGCAGGGGTGGTAGCGGCAGGTGGCATGCTCTGATTGGATGGGAGCGAGTGGAGGGCTGCTAGGAGGAGGTGGTTGGGGGAGAAGGCGAGGGCGCGTATGGGGTGCTTGGGCAGGGGGATGTGCACTGGAGGAGACTGGCTGTGGGAATTAGCAGGGGAGGGAGAAGGGAAAAAGAAAAGATGATTTGGCAAAGGAACAAAGGAGGTAGTTGGAGAAGAAAGGCGAGGGCGTTCAAGGTGCTTGGTTAGAAAAACTTGCACTGATATTCCAGACAGGCCCCCAACAGTGACATTTTTCTTAGTCACGTGGGATTAACTTTTAAACTTAGTCAGCTGGAAAAGAAATTGCGTGTAGTCACCTGGAACTAACGTTCCATGTATACCTGAAAAAGGCTTCCCATGTAGTCAATTAGGCAATACATTCTACACACTCGTGTAGAAGTCACACTCCGTACAGTCACCTGAAAATGACGTTGCATACAGTTACCTGGAAGTCACATTCCATATTGTCACACGCAGCCTGTGGTCCGAGGAGAGCAGCAGGTGAGTAGAGTCCGGGGCCCAAGAAGCGTGCAACAGGCCTGCTGTCTCGTCCTCGTGCACTGTAGAAGTGCTATTCAATATAGTTACCTAGAACTCCCATTCCGTGTAGTTACCTGGAACTCTCCATATAGTCACACGCACCATGTGGTCCGAGGAAAGCAGCAGGTGCGTGGAGTCCAGTCCGGAGCCTATAAGGCGTGCAGCAGGCCTGATTCTGAGAAATCTCAAAAACAACCAGGCCTGCTGTGCAAGAAGTAACAATCTGCATAGCTAAATAGTCACCTGGAATGGAAGCCACATCCCGTATAATTACCTCGAGGTGACGTTCCATATAGTCACACGCAGCCTGTGGTCCGAGGAGAGCAGCAGGTGAGTGGAGTCCGGAGCCCATGAGGCATGCAGCAGACCTGCTGTCTCGTCCTCACGCACTGTGGCGGACCAATCAGGGAGAGCCACGGCCCACACCTGAGGGGAAGGAGCCGAAGGGCAAAGGCGAGGGTTGGGGTGTGCGTGGGTACTGAGGGACCCATGAGGCGTGCAGCAGACCTGCTGTCTCGTCCTCACGCACTGTGGCGGACCAGTCAGGGAGTGCCACGGCCCACACCTGAAGGAAGGGGTTTCATACGCGTAGAAAGTTTTCAATGGGATACGAAGAGGGTCAGGTGTGTGTGTGGGGAATGAGGGACCCATGAGGCGTGCAGCAGACCTGCTGTCTCGTCCTCACGCACTGTGGCGGACCAGTCAGGGAGTGCCACGGCCCACACCTGAAGGGAAGGAGCCGAGGGGCAGAGGGGAGGGTTGGGGTGTGCGTGGGGAATGAGGGACCCATGAGGCGTGCAGCAGACCTGCTGTCTCGTCCTCACGCACTGTGGCGGACCAGTGAGGGAGTGCCACGGCCCACACCTGAAGGGAAGGAGCCGAGGGGCAGAGGGGAGGGTTGGGGTGTGCGTGGGTACTGAGGGACCCATGAGGAGTGCACCAGGCCTGCTGCCTCGTCCTCGTGCACTGTGGCGGACCAGTCGGGGAGAGCCACGGCCTACACCTGAAAGAAAGGGGTTTCATAAGCGACAAGGGGTAAAGAACGAGATAATGGGAGGGTCAGGGTGCGTGTGTGTGGAAAAAATAAGCACTTTTGGCGTGCAGCAGCATGCTGTCTCGTCCTCCTGCACGTAGCGGATCAGTCAGGGAGAGCCATGGCCCACACCTGAAGGAAAAGGGTTTGATACGTGGTGGAAGGCCACATGCAATAAGTGGAGATTAAGGGCCAGGGTGCCTCTACTGTAGTTTAAGGTCAATTATCGACTTATACCTACCATAGATAACATGAATCGTTTTCAATTGCACGTCAGCTGCGGCTTACGTGAACTGAAGCTTGTGAGTAGCAAGCTGCGAACACCATTGTGGAATCAGGTGCCCATTCGACGGCTGAGATCGGCCCGGTGCAGGTGCACGTTCGGAGATCCTGCAGGTGCACATAAAAAAGACAAAAGTTACAGATTGGCAGGCAGGGAGAGAAGGAAGTGGGGGCTTGGAACGAAATGAGTGAGACTAATTTTTGCATTCTCAAAAAGCTCGTTCGATATGGGAAAATTTGCCTATAAGCTACAGGACTCAAAAAGCTCGTTCGATATGGGAAAATTTGCCTATAAGCTACAGGAAACATGTGACGAAAGCGCCTCTGACTGATTAGACTACCTAGTGCTTATATCGGCATCATTCAGATCTTTCAGACGCATCAGAAACAATTCGAGATCGCGGGTTCGAAGTGTCAGTACCAGCCAGCTATCGAGGCAAGCATGGGACGGCTATACGAAACAGAGTACTCGCCTCGAGAGACGGTACGGAGCGCAAGTGTAGCTTCTTCCCCTGCGCGACGGCGAGGCACCGGCCATCGGGAGACAGGCTGCAAGCGCCGGAGTGAGGCAACACCTCTGCTACATCCATTACAGAGGCAAGAATGCTTGCTTGTAGGCAGATTCGGACAAGGATGATTGACGAGTAAGATTATGATATTCAGTGAGGCGACACTTCCGCCATGTCCAACGGAGTTGGATCAGGACAATGATGCTCGAAGGGGTCGGAGGATCTTAGATTTGGTCTTACTTTCTTGATCAAACTACCCGGACCTAAGACAGTCTATGTTGAATTCACGAAATTATTCGGCGGGAACTGATGAGGAAGACTATCTGCTCTTATTTGCGAGATTTAGTTGCTCCCAAGAAAAAACGTCGGAATCCCCGAGGGAGGTGGAGGGGAACCGGAGCGCGTGTTGCGGAATACAGAAATACCAGCGAATCATCTGTTCTTGGGAATACCCAAGACCTCCACCTAGGATTCAAAAATTGTTGAGAAGTGCGCGAAGAATGTGACTGCAGCGAGGGAAGGTGCTGTCAGAGCGGGACAAACCTGTTTGCTGCTAGATGCGTTAGCGGCGTAAGCATGTCCGAGCGGAACGAAATGTATAGCAATTATTGTTTCGTTCTCCTAAATATGAGTGTATATAATCACTTCAAACAGTCAGCAAACAGAATCACTACTCCAATGAAACTATAGATTACATAATTATAACCTTTTTAATTTCATTTAGTCTTCCCGGACGCCTACACAATGTATCAATTGTCCCCTTTCACTGTATATTAACGCCACAACTGCACAGATGTGTTCGTATGCACTATCAGCACTTTGCTTTCTAGACAGAGGCGGGTTAACCTATGATAAGGATGGAAAACAGGCAAGGCGAGCAGAGCAGTTCCCAAGGCGCTCGCTCTCTCCAAGACTCCAACTCACCCCCGTGATATCAGGGCCTTCGGAGAATCTAGGGCGCTCGCTACGAGTCTCCATTGCAACGGCTCTGTCTCCGTGACTGAGTGAAATAGCATTGTCGCCGACGGACTGGTTCGAAGGGAGTGTCATAGCGTACCAGCGCTCAGCTAGCTTCTGCAACTGAATGTGTACCCGCCGCTATGAGCAGCAGCGTCACGAGCGCAGCTGGATTATAAGATTTTCCAGCTCACTTTATCGCGTGTTGCTGCCATCGCGTGCGAAGCGCCAAGAGCTCTATTCAGTTCTTCGGCAGCGCAGTTTTGATTGCATGATCATGTGGCGTATCGCGTGTTGCGGCCAACGCGTACGCCATGAATTTAATTAGGTTCTGACAATTCTCGCTTCCACTCATCGCATAATCAGCCCATCGCGTGCGCTGCGCCATGAGCAGCGTTGAGCCTTTCCGTCGGTACGTGCGCGCTCGTGTCTCCTCTCTGTTTATCTCGCTATTGTCACAAGCATCGCCGCTCGCTGTTGTCTTCTCTGGACACGGCGCAACGGCTTGTGGAAATAGAATAGACCAACGTTTGTGCCTGCTTTCTTGGACCAATCACTCCTCATGAGAGTTTTCAGACTTTTCGAAAGTGATGCAAGTGCAGGCTCATCGGACCAGTGGCAATACAACCAGATTCTCATTCCTCGACAATTGTTATTTCTTTCTGCCCGCGCTTTTTACTCTTGCAGGCTGGTGAAGCTAGTGGCTCGTGAAATTATTCCAATTCTGTCTTTCTGTGTCTGCCCGTGCTCTACCCTTGCAGGCTGGTGAAGCTAGTGGCTCGCGCATTTTACGACGACGATGTAACAGATGAAAAAGACAAAGATAAAGACAAGGAGAAGGAGAAGGAGAAAGAGAAGGATAAGGGCGGCAGTCGCAAGGCAGAACGGATATGCGGAGGCGAGACCAAGGGACTCACTATAGTCGTCCTCGATGCCCTTACAAGGTACAGGTTGTTTGCATCCTTTTGTTTTAATTTCTCTTCTGGCTTATGAGATGATGTGGGTACATCGTCATAGCTTCATTTTAAGAACCCCTGGCCTGTCCCCTCAACCTCCCTTCAAGAACCTCTGGCCTCCCTTCCCGAATCAGGCAGGCGGCAGCAGCAGATGCGAGAGGAGGAGCTGGCACAGTAGCTGCGTCTGCATAGCTTATATGGCAAGGCAATACCTCCCTCTCCCTTGTTTGCGCCTCGTTGCCCTGTCTTCTACATTCCTCTTCAACCAGGCAGCAGCAGATGCGAGAGGAGGAGCTGGCACAGTAGCTGCGTCTGCATAGCTTATATGGCAATACCTCCCTCTCCCTTGTTTGCGCCTCGTTGCCCTGTCTTCTACATTCCTCTTCAACCAGGCAGCAGCAGATGCGAGAGGAGGAGCTGGCACAGTAGCTGCGTCTGCATAGCTTATATGGAAATACCTCCCTCTCCCGTTTCTGCGCCTCGTTGCCCTGTCTTCTACATTCCTCTTCAACCAGGCAGCAGCAGATGCGAGAGGAGGAGCTGGCACAGTAGCTGCGTCTGCATAGCTTATATGGCAATACCTCCCTCTCCCTTGTTTGCGCCTCGTTGCCCTGTCTTCTACATTCCTCTTCAACCAGGCAGCAGCAGATGCGAGAGGAGGAGCTAGCGAGGCAGCTGCATCTGCAGAGTTGGCTTGGCTGCTGCGCCCCCGTCTTTTGCAAAACCCTCCTCGCTCCCTTCCCTTTCTCTCTCCCTTCCTTGCCAGACGGCAATGGATGCGAGAGGAGGAGCTAGCGAGGCAGCTGCATCTGCACCCGAAGCAGCTGAGGCGGACGCTCAAGATGCTGGAGGAGGAGATGATGATCGTGAGGGAGCACAGGAAGGAGGTGAGAGCGGTTCTGAGGAGTGCTGATGTGTTACGGTGCGGTGTGGTGTGGTGGGGTGGGGTGGGGTGGGGTGGGGTGGGGTGGGGTGGGGTGGGGTGGGGTGGGGTGGGGTGCAGTGAGTGGTAGCCACTTGAAGCAGCTGAGACGGACGCTGAAGATGCTGTATGAGGAGATGATGATCGTGAGGGAGCACAGGAAAGAGGTGAGAGCGGTGGAATGCGGTAATGGAGGAGTAGGTGTGTGTTACAGTGTGGTGGGTTGGGGTGGGGTGGGGTGCAGTGAGTGGTAACCACTTGAAGCAGCTGAGGCGAACACTGAAGATGCTGGAGGAGGAGAGATGATCGTGAGGGAGCACAGGAAGGAGGTGAGAGCGGTGGAGTGCGTTATTCATTGGAAGAGTGCGTGTGTGTTATGGTGCAGTGCAGTGTGGTGTAATGTGGTGCAGTGAGTGGTAACCACTCGAAGCAGCTGAGGTGGGCGCTGAAGATGCTGGAAGAGGAGACGATGATTGTGCGCGAGCACAGGAAGGAGGTTGGCTGCGGTCTTGATTTTCTTTGGAGGAGTACTTATGTGTTTCGGTGTGGTTTGGTGTGGTGAGTGGTAAGTAATCACTTGAAGTGCTGAGCTGTGCAGAGCAGTAGAGTAGACAAGAAGTGTGAGTAGAGTAGCTTCCTGTGTGCGTTCGTGTTGATATATCATCCCTCTTCTCCTCTCCCTCAACGTTTACCCAATACCCCATCCTCGTCTTCCTATGCAGAACACGAGAGCAGCAAAGAAACAGAAGCAGGAGGGGGAGGAGGGGAAGGAAGGGGAGGGCGAAGGCGAGGGGTCGAAATGGGAAGGGAAGCCAGGGCAGAAGGCGAAGCAGCACTCCCACTCCTACTGCTGCCTGCACTACCCCCAGGTGGGTATTTTGCATGTAACAGCTTTTCTTACAAGCCTGATTGTTATCGAAACGGGAAGGGAAGCCGGGAAAAAAGCCGAAGCAGCACTCCTACTCCTACTGCTGCCTGCACTACCCCCAGGTGGGTATTTTGCATGTAACAGCTTTTCTTACAAGCCTGATTGTTATCGAAACGGGAAGGGAAGCCGTGAAAAAAGCCGAAGCAGCACTCCTACTCCTACTGCTGCCTGCACTACCACCAGGAGCGTATTGTAAGATCCTTTCTTACATACATCACTCTCCACTTGCGCATATGACATTCCGAGTGTCTGCAAATGTGGCAGATGTACAAACATTGAGCGGTACTGCATGCATCGAGAAACTTTTGGGAATTCTCAAAAGTCACTTGCGTTTATGACATTCTGAATGTTTGCAAAGTTGGCAGATTAACAAACATTGGGTGGTACCGTACTGCATGCATCGAGAAAAGACAGACATCAGTCAAGAACGGGCTAAACACATGGATTCTGTTCTGGGGAAAGTTGTCAACAAGTTTTGAGGCGCCTCAGATGGTGGCAGGTTTTACAACATTGTGCAATGCCACGTGCATCATCAGGCAAAGACAGACAGCAGTCAAGAACAAGCCAAGCACACGATTCCGGGTAAATGAATGCTTGTGCAGTATCGCGTCCACCGGGCAAAGAAAGGGGTTTGTCTAGAATTTAAAAAAATCCGGGTTTTATTTAGAATTCTAAAAACAAAACAAGTGGGTATATGGATCGTTGTGTGGTATCGCGTCCACTGGGCAAAGCAAGTGATAGAAGATGAGAGGTGAACACCCAACGGAGCCTCTGTCTGTTCCTCCCATCCATTTACCTTCTGTCTGTACCCCATCCTGCCAGATCTATGACGTTGTGAGGTACCGGATACACCAGGCGAAGAAGGCAGGTCATGTACCTGCTGTGCCCGGCACATTGACCGTCCTCCTGCTCCTCTCCTCCCGCTTGCATGCCACTTGCATGGCTCTTGGACCCCAACATTCCAGATCTACGACGTGGTGAGGTACCGCATTCACCGGGCTAAGAAAGCGATAAAGGACGAGCTGGACAGCCGCAAGGAGGTCATGTACCTGCTGTGCCCCAACCCGCACTGCAAGGCCCGGTGAGTGTCTCTCCCTCCCTGCTGCGCCCACCGTTGCTGCTGCTCCGTTGTGTGCTGTTTGGTAGGGTGCCCCACTGTGCCTTGAGACAGTGTTTGGTGGGGTTTCCCACCTTCTTGAATCTCACTGCTCGACGGCAAGGAGGTCATGTACCTGCTGTGCCCCAACCCGCACTGCAAGGCCAGGTGGGGTGTGTTTCATTGCTCTCCCCATTGCTGTTGCTCCACTGTGAGCTGTTTGGATGAGAGCTGGACAGTCGCAAGGTTGTCATGTCATGTACCTGCTGTTCTGTGCCCAAGCCCACACTGCAAGGCCAGGTGGGTGGGGAGAGGGAAGGGGGGAAGGGGTTGGGGTAAGGGGAGGGGAAGGGGACTGAGAAGGGCAGTCAGTATGGAGAGGTGGGGAGAGGGGGAAAGAGTGATTTGGTTGACCCTATGTGTCTGTCTGTCTATTCCCCCTTCCTCTCCATACCTGTCAGGTACTCCACACTTGATACAGACAGATTAATCGACCCAGTGGACTTCAATCTCAAGTGCGAGCGCTGCCACTCAGAGCTGGAGGCCGAATCTGACATGCTGGGAGGTGGGGGAGGAGGTGGAGGTGGGGATGGGGAGGATAACACGCGGAAGAAGAAAAAGGAAGCGCTCCAAGACATGCTGGCTAGATTCGAGGTGAGTGGATGGTTGGGAAGGGAGAGAGGAAAAGCGGGGTGGTGAGATGGAGAGGAGAGTGGGAGTTGGAGGGGCGATGGGGAGGATAACACGCGGAAGAAGAAAAAGGAAGCGCTTCAAGACATGCTGGCTAGGTTCGAGGTGAGTGGATGGTCAGGAGGGAGGGAAGAAGATGGGGTATTGGGGTGGTGATGGGATGGGAAAATGGGGAGCAGGAATGGGAGGTGGGGATGGGGAGGATAACACGCGGAAGAAGAAGAAGGGGGCTCTTCAAGACATGCTGGCTAGATTTGAGGTGAGTGGGTGAGTGGTTGTGAAGGGAGGGAGGGAAAATACAAGCAACAATGGGGAGATGGGGCAGGGGAGAGGAAAAGGGGGATGGGGAGGACAACACGAGGAAGAAGAAGAAAGAAGCGCTTCAAGATATGTTGGCAAGACTCGAGGTGAGTGGATGGTTGTGAAGGGTGGGAAGATGGCGAGGTGGGAAAGGTGGGGAAGATGATGCGCGGAAGAAGCAGAATACGCAGGTGTCTCTTCAAAACGTCCTGGCAGCCTTGAGGTGAAGTAAAAAGGATCATATTTGGCATGAAACACGAACTGAACCCGAACCTGTTCCACCTGAGACCAGCTTGGATGTCTTTTCTGTCCACCCTTTGGCCCTTCTCCCCCACCCCCAGCGTCAGCTGAACTTCAGCTGCTGAAGCCACAAACTGAGCAAATAGTTGAAGTGAAGGACCTCACGCCGCCCTACTTCGGGTCTCTATCCGAGTGGGAGGCCAAGGCGTCGCCACCCCTGTTTCCATCCCCACGCCCTGCCTCCGCCCCTTCTCCTCCCCCCTTTCCAGCGTCAATTAAAGCCCCTGATGGAACAGATAGTGAAGGTGAAGGACCTCACACCCCGCTACTTCGGGTCTCTATCCGAGTGGGAGGCCAAGGTTTTGGTTTCCTTTACCCTCACTGTTCCCATCCGCATGCCCTGCCCTGTCCCATGCTCCTTCCCTACCCTTACTCCAGCGCCAATTAAAGCCCCTGATGGAACAAATCGTGAAGGTGAAGGACCTCACGCCGCCCTACTTCGGGTCTCTGTCCGAGTGGGAGGCCAAGGCGTCGCCACTCCTGTTCCCATCCCTTTGCCCTGCCCTGCTCCCTGCTCCCTCCTCCCCTCCGCCTCACCCCTTTCCAGCGCCAGTTAAAGCCTCTGATGGAGCAGATAGTGAAAGTGAAGGACCTCACGCCGCCCTACTTCGGGTCTCTGTCCGAGTGGGAGGCCAAGGCGTCGCCAGCACAGAGGGCAGCAGCAGTGGGAGGGGAGATTCCCAAGGCTCTTCCCCGATTGGCGGGGCCGGGAGGAGGGGGTGGAGCTGGGTCGACACCGCTTCCCTTCATGGGGGAAACAAGGGTACGTTTCTTTCACTTGTGTGGGTGGGATTGACAGAGTAAGAGTTCAAGCCTCCAAGGCTCAAGGCGTCGCCAGCACAGAGGCAGCAGCAGTGGGGGGGGAGATCCCCAAGGCTCTTCCAAGACTGGCTGGGCCGGGGGGAGGGGGTGGAGCTGGGTCCACTCCGCTTCCTTTCATGGGGGAGACACGGGTAGGTGGATAAGAGTGGTCAGCTGGTTAGGTGTAGCCGGCACAGAGGGCAGCAGCAGTGGGAGGGGAGATCCCCAAGGCTCTCCCCAGACTGGCTGGCCCGGGGGGAGGGGGTGGAGCTGGTTCAACTCTATGTTGGAAAAGTCGCGCCCAGCGTATTATACGCAAGCGTATATACGCTTGCGTATAATACGGGATGCGCAGAATGGGTGACTCAAGAATACGTGAAAAATACGCTGCCCGGGCAGGTAAAACTTTTTTCCGGTCAGGCGGGACTAGAAACCTCATTAGTCGCACTCGCGGGAGTGCCAGTGCCAGTAGGGGGCGTCATCGTAGAGCTGCGAGGTGATCGAGAGAACTGGAGAAAGAGCATTACGACGTGACTGATGAGATGTTTTAGGGTTGGGAGGGATTACCTTTTTGTCCTCGATGAGAGGTGAGGTAGGCTGGTTGGAGACATTTGTGTAGCTGAGTTGGAGTTGCGGGGTAACGGACGGTGCAATGCGGTTGATTTGAATACCCCCTTGCCAAATTTGTGTGTTGGGTGGGGTTGACGAATTGTGATGTTGCGAACAATTTGATGTCGCGACGCATTTTCCAATTTCGTGCGCGAACTTTTTCTCTTTCTTTTTTTGGCTGGGCAGCCCGGATTTTTCCGAACGAATGTACGTGCGTATTGCGTACAGCGTATATTCGTCTACGTCTATACGCTGTACGCATGCCCAGGCTGGCGACTTTTCCAACATAGGTTCAACTCCCCTGCCCTTCATGGGCGAGACACGGGTACGTTTCACTTGCCTGTGTTCTTCAGCAATGGTGGCGGTTGTGCTTTTCTGAGTGGGAGTTGATTCTTTCAAGGCGTCGCCAGCACAGAGAGCAGCCGCAGTGGGGGGGAAGTTTCCCAAGGCTCTCCCCCGATTGGCTGGGCCGGGGGGAGGGGGTGGATCTGGGTCGACCCCCCTTCCTTTCATGGGGGAGACACGGGTAAGTGGATGGGAGGGACACAGGTGGGTGATTTAGAGCTGGCGGGGCCGGGGGGGGAGATCCCGAAGGCTCTTCCCCAATTGGCGGGGCCAGGGGGGGGGGTGGAGCTGGGTCCACTCCGCTTCCCTTCATGGGGGAGACACGGGTACGTTTCTTTCACTTGTGTGGCTGGGATTCACAGAGTAAGAGTTGAAGCCTCTTGCCTCTAAGCCTTAAGGCGTCGCAGGCACAAAGAGCAGCAACAGGGGGGGGGGGGGTTGGGAGATACCCAAGGCTCTCCCGAGACCGGCTGGCCCGGGGGGAGGGGGTGGAGCTGGGTCGACCCTGCTTCCCTTCATGGGGGAGACACGGGTAAGTGGATAAGAGTGATCAGCTGGTTAGGTGTAGCCAGCACAGAGAACAGCAGCAGTGGGGGGGGGAGATTCCCAAGGCTCTTCCGCGACTGGCGGGGCCAGGGGGAGGGGGAGCTGCTGGGTCGACCCCCCTTCCTTTCATGGGGGAGACACGGGTAAGTGGATGGGAGTGGTCAGCTGGTTAGGTGTATGTTTCTGAGTGGGTGGGAATGTGGGGGTTCAACTCAAGCCTTCCAAGGCGTCGCCAGCACAGAGGGCAGCAGCAGTAGGAGGGGAGATTCCCGAGTTGATTTCTGAGTCGACTCAAAAATCAACCCAAGGCTCTTCCACGGTTGGCGGGGCTGAGGGGAGGGGGGGTAGTTGGGTCACCGCCACTTCCTTCATGGGTGAGACAAGGGTAAGTGGATAGGAGGCCTGCATAATAGTGAGTGGGTTTTGCTTTTCGAAGGGGAAGGGGGAGGGGAAGGGGCGTTGACCAAGCCAGCAGAAATCAACGCCCTCTCGAAGGGCTTTTTTCAAATGGGCCATACGAGAGGGCATGGTGCTGACTGCTGCGCAGAGAGGAAATGGTGCTGACTGCTGCGCAGAGAGGAAATGGTGCTGACTGAATCACTGAATCTCTACTACCCCTGTCTCCCATGCCCCACGCACCCCATGCACACATCCCATGCACACATCCCATGCACGCATCCCATGCACGCACCCCATGCACGCATCCCATGCACGCACCCCATGCACGCACCCCCAATATACAGGTGGAGTTTTCGATTGGAGGGGAGGACGTGGGTGCTGCTGCTGGTGGGGCAGCGGGAGGAGGAGGAGGAGGGGGAGGAGAAGGGGCGCTGACAAAACCAGCAGAAATGAAAGTTATTCCCAAGTGGGCGATACGAGAGGGCATGGTGCTGACTGCTGCGCAGAGGGGGACTGGTGCCTGTGCTGGTGCCGATATTAAAGCCCTTGTTCCCTTTGCCCCACCCACCCCATGCTCCCCCAAACACAGGTGGAGGTTTCGATTGGAGGGGAGGACGTAACTGCTGGTGGTGGTGAGGCGGCAGGGGGAGGGGGAGGGGAAGGGGCATTGACCAAGCCAGCAGAAATGAAAGTCATTCCCAAGTGGGCCATACGGGAGGGCATGGTGCTCACTGCTGCGCAGAGAGGGGAGGTGGAGGAGGAGAAAGCGGGGGGTGAAGGGGAGGGCGGGGAGGGGGGAGCAGGGGAAGGGGGTGGGGGAGCAGGGGAGGGCGCGGCGGGTGGAATGTCTGCAGAGGAAGAGGCAGAGCAGCAGAGACTACAGGTAAGCTTTGGTATATACAAATAAATGTATTTCTTACACATACACACATACGCATACAAACATAAATGTATATATGAATACAAATATAAGTATAAATGTAAATATACCTATAATTTTACTTTTAATTTTAAATATAATTAAACATATATATATATATATATTAATTTAGAAGTATAAATATATTATAAATGAATATATCATTCACCCAAACGTGAAGCACGTGTCACTCCACCCTTCTATCATGGAGCATGCAAGGCCTACTATGCTGCATTGCTGCAGCAATTAGGATATCCGTCCCAACCTATCCCTCAATCACAATATGCCCCACCCCCCTGTTCCCTCGCCCTCGTATGATCAGGAATATTACAAGGCTTACTATGCCGCGTTGCTACAGCAGCAACAGTTGTATCCGTCCCAACGTATTCCCCAACTTCAACCTGTTTCTCTCCTCACTTTCCCCCACCCTCATATCATCAGGAATACTACAAGGCATATTATGCAGCATTGCCCCAACAGCAACAGGTGTATCCGCCCCAACGTATTCCCCAACTTCAACCTGTTTCTCTCCTCACTTTCCCCCACCCTCATATCCACCAGGAATACTACAAGGCATGTTATGCAGCATTGCTACAACAGCAACAAGCACAAGCAGCGGCAGCTGCAGCAGGGGGAGCTGATACCACTGCCCCTACTGCTGCTGCTACCGACTTTAACCTATCCCTCCTCATTTTTCCCCACCCTTGTATCACCAGGAATATTACAAGGCATATTATGCCGCATTGCTACAACAGCAACAAGCACAAGCAGCTGCAGCAGCAGGCGGAACGGATACTACTACTGCTGCTGCTACCGTCACTGCCACAGCTACAGCTGCTGCTCCTGCTGTCGCTCCTGCTGACGAAGCAGAAGCAGCAGCAGGGGAGGGAGATGAGGAGGAGGATGTTACATGGGAGGAGGGGGACGCAGGAGTATATGCCACGCCTCCTGCTCCTGCTACTGCTCTCCCTTTCAACACGAGTCAAGCCCTCCCCACTACGCCTATAGCAGCAGCAATACAGGAGGAGGATGAGGAGGCGGATTATGAGTGGGAGGATGGGGATGGGGTGGATGGTGGGGTGGGAGGGAGTGGAGGGGAGGTTGGAGGGGACGGGGGCGGGGGAGGGGTGAGTGGAGGGGTGGGGAGTGGGGGTGGAACAGGGGATGGGGCTGGTGTTGCGGTTACCCCGGAGCAGGTGGGGGTAGGAGAGGCTGAGGGTGATGATGAGGAGGATATTGAATGGGATGGGTGATAGAATGGGACTACCTACTAGTTGCTTTGCTACAGTATGCAGTAGTACCTTATGGTCTAGGAGATGTGTACAATAATACGGTGACACCTGGTTGGACAGCCTTACTGTAACAACACCTGGGTGAGGGGGGGGGGGGGGGGGGGGGGGGGGGGGGGGGTTTCTGGTCTGGTCTGGTTGCATCTTCAGTCTGTATCAGACGCACGATGGGCTGACTTGAATGAGAAATGTTAGCTGGTCTTACCATAAGGCAATTTTGGCTGTTGGCTCAGAATGGTAGCTACCGGCTCTCATGACGTTCTCGCACGTGGCAACGTACCGTCATCGCCCGGATATAAGACATATATGTCTTATCTCGTACACGGGAAAAAATGCTTGAGTTATCTTATAAACGGGACGCTTTAGGGTGTCTTATAAATCTTATACCGTATCGCCCCGGATATAAGCGCCGTCCAATTAAAGGCGCCGGCGCTTCTATCTGGAGCATGGCGCTTATGGCCGGAACTCGATTATAAGCGCCCCCCCTGTGAAACCCTGATTTATTATAAGCGCATCCATAATATTATGTTTCAATCCTGATTAAAGCGGTAACGAGTTTTGAATTTCAAGCGAGTCAGCACCCATTTTCAGTTTGTTTGACTTTCGCGGTCCTGACTGCTTTCGCGTCCAGTCAGGATGAGGTGGCAAGCTGGCAAATTGACGTGTCAAAATCTCTGTGCACTGTGCAGCGTCAGAGAATCGCCCTCACGCGATTCAGATTCTGGACGCTTTAAAATATCGACTCGATTGAACTACCGAGACTGAAATGTGTACATTTTGATGCGTTTAAGTTGTATATCTGTACTTGTCATTATATAAGCGCCGGCGCTTATGGCCGTGACTCAATTACAAGCGCCCCCCCCTAAAAAAACCGGTTTTATTATAAGCGCACATGCGCCTATATCCGGGGTTATACGGTAAATGGAAACTTTTTAAACTACTTAGAAATATTTTCCGTACTTCTTGAAAAAGAGTTCCTCATAATGAGTGTGGATGTTGCGAAGGTGCCACTTCGGCAACCACTGCCCGGGACGCCACGTCATGGAGAACACCTGCAGAGGCAAATTTGGTAGGTCCTGGGTCAGCGCGTGGAGAAATTCGCGCTTCGCAAGGGTAAAAATGTACGCGTTATTTCAACTTTCGCTATAATATATTGAAGTTTCGATTATAAGACATATATGTCTTATCTCGTACACACAAATAGGTGTCTTATAATGAGGCTAGCCTGTTTATAAGAGACACCCGTATAGTAGACAACCCCTGTCTACTATTCAACACTGTCTTATATCCGGGCGTTTACGGTATGTGATGAGTTGAAGTTTGGTGGTGCTTCTGCTGCGCAACAAAGTGACTCATTATGTGCACTGGCTTTGGCTATTACAAATACGGAAAGAAACACAAGCTTTGCATTTCTTGAGAACAGGTACAAGAGGATCCAGGCAATTAAAGCCCGCTCTTTGCTGTACCCAGCACGAGTGGCTTAGAGGGCAGCTTATCCCGATCATGTGCCTCGGAATAATCAATATTCCGCCCGATCGGGCAGATGGCGAAAGGATTCAGGGCGTTCGGGCTGCAGAAAAACTTTTTGCGGATGTGAACCATGTTCACAGTGCTGGCGATCCCGGGCAGCTGGAAAACTTCCTTGGTGTAGTTGAAAAGATTGGAGTACTCCTGAATCATCCTCTTATTACAGTTAAAGTGCCCATAATACACCTGGGAAATTGGGGAACATGCAACACCAGACAGAAACACCCAGGTATGGTAAGAAAATGAGAATATGTGGGAAGAAGCAGACTGGGGATGGAATCAGCAACATAGCGAATATAGAAAGCAGCCTTGAGAATGGAGAAAGCAGCGTGGGGTGTGAAAGAATCAAATCTACAGCCGTACCTCATCAAATCTAATCAGATCCACAAACAGACGAATATCTGCCTCTGTGAAGGTGTCTCCCGCCATGTAGCGCTGCTGTGAGAGAATGTCCTCACAGCGATCCAAGGCTGAGAAGAGGGTGGCTACGGCCTGGAGTGGGAGAGACAGGGACAGGGCAGAAGGAGAGAGAGGACAGGGGAACAGGAAGGGTGGGTGAGCCTCTGTGAAGGCCTCTCCTGCCATGTAGCGCTGCTGTGAGAGAATATCCTCACAGCGATCCAAGGCTGAGAAGAGGGTGGCTCGGCCTGGGTGTGGGAGTAGATGGGGAAAGGAGAGAAGGCGAGATGAGGAGAGGGGAGAATGTGCGTCAGCCGCTGCGCCCACAAGAGTGGGCGCAGGCAAGAGTGGGCGCAGGGGAGCCGCTGTTTTTCCAAGAACACTCTCACCTCATCCCCACCCATTCATCCCAGAACATCATAGGCTGCTTGCTCCTTGGCAAATCCACTATTCAATTACGCCGCTGTTGATGGCAGGGCCAACCCACTCGTTCACCCCGTCAATAGCAAGCACCCACCTTCCCTTCCCATCAATCGCAGCACCGTTCCCAACCCATTCTCACCACATCATGAGCCGCTTGCTCCTTGGCGAATCCGCACTTGAACACGCCGCTGTTGATGGCCGGGCCAACCCACTCCCCTATCCCTTACCCCCTATGCCAGCACCCGCCAATCCCTTACCGCATCATAAGCTGCTTGCTCCTTGGCGAATCCGCATTTGAACACGCCGCTGTTGATCGGCGGGCCAACCCACTCGTTCACCCCGTCAATAGCCCCCCGCATCGCCGCAGGGTAAAGGTCCACGTGGGGGTTGGCGGCGACGGCGTTAAATTCCGAGTTGAGCATTCTCATGATCTCCGCACTCTCGTTGTTCACAATCGTGCGGGTCTGCTTGTCCAGCAAGATCTGCAACGGTCAAAAGCAGGGAGGGTAACAGTGGAGGTCAGTGGAGGTTAGAGCGGTGAATGTTGAGCATTTGCATGATCTCTGCACTCTCATTGTTCACAATAGTTCGTGTCTGCTTGTCCAAGAGAATCTGTGACAGGAGGTCAAGCAAATGAACGGAACGGTAGAAACCAGGGAGGGAAACAGAGGTCAGTAGAGGTCCACGTGGGGGTTAGCGGTTTGTGAAAGGTGATCTGGGATGGGTTAAAAAGTGGATTAGATGAACGTTATTGCCTTGATTGTAACTATTATGGTATTAAGTTTCTGGTTGTTCCAATAAGGATCTGAACAAAGAGCATATGACATGCGTATGCAAGTGCAACTTTTATTTATCCGGTGTACTGTACTGTACATACCGGCACTGAGAAGGTCTTGTACGTGGGATCCAATTTCTCGTAGATATTGCGGACGAAGCGAGCACCAAAGATCGGGTCGGGCTGCGCCCCCGGCTCCTCCGCGTCCCCCTCCGCGGAACGAAAGCCCTATCCGTAATGCCATTTGAAGCGCTCAAAGATCGTTTGTTTTGTAACATTTGATGTATGTTGTACATACCGGCACAGAAAAGGTCTTGTATGAAGGGTCTATTTTCTCGTAGATATCGCGGACGAAGCGAGCGCCGAAAATCGGATCAGGTTGTGCCCCTGGCTCCTCCGCGTCGCCCTCCGATGAAGGAAACCCCCATCCGTAATGATCCTCCCCCTCGCGCGTTCGCACCCACGTTGGGTTCACCACCTGCCACGTCAGCAGGGATGGAGTGGTGAGGCTGTACTCTGTATAAGGCTGCAGCGTTTGACAACGCCATGGGATTAGCGGCACAGTGATGTTTGTAAACTATGTGCTTACAGTCACGGAAATGGGCATCGTCGAGTCCTTCGAGCTTGAGCGGGGATTAGCAACACAACCGTCCTTGTAAAGAATATGACTATACCGGGTACTGCTTACAGTGACGGAGATGGCGTCGTCGAGTCCTTTAAGCTTGAGCGCCATGAGGCACCGCGACGCCCAGGGGCAGGCGTAGCTCACGTACAGGTGGTACCTGGGGGCGGTCGGTATGGTGCAGAGGATAGGACCATGGTTAGCGGGGGAACGACAAAGCACCAACCAGGCACGCTCAGGGACAGGCGTAGCTCACGTACGTGGTACCTGGGGAAGGTCGGTACGGTGCAGAGGGAGGGAGGGGGGAATAATAGTTAGCGGGGGAATGACAGAGCAGAGCAGAGCAAAAACCAGGAAAGCTCAGGGGCAGGCGTAGCTCACGTACAGGTGATACCTGGGAAAGGTTGGGGGAGGGGGAAGTGGGGAAGGGGGAGGGGGGAGGGGGGCCCCGGGACAGTTGATACAGCAAGGAGGGAGGGAGAGGGGGGAGGGGCGGCGCCTAATAGAAAGCAAGGGAGAGGGGAACTTGATACAGCGCCGTACCTTCCACTCACCTACAAGCAATGCCTTCCGCCGTACCTTCCGCTTTCCGCGGGGAAGCCGCTGGAGCCGTCCGCCGTCACATGCTGGCGGAACGGAACCGCTGCCGGCGCGGAAGGCGGAGCGCTTGCTCCGGCGGAGGCCGCGGCGGCAGTCGCGGTGGGCGGCATGATTCTGGCTGCGGCGGCTAGAGATCGGTTGACGGTTCGACTGGAGGCTTGTTTTGGAAACGTGCGCGCTACTACCGAGGACGTAGTGTATTGAGTAATAGAGTGGTTGCTGCCAAGAAAAGTGGAAGGTAGGCGAGAGAACGGGGAGGAGACGAGGAGTGTGGGTGAGTTTGGGAGGACTGCGAGACGGTGTGCGCACGACTGAAGGAGCACCAGCGGCATTAACGCTGCTCTGCCTACTTCTAAGGTGATCTTCGCTAACGCTCGGGAGGTGATCTGCTGTGTTTCGCTGCTCCGCGCTGCGATTCTCTGCGCGATGCGCGGGTCTACCTTTCGCTTGGCGGTGGTGCTAGTGGGGCAAACCAGCTAGAGATGCTAAAGAGGGACGCTCGGGATACTCAGAGTCAAGGATCGTTTAAATAGCTGCGTCGTGTCCTGGAACGTGTCGCGCTGGAGGTCCCCTCGATCCCTCCGCCAAGCCCGGATCTCCCATCGTTTATTTCTTTCAACCTGCCCGGATGCGCAGCAGATCGCTAAAAGTTTTACAGGACCGACCCTCGCTGAAACAGTACGCGTGAAAAGCTACGCACCCTTGGGAGTAGGGAGGTATTGCCGCATAGTTGTGGTTGCTAGCCTTGCATGCCGCACGGAATGCGTTGCTGCCCGCCGAAAGAAAGGAAGGTCTCATCGCAAACACAGAACCAGCCACCCGACCAATCATGGAGCAAAGACGTGGATTTTAAGTCTGACAGACGTCGAACGCTCGAAGGTCTGAAGGCTCGAAGACTTGTCGCAATTGGGGAGTCTATGCCACGCTGGCAATGCGATCAGCTCGGATCGCGCTAGGTAGGTGAGTTTAGTTTCTTCCGCAGCTTCGTAGGTTTAGCGAAGGAGCGAGCGAAATTGCGTAAGACCAGGCTTGAACTCTTTACAGATAGCTCCGTCTACAAATAAGACGACCGCAGTCCATCTAAAAGAGCGCCGTTACTAGTGAATTGCTTCCTCCCCTTCGATATGAACAGACATGATCTATCGAACGAGTGCGTCCCCTATACGAAGAGAATTGGTACAGTTCAGAGATTCGAGAAACAAGACGTACAGCAGTTCCAAGAAGCTACAAAATTATGTGCACCTTCTCGGAATTGTCCCTCCCTTCCTCGGGTGACTCGAGAACATGTAGCCATGCGAAGGTGGTTACACACATTTACCCACATTTATCCACACATCCCACCCGCCAACGAAGAACGTTGTATTTCGCCTAGCTCACAAGTTCCTCGCACCTTAGAATTCTCTTCGCGCATTTCGTACAAGCCATACTTTCATCCATTTCTCATCACCTGCAAATCCAGCAGACATAAACTCGCTTCGCGGCAGATTATCTGCCATGCATTCTGATTCCTTATTTTGCTACACTTTTTGCGGCTAGTCTCCTCTTCTCGCTTCTCGCACTGCTTCAGCTTCACCTTTTCTCCTCGTGGTCCTGGTTCTCATCGTCTTCGTCGTGACAGTCTCTCAGTAATTCCCTGACAGAACAGGCAGGAAGCGCGGGTAAGGCTAGTGGCAAGATCGAGTTTCTTTTCCTTCTTCGTCTTTCCTTCTCTCCTGAGCAATAGCGTAAACCAGCCGAAACCATCCATGGCGGCTGTTGCGTCGTCAGCCCTTCGTCTGCCGCTGTCCGCGCGTCTCGATGTCTACGTCACGGTTATGAGTCTTGCTCAACGCCGCTTTTCGCCTTCGCCTAATTTTCCTAGTACTTTTGCTACCGCCTCTGAACCCTGCCGCCTCCAGCAGCAGTTTCGATCGAGTACAAAGAGCGTGTGTAACTCGACGGTCCCTCCAGCTCCAAGATTTGCGAAATTTACGAAACTCGCGAGTGACGGCCAGGCCGCAAACGACTCAACCAGTTTTCTCTTCCAACAATCCTTGCTCCCGCAATTGCCGCGCCTGCCGAAGCAGCAGCACCAGCCTGCTAGTCGTCGCTTGTTCCTTCGACAAGCCGTCGCGGCGACTGCGAGAACCTCTTCTGATCCGGTCTCCACGTCAGCAGATCCCGCCACGTCAGCGGATCCCGCCACGTCAGCAGCAGCGCCCGCCATGGTGGTGACGGCGATTCAGGAGACGAGCGCGGACGGCGCGTACAAGCGCACGCCCTCCGCCTTCCGCAGCGTCATCACCGCGGATGAATCGAGCGGTTTCCCCGCCGTCGCAGGCAGGTACGCTCGTACGGGTGTTTTAAAAAATTGAAAAGTAAATAGGTAGTTTATAGCGCGGACGGCGCGTTCAGGTGGTGCATGCCCTCCGCCTTCCGCAGCCTCATGGTTCACCGCCGATGGTTCCAGCAGTTTCCGTGCCGTCGCCGTTCTTTTTTTTATATATATAAGAATTAGATGGATGGCTTATAACGCGAGCTACGCCTGTTCCAGTGCACCGTATCCACTCACCCTTGTTGCTCTCGTCTCTCTCATCCATCCATATCCACCGCCCCCAGGTACCACCTGTACGTGAGCTACGCGTGCCCCTGGGCGTGTCGCTGCCTCATGGCGCTCAAGCTTAAGGGGCTCGAGGACGCTATCTCCGTCACTGTAAGCAGTACTCGCTATAGACACTTCCGCTATAAGCATTACAGTGCCTCATGGTGCTCAAACTCAAGGCGCTCGAGAATGGTGGCTGTCTCCGTGACTTGACTTTTGAGGCGCCTCAAACAGAGGCGCCTCTAAGGCTCGACCTCCATCTCTGTGGCTCGTCACAGTGGTGACTCTCACTCAAGTCTCGACTACTCGACAACTCTAAGCACTTCTCCTTTTCGCATTCCCCGCTTTTGCTCCCACTCGTTCATTCATGCGCCTTTCTGTCCCTCACTGCTCCCATTCTCCTCCTCTCTCCCACTCCTCACAGGTGGTGGAACCCGTGTGGAAACGCACAAGGGAGAGCGACGACAACGTTGGCTCGCAGTTCGTGGCGACATTCATTCCCCTCTCCCTTGCCCTCATTCTCCCCCAACCCTACTCTTCAGGTGCTGGAACATGTTTGGAAGCGCACAAGGGAGGGGGACGACAACGTGAAGCACGAGGGAAGGGACGCGAAGGTGGCAGAGGCAGAGAGCGACCCTCAGTTTTCCACCATAATCCAACTCTCGTCCCTGCTCTATCCCTCTGCTGCCCTCTTACACTCTCATCACAGGTCGTGGAACCGGTGTGGAAGAGCACGAGGGAAGGCGACGACCACATGGGATGGAAGTTTGTCGCGCCGGGAGGGGAGGCGGAGGTGGCAGGGGCAGCGACACTCATTCCCCCGTCCCCTGCCCTCATTCCCCCCCTACCCTACTCACCTACTCAGGTGGTAGAGCCGGTATGGAAGCGCACGAGGGAAGGGGACGACCACGTGGGCTGGCAGTTCGTGGCGCCGGGAGGCGAGGCGGAGGTGGCAGGGGCAGAGACCGACCCTCATTCCCCCTCCCCTCACCCCGCTGCTTCTTTCTCTCCTCTCAGGTGGTGGAACCTGTGTGGAAGCGCACGAGGGAGGGGACGACCACGTGGGCTGGCAGTTCGTGGCGCCGGGAGGCGAGGCGGAGGTGGCAGGGGCAGAGAGCGACCCTTTGAATGGCGCGTTCTTCCTGAGGGACGTGTATGAGAAGGTGGACCCGCATGCAGTCAAGTTCATTGTCCCTGTGAGTGGTGAGAATGGGAGTGACTGGGTGTGACTGGGTGTGACTGGGTGTGACTGGGTGTGGCTGGGTGTGGCTGGGAGAGGTGCACCCCTGTGCTGCCAAGTTCATTGTGCCTGTGAGTGGTGCGAGTGGGAGTGCGAGTGGGAGTGCGAGTGTGAGGGAATGCGAGTTAGAGGGTGCGTGGGATTGCATTGTGAGTTCCTGAGAATGCTCATTGCACAAACTTTCTCTTCCTGCTTCATGCTCTCCTGTTCCCCGTTTCAGGTGCTGTGGGACAAGCAGACAGGCACCATAGTGAACAACGAGAGTGCGGAGATCGTGCGAATGCTCAACTCAGAGTTCAACGCCATTGCCAAGAACCCTCAGGTGAGCCTACCCACCAGTGCCAGGTGAATCCAGCAGTGCCAGGTGAATCCAGCAGTGCCAGGTGAATCCAGCAGTGCCAGGTGAATCCAGCAGTGCCAGGTGAATCCAGCAGTGCCAGGTGAATCCAGCAGTGCCAGGTGAATCCAGCAGTGGCAGGTGAATCCAGCAGTGCCAGGTGAATCCAGCAGTGCCAGGTGAATCCAGCAGTGCCAGGTGAATCCAGCAGTGCCAGGCGAATCCAGCAGTGCCAGGTGAATCCAGCAGTGCCAGGTGGTTCCAGCGTGTCACCAGCCACGCCCCATTCTCTTCCCTTCCGCTTCCCCTTTTTCATCCTCATCCTCTTCCCCTTCCCCTTTCCTCTTCCCTAGGTGAACATTTACCCGCCCCATCTGCAAGCCACTATAGATGAGGCGAAGGAGGGGGTGTATCCTGCAATCAACAACGGCGTCCCTCTTCCTTTCACCCTTCCCACTCGCGCCTTTCGGTCACCACTCCTCCTCAAGTCGACCTCTACCCGCCCCACCTGCGAGCAGCAATCGACGAGGTGAACGAGTGGGTGTATCCCGTAATTTGCAACCAGCCATGCCCCCATGCTCTTCCCTTCCGCTCCCCCTTCCCCATCCTCTCCCCTTCCCCCTGCCCCTTCCTCAGGTGGACCTGTACCCGCCCCACCTGCGAGCAGCAATAGACGAGGTGAACGAGTGGGTGTATCCTGCAATCAACAACGGCGTCTACCGCTGCGGCTTCGCCAAAAAGCAAGGCCCATACGAAGAGGTGGGACTCTGCTTTCTTTCTTCTATGTGCATGGTTTCTCTTTCCTGGTACACTTTCAGTTTCATCACTCCATATCCTACCCCTTGAACAAGTTTGATGTTATTCCCCATATAAAACCAATTCCTTGTACAATACTTCTCAGAAATGGGATGATTGTGGTACATCATGGTTCATTGTATCTTCTGTTTTTGAGACGTCTCAAAAAATGTATCCTCTGTATGAATTCCTCCTGTGTTTCCAATACCAGGCATTCACATTAACATTCAATCTCTGCTTGCTCCCGCTTTATCTCCCAACCCACTCCCAGGCGTTCAAGGAGCTCTTTGCTGCTCTGGATCGCTGTGAGGACATTCTTTCAAAGCAGCGCTACATGGCAAGAGACACATTCACAGAGGCTGACATTCGGCTGTTCGTCACACTCATTCGATTCGACGAGGTACGCCTTATAACTTGTAAACCCCTCAGGCTGTTGGTTGTTAACTTGAATTTCCAACTCTCTTGCCAGTCCTGCAATTTTTCCAGGACTTTCTAAAGTTGGTCTGGCATTCACACACACACACAGACACACGCGCGTGCACACACACACACACACACACACACACACACACACACACACACACACACAACCCACGCACTTTTACACCCCACACGCTCGCACCCTTGTTCCTCCAGGTGTACGTGGTTCATTTCAAGTGTAACCGCAATTTCATCCGCGAGTTCCCCAACCTCTTCAACTACACCAAGGAAATTTACCAGCTGCCCGGAATTGCCTCTACAGTGAACATGGGGCATATCAAGGCGCACTATTTCCGAAGCCATCCTTCTATCAACCCCTTCGGCATAATCCCTATGGGTCAGGGTACCGATTACAGTGCTCCTCATGATAGGGATAGGTTGCCTGGTGTTGCTCTGCCTTGTGGGAAGGAGTGAGGAAGAGAATTCATGTAGAGTACCATGATAATGGTACGGTATTATCCATTGATCCAGTGCACAGTCAGTGCGTATCAAGGTGCACGATTTCCGAAGCCACCCGTCCATCAACCCCTTTGGCATCATTTCCATGGGCCAGGGCACTGATTACAGTGCGCCTCATGATAGGGAATAGGCTGCACAGTGTTGCTCTGCCTTCTGGGAAAGAGTGAGGGAGTGGGGAGATCGATTGTAAGCCAATGTATGTGCCATAACTAGTGCAATTTTGTTCCCTAGTAATGTGCCCCTGCGTGCTTTGTGTTGGGCTGAGAAAAGCCCTTAGGATCTTTTGCAGGGGTAAACTCTGGTAGGAACTATGTAATAGCGGAAGCTTTAGTGAAGAGGTTTGAACCACCTTGCGCTGGTATGTGAGGGCAAAGTAGATTGATTATTACAAAGAGGTACATGTCAAATGTTGTAGCCTATAGTGAGGTTTGTCTTAGGGGGTACAAAACTTAGGGTTAGCTATATGTACCCCAACCAACATCAATGCATCATTCATTCCTCATTTTGACATGGTATCAGTTAGGTTAGGATCCTGTGGGATCCCGTTTCTCCGTTCTCCGATCGTACCACCCGAGCCTGATCCTAGCTCTCGTTTCGCCCGTCTTGCCCGAGCCTAGTGCCGGCCCGATCTAGTCCCGTTCGTTCGTTACCGCTCGTTCTTCCTCCCGATCTAGCGTAGCCCGATCTAGCGTACCGCTGCCGGTCGCGCTGCGCTTTCCCCCCCTGATCCCCGTCGAGCCGCGCTTCCCCCCGCTGCCCGTCGACCCGCGCTTCCCCCCGCTGCCCGTCGACCCGCGCTTCCCCCCGCTGCCCGTCGACCCGCGCTTCCCCCCGCTGCCCGTCGACCCGCGCTTCCCCCCGCTGCCCGTCGACCCGCGCTTCCCCCCGCTGCCCGTCGACCCGCGCTTCCCCCCGCTGCCCGTCGACCCGCGCTTCCCCCGCCGCCCGTCGACCCGCGCTTCCCCCCGCTGCCCGTCGACCCGCGCTTCCCCCCGCTGCCTGTCGACCCGCGTTTCCCCCTGCTGCCCGTCGATCCGTCGCCCTGGCCCGCGCCCCAGCCCGTCTCCCCAGCTCGCGCCCTAGCCCGTCGCCCTGGCTCGCGCCCTAGCCCGTCGCCCAGGCCCGGCGCCTTTGCCCTACCCGCGCGCCCGCCACACCTGACCTACCCGCCCGCTCTTGCCCGCTCTTCCTGCCCGTTCTCCCTTGCCGCTGCGCCCTGCTTTCCCTGCCAATTCCGTTTGCACACTATGGCGACCCCTCGCGTCCTTCGTTTCGATGCTGACGGTCGCCCGCTCGATTTCCCAGTCTGGCTTCTTCGCGCTCGCCGCCTGTTAGAGAGTCAGGTCCAGGCAGGCGAGACCCTCTGGGCGCACGCTACTGGTGCCCTACCTGCGCCCCCCGACCCTACGCCTTTAGGACCTGCCCCTGACGACGCCGCTAGAGCCCGCTTTGCCACTCAGCGAGCTGACCAGACGGCTTGGACGTCACGTGACGCTGCGGCCTGCATCGCGCTCAGCAGCCTCCTCCCTGAGTCTGAGGAGGTTCACTTCACTCAGGTTCGCACCGCTGCTGCGTACCTCACTGCGATTAAGGCCCGCTACTCTACTCCCGCTGCTGTCTCTCTTGGCCGCCTGTTCCTCCCGTTCCTGTTTCCTGACCTAGCGTCTTTTGAGCGCTCTGCTGACTTGATCGCTCACCTCCGCTCGCTCGACGCTAGTTACCGCGCTGCTTGCACTGAGGCACAGCTTGCACTGCTTCCTCCCCCTATGGCGATTACTATCTATTTCATCGCCACTAGCCTCCCTGACCGCCTTGCCTCCGTTCGCGACGCGCTTCTGCTGAAGCACCCTAGTGAGCTCACCGTCGAGGTCCTTGAGTCTGCACTCAAGGACGTCGAGAGCAACCTTCGCTCGGTAGCCGCTGCCTCTGGTGCTGTGCCCCCCCCACTCTTCCACGGGTGCACAGTCCCGCAGTTACCCACCTTTACTGCCTCACTTGCCACTGCCGCTACTGACGCGACTGCAGCTGCTGTTACGACTGCGTCGCGGTCCCGCGGTAGGAGTGGCAAGAAAGGCGGTTCTGGTGGTGGTAGTGGAGGTGGAGGCGGAGGTAGTGGAGGTGGCGTTGCGCCTGGCGGCGGTGGAGGTTCAGGGCCTGGAGAGGCGCCTCGTGCAGTGACTGGTGACTCCACTGCGCCTGCTGGTGGTGGCGACGCCCGAGTTCGTCAGTCGCCTCCTGTACTTCCTGCCCCGGTTGGTGGAGCAGCGGCGTGGTACCAGGCTCAGCGTCAGCAGCAGCTTCTGCAGCACCAGCAGCCCCTCTCCTCCCAGCAGCCTCAGCAGCAGCAGCGGCAGCAGCTGGCTCCAGGGTCGGGGCTGCGTCAGACCCAGCGCGGTGCTGCTTACACTCCCTGCACCTACCAGGTTCTGACAGGCCCTCGTCGTGGCCACCCTTGTGGCCGGTTTCACCCCCCTGGTCAGTGCTTTGCTCAGCTCACTGACACGGTTCGTTTGGTCTACGGGGTTGGTGCTCCTGCCCCTGACTGGCTGCCTCTTGTTCAGCGCTACGGCTCCGCTCTGTGGGGCATGTCTGCTGAGCAGTTAGTTGATCTGATTGGTACTCCCCATGCTATGTATGCTGTTGTTGACTCTAGTGTTTCTGACTCTGCTTACTCTGGTGTTGTTAGCTTAGGTGCTAGCCTTGCTCAGTTGCCTGTTGCTAGTGTAGGTTCTTGTGTAGACTCTAGTCCAGCGGCTACCTCAGAGGACGGTTCGCTGTCGTTCACGCTGGACTCTGGAGCTTCTCACTGCTTCTTTCGTGACAGCACGACACTTACGCCTCTTCCTGCGCCTGTTTCTGTGGCGCTGGCTGATCCCACTTCGGGACCAGTCACCGCGCGTCACACTACCACCTTGCCGTGTCCGGCTGCTCCTTCTGGGTCTCTCACTGGGTTTCACGTCCCCTCGTTCTCCCGGAACTTGGTGGGCGTGCGACCCCTCGTGAGTCAGCACGTGGGTGTGTGGTTTGAGCCTTCTGGAGAGACTGCGGTGTGTGTTGACGGGGACTCTTACCAGCCCCTCGCCACTTTTGCTGCTGAGCCGGGCTCCGGTCTCTACACTCTTCACACTGGCCCGCGCGCTCAGCAGCGACTGCAGCAGCAGCAGCAGCCGCAGCCACAGCCGCCCCTCCTGCCCCCGGCCCCTGTTTTGCCTCCCGTTCGAGTCCTCGCGTCTCACCAGGTTGCTCCGTCCCCCCAGGTAGCTGTGTCTTGTCAGGTTCCTCCGTCTAGTCCGGTCGCTGCGTCGTGCTCCTGTCGGTCGCTTGCCCACCCCACCGTTTTGTGGCACCACCGGCTGGGGCACCCTTCTCCTCCTCGTCTTCGCGCTATGTCTCGTCAGCGTCTTGTCTTAGGCCTCCCGCGTGTCTTGCCGTCGCTGCCGCCGTCCCTTGCACCACCGTGCGGTCCTTGCGTCGAGGGTAGGCTGCGCGCCACCCCTCACTCCTCCTCCCTTCGTCCGGCCACCGAGCCTTTTGAGACGCTGCACTTGGACGTCTGGGGCCCCTCTCCTCGCCCTGGCCCTGAGCGTGAGCGTTTCTTTTTGGTGGTCGTTGACGACTACTCCCGCTACACCACAGTGTTCCCCCTGGCGAGGAAGTCTGAGGTGACTTCTACGCTGATCAGGTGGTTACTTACCACCCAGGACACTCGTGGTCGTCGTGTCAGCTGTCTCCACTCCGACCGCGGGGGCGAGTTTCGCTCCGGCATTCTCGCTGGATTCTGTCGCGAACAGGGCATTCGTCAGTATTGGACGCTTCCGGAGTCCCCACAGCAGAATGGGGTTGCTGAGCGTCGCATAGGCCTGGTCATGGAGATTGCCCGCACCTCCTTGACTCACGCCCGTGCCCCCCATTTCCTGTGGCCATACGCGGTCAGGTACGCCGCGCACCAGCTGAACCTCTGGCCACGCGTCTCTCGGCCGGAGGCTTCACCGACCAGTCTTTGGACAGGGTCCCCTGGTGTCGCGTCGAGGTTTCGTGTCTGGGGGTGCTTGGCTCTTGTCCGCGACACCTCCGCGGACAAGCTCTCGCCTCGCGCCGTTCCTTGTGTCTTCCTTGGTTTCCCTGAGGACTCCTCTGACTTCACCTTTTACCACCCTCCCTCTCACCGGTTCTTTGACTCCCGTGACGTCCGTTTCGAGGAGTCCACCCCCTACTACGTCAGGTACCCCAGTCGAGGTCTCCCGGTCCCTCCCCCCCCTCTCTTCCTGACCGCCGCTCCCCCGCCTGCTCCCCCGGTACAGCCTCCCCCCCCTGGTCCAGCCCCGTCTGGTGTGTCTCAGGCTAGCCCTCCCCCTTCGGTAGCCCCCCCTGTACAGCCTCCCTCCCCACAGTCTTCCTCGCCGCCTCCTGCAGGTGCTCCCTCTCGAGAGGTTGGTCCTGCGACTGTCCCTGTACAGGTCTCTGGTTCTGGGGGTGCTGGAGTTGGAGCTGAGCCGCGGGTTGCAGAGGACTCTTGTCTTCCGGGGGCTGGTACTGGTCGTGCGGAGTCTGGGGGTGCTGGTGCGGAGTCTGGGGGTGCTGCGTCTGGGGGTGAGGGTGTCCCTTCGGTTTCTGGAGAGCCTGGGTCTGGAGCTGGTGTTGGTGCTGCCTCTGGGGGTGGTGTGCTTGGTGCTTCGGAGGTCGACTCTGGGGCTGCCGCTGCCCCGGACACTACTCCTTCCCCCCACCCCTACCCGACCAGGTTCCAGGCTCGTGTTCGCCGTGCTCGTGAGGAGCAGCTGGAGTTGGAGAGAGAGGAGAGAGAGTTGCAGCGGCTCGAGGAGCAGGAGCGACAGCAGCAGGAGCAGCAGCAGGGGCAGCAGCCGCTGGAGCAGCAGCAGCCGCAGCAGCAGCAGCAGCAGCTGCTGCCGTCTCCTCCTCCTGTCTCGGGTCTTCGGACCCTTGGTCTCCCCTCTCCCTCTCCTTCCTCCTCCCCCTCTCCTCCCGTCTCTGGTCCTCCGCTTCCTCCTCCTGACCCCTCTCCCGCTGTTTTCCCTCGTTCTCAGTCTTCGTTGTCTCCTCCTCCTTCTCAGACTTGGGCCTCTCGTCGCTCCCCTCGTGCTCGTCCCTCGTCTCTTGTTCCCTTCACTGACCTTCGTACAGCCTTCCTTTGTTCTCGTCCACCGCACGTACCGTCCTGTTCTCTCTCGTGTTCTCGCCTCTCTTGTTACCCACCCTCGTGCCTCTGTGTCCTCTGTGTCCGCTCTTACTGCCGCAGTCACTGAGTTTGCCTCTACCCGCCGCCTTGACTTCGCCACCGCTCTTGTGGCAGCTCCTCCTTCCAGTCCTCTGGCCGTCGGGGGTGTGTCTGCCCTTGGCTGTGACGCCCTAGAGGACAGGCAGTTTGAGCTAGAGTTCCTGGCCGCCGCTTCCCCTCATCTCTGTGCCATGCTCCTCGCCCCTGAGGGTGACCCCGACGCCCTTGACATTCCGACTCCTCGCACTTACGCTGAGGCAGTGTCAGGGCCTTGGGCCTCTCAGTGGAGAGCTGCCATGGACGCAGAGATGGCCTCCTACAGATCCACAGGCACCTACGTCGATGAGGTTCCCCCTCCGGGGGCGAACGTAGTCGACGGCATGTGGATCTACAGGGTGAAGCGGCCACCGGGATCTCCTCCGGTCTTCAAGGCGCGCTACGTGGCTAGAGGTTTCAGTCAGCGCGAGGGAGTTGACTTCTTTCAGACCTTCGCGCCCACCCCGAAGATGACCACTCTTCGGGTGTTACTACACGTAGCAGCACAGAGAGACTACGAGTTACACTCTCTCGACTTCTCTACTGCTTTCCTTCAGGGCAGTCTTCACGAGGAGGTCTGGTTGCGTCGTCCCTCTGCCTTCACTGGCTCTTTCCCTCCTGGGACCCAGTGGAGGCTGAGGCGACCGGTTTACGGACTTCGTCAGGCTCCTCGTGAGTGGCACGACACCCTGCGTTCTACCCTGTCTGACCTTGGGTTCCAGCCGTCTTCTGCTGACCCGTCGCTGTTCGTTCGTCGTGGCCCCACACCTTTCTTTGTTCTGGTCTACGTTGACGACCTTGTTTTCGCCACCCCTGACAGGGTTGCTTTGGCACACGTGAAGTCCGAACTGCAGAAGAGACACACCTGCACTGATCTTGGTGAGCTGCGCCACTACCTTGGCCTGCAGATCACCAGGGACAGAGCTGCTCGCACCATTACACTTTCACAGTCGCACATGGTGCAGCAGGTCCTTCAGCGGTTCGGGCTTCAGCACTCCACAGTACAGCGCACACCTCTTGCTGTTGACCACAGACTCACTGGACCCTTTCCTGACGAGCCGTTCGAGCCTAGTGGTCCCTACGCTGAGCTTGTGGGTTGCCTCATGTACCTGATGACTTGTACTCGCCCGGACCTCGCCTTCCCTCTCAGCGTTCTTGCGCGCTTTGTTGCGCCAGGGAGACACCGTCCTGTTCACTGGACAGCAGCTGTGAGGGTGGCGAAGTACCTAGCGACGACGTCAGGCGTGGGGCTAGTTCTTGGAGGGCAGCAGTCTGTCGTACTTACTGGTCACTGTGACTCCTCTTACGCTGACGACGCTGAGACTCACAGGTCTACTCAGGGGTACTGTTTCAGCCTGGGTTCTGGAGCTGTTTCCTGGCGGTCCACGCGCTCCTCTTCGGTCTCGACCTCTACAGCTGAGGCTGAGATCTACGCTGGTGCCATGGCGGCACAGGAGCTGCGTTGGTTGACCTTCTTGCTCACCGACCTTGGTGAGCGGCCGAGCTCTGCACCGACCTTGTTCACTGACAACAAGGCGTCTATTCTCCTTTGTCGAGAGCCACGACTGGAGAGCAGAGTGAAGCACATTCACGTCAGGTACTTTCTTCTGCGAGAGTTGCAGAGGCGTGGACAGGCTCGCTTTGAGTTTGTGGAGTCCGAGGCCAACACTGCAGACATCTTCACCAAGGCGCTTCCGCCTTGTGACCACCAGAGGTGCTGTGTGCAGTTAGGCCTTGTTGACACTGGTTCTCGTGTTGCTTAGACTTGAGTGTACTGTTTACTTTGCTTTCTATATACCTCTGTTACTTCTTGGACTGGCCTTGTGGCCACTGTTGTTTGTGCTCAGACTGTGTGGTGACGTTGTGATCCACCCTGAGCTTCGTTTCTTGGACTGGTCTTGTGACCGTACTCGTTTGGTTCTGCTAGACACCCCTCACTTAGGCTATGGGGGTGTGTCAAATGTTGTAGCCTATAGTGAGGTTTGTCTTAGGGGGTACAAAACTTAGGGTTAGCTATATGTACCCCAACCAACATCAATGCATCATTCATTCCTCATTTTGACAGTACAAGATTATATAATAGTACAAGGAATACGAAAAGATGAGGTTTTACTGTTGCTGTTGCGGTTCGATACAGTACGACTCGGGCAACTGCTCTGTAACGAGTCAGTTGTGTGTCCTTAACTGTCGTGCTGCACTTGTCAGGTCAAAGGTCGCTGACCTTTGACTTTCGCGTAACCTCCAGCAACCTCTCAACCTCCGAGGGTTGACTCGCGCTTGCTTCGATATGGTTTGCTTCGCTTCTGGTGCGGTAATTCGACACGACAGAGGCGCTTATGTTTCACTGTTTCCAACACTTTGAAGCTAGTGAGCCTCACGATAGGAACAGGCTGCTTGGTGCACCTTTGTCGGTGCGTCATCTGTCCCTGCGTGCTTTGAGTCTCATGATAGGGAAGAGGCTGCACTGTGTTGCCCTGCCTTGTGGGAAGGAATTTGTAGGGGGGGGGGTTGACAGATCGGTAGTAGGTTTTGATGTACCAACGGTATCGTGCCATATCTGGTGCATCTGTGTCTCTGCGTGATCTGTCTCTGTGTGCTGTGAATCTGACGATCTAATGACCTGATCTGATGAGCTGCATGATCAGGATGGGCTGCCTGGTGTTGCCCTGCCTCGTAGGGAGATGTGAGATGGATCTCAGATGGTTAGGAAATACAGCGGGAGCTTATGTGGCCATTTGGCGTTGAGAAAGGGGTGGGGTGGCTTAGAAGAGGGATTCCAGATTGTATGGAAGCAAGAGTCCTCCACAAATCGACTTGACAACAGCAATTACATAGTACTTGATGGAAGCAAGGCCTCCAGCAACAGCAGCAAAGACAGGGGTGTTGCGAGAATCGAACTCGCGACCTCTCGCACCCAAAGCGAGAATCATACCACTAGACCAAACACCCGCGCGTCGTAATAAAATTCTAAAAAACTCAGGCTAAGGCCTGGTCAGTACCTTTGTCCGCAGAGTCGTCCGTGTCCCCGGATAGTCGCCTACAGCGTCGCCCTCAGAGGCGCGTAAATTGATCCATTAATCCATGTGAGCCGCAGCTGAGCAATCTCGGTGCCCCGTCAACAGCGGCGCCAGCAGCAACGTCTAAGCGGCGCCGAGAGCGGCGCCAACTGCGGCGTTTACTTACCTACCCTTTACCAGGTGCGAACGAGGCGCGCAGTGCATTCTCGGGGAATGCGCTGTTGCATTCTCGGGGAATGCGCTGTTGCATCTTCGCAGTTTCTTCCGCCTCCTCTCCCCCCTACTCCGTCCACTACCCCCCGAACCAATCCCCTCTCCTCCCCGCTTTTCCCCCGCCAGCCCGATTCACTCTACCCCTCTTCCCCGTTGCATCTACCTCCTATCCCGTCCCATCTCCCTCCCCCTAACCAATTCCCTCTTGCCCCCTACCCATTCCTCTCTCCCCCCACTATCCGGTCCCCTCTCCCCCCACCCAATCCCCTCTCCCCCCTACTCAATCCCCTCTCCCCACACTACCCAGCCCCCCCTCTCCCCCCAATCAATCCCCTCTCCCCTCCAACCCAGTCCCCTCTTCCTTCGAGCAGCACTTGCACATAAGTATATAATTTCTGCTAGAAGGAACTTCACATGTGTATGAAGTTCTTACAAATAAATATGTATGAAGTTTTGTCCCACATGGGGCGAGAGACCAACTCCCCGTCTCCTCTTATCCCACATGGGGCGAGAGGTTCTCTCAGTTGTCTTGTCTCACTCTTTTCTGTCCCTTTCCCCTTCTGAATGGAATTCTGCCCCACGTGTGCCAACATGCTACTGGTGGAGCAGACAGGCTCACATGGGGCGAGAGGCGTGTCACAGGCAGCAGGCCCTAATCCCCATGTCACCCTGCCTCACCCTAACATTGCGCTCACATGGAGTTCTGCCCCACGTGTGCCAACATGCTACTGGTGGAGCAGACAGGCGCACATGGGGGCGTGAGAGGCGCGCTTCTTCTGTCCCAGCTGTCTGCCTCTCCCTTCCGTCCCTTTCTCCTTGTGATCCCACCTTGTCAGCAGCACGAGATGGAGTTCTGCCCCACATGCGCCAACATGCTGCTGGTGGAGCAGGCACACATGGGCCGAGAAGCGCGGTTCTTCTGTCAGACGTGCCCCTATGTGTATGGCATCACCAGGAAGGTGAGTCACTCCAGTCAATGGAAGTCAACAGAAGTCAACGATGGTCAACAGTTTGTTTCTCCGGTCAGGCGTGCCCTATGTTTACGGCATCACCAGGAAGGTGAGGTCAACACAATTCAACGCTGGTCAATGCAGGTCAACGCCGGTCACTGGCACGGTTCCTCTGTCAGACGTGGTCCCAAGTCTATGGCATCACAAGGGATGTGAGGTCATCATTCCAGTCAACGCAAGTCGAAGCGAATCAATGGCCAAATCTCCAGTCAAGACGTGTGCCCATATGTCCATGGCATATGAGAGGAGGAAGAAGGGAGATGATGTGTTCAGCGGGCGAGCTATATCTTCTCCTCTCCGGCCCATGCACCCACTCTCACTACCCAACACCCTCTTCCATAATGCAGATCTCAAGACGACAACTTGTGGTGCAAAAAGAGGTGGATGATGTACTAGGAGGGGAAGACGCGTGGAAAAATGTCGACAAGACTGAAGGTGAGGAGGATACACCAGAAATTTTACTACACTACCATTTACTGCCACACATGGGGCCGAACCACGAGCTATTTTGTTTTGGATTGCTTCTCATCCTGTTTCCATTATGATGGTTTTGTTTTGCAGCCTCGTGTCCCAAGTGTGGTCATTCACAAGCATTCTTCATGCAAATTCAAACCCGATCTGCTGATGAGCCCATGACAATATTTTACAAATGCTGCAACATGAGGTGTGGTTACAGATGGAAAGAAGGCTAGTTCTTGTAAAGAGTTGCTGTTCTATGAAGTGCACATACTCGTTATACACACTTTATTACGAAGAATCTCATTGGGTGGTTCTGGGCTCCGAAATCTGTGGATGCTTGAATCGCTTGGCCAATCAAACACGTCCCTCGAAACATTCGGGATATCGTGCCAACCTGGCTACCCATCCGCTTGTTTGATGCGCGAATTTCCTCCTGGAGACCACATCAGCGAATCTGGCGGAAGACCTGCGTTTGACCCCAACAGGTGGCTTCCGCACAGTGGGCCGAGCCTCCACACTCAAGCCTCAGGTTTCCCACGAGCCTAATTCCCAACCTCCGTTAACCACCAACCACACTCCACACACCACACTGAGCCCTACATGCCTGATTTGTCGAGAGCAATTCAAAACCATGTCGTTACTGCCGAACCTCGGCCTTCCGTTACCTTCACCTTCTGCCCCACGGCCCAACCTCTCATCCGTGAGGTTCGGCCTCACCTGCGCCTCGAAATTTCCTTGGCGGCACTGCAGGCCGGGGGGAAAATGGGGAGAGCTTTGGCCAGAAAATGGGGCCCCGAATGCCCCTCGGGGCAGACGCGATCGCCCTTCTTGATTTCGCCCCTGCTTCTTCCTGACATCGATTATCCAGACTAAACATCTCATCCCATCCCACCCCATCCCATCTCATCCGATCCCATCCCATCCCATCCCATCCCATCCCATCCCATCCCATCCATACATCCATGTTATCACCGCACTGGCACCCTGCATTTCCAACCAGACCAGACTCCGTGCTGCATGTGGCCCAGCGTTCCGTGACGTCGATTTCTTTCCACAGGTCTAGAGCATTTTCACCCAGCCGCAGTTCAAACAGTGCTGGTTCAAGCATTTTCCTCCATCGATTCAAGATTTTCGGAGGCCCCGCAGCTTTGTTTTGGGACAGCAGTAAGATCTCCAGAGCAACCATAGCTGCGGAGCCTCCGCCATCGTGTCGAGTTGGCCTGATCCCCTGCCGTCAGATCTTGCGCTGGTCTCTAGATCGGCTTCTTTTCCGCAGTCACGCGCGCATCTCGTAGCGCGTTACACGCGGGCGGAAACATGGCGCGCGCTCGCGGGTCTGCGCCTATCCAGGTGCTGGTCCTTCTCCTCTCGCTTCTCGTCGCCCCAAGCCTAGGCAAGTCGCCGCCGCCTCCGCCCCACAGCCCCCCCCCTCCCCACAAGCCCCCCTCTCCCCACAAGCCCCCCCCTCCCCACAAGTCTTCCCCTCCCCCCGACGCCTCCCCCCCAACCAGCGCCTCCCCTCCAACCAAGGACACCCCTCCTCCAACCAAGGCCTCCCCGCCCCCTCCTCCCCCTGCCGCGGCACCTGCTCCGGAGCCTACTCTCTCCCCCTCCCCAACGCCCGCGCCGTCCCCAACGCCCGCGCCGTCCCCAACGCTCGCGCCTTCCCCAACGAACGCGCCTTCACCGGCGCCCGCGCCCGCGTTCGTCGATTCGCCCATCGCTCCACCCGTCGCTCCGCCCATCCTTCCCCCTGTCCCCGCCCCGCAACCCACAACTGCGCCTGCCCCTACTCCATCCTTGCCCCCCATTCTTCCGCCCACGCCACCCCCCGAGATCTCCCCGACCGCGTCACCCCCCGTGATCTCTCCGCCCACACAGTCCCCGGAGATCTCTCCGCCCGCGCTGCCCCCAGTTATTGCTCCAGCTCCTCCGCCGGAAGGGGGCAAACCTCCGCCGAAAATCCCGCCAGTGGATTCCGCACCCCCGTCGGAGGCAGGAGCGCCGAATCAGGACAATTTTCCGGGTGGGGACTTTCCGGCGGACCAGTATGTTCCGCCGTATGGGGACTTCGCATCTCCGCCGTTCAATATTGCCAAATCTCTGACTCCGCCCGCGCCGCCGCTTCCGCCGCTGTCGCCGCCCCCGCCGACCCCTGCGGCGCCCGCGCCTTCGAGCGGACCGAGCGGCGGAGTGATCGCGGGGACGGTGATCGGAGTGATTCTCGGAGTCGGCGCTCTGTCCTTCGGGATCTGGATCTGCGTGCAACGCTCGCGAAACGCCGCTCGCGCGGCTGGGCGCGGCGGTTACGGCGACGTGAACTTGTAACTTCTTCGTTCTTCGCTGAGATTTCGCGACGGGTAACTTGGATCAAGAGATCTTCGCTACTAGCCGAGTCGTGTGGTCGCATTGTGCTCGCAACAGCGGCCTGAAGCAGAGTGAGTTGCAGTGTTGTTATAGCCGGATCGTGAATGCGTTTCGGAGATGAATCAGCGTGAGATCTGCTTGAAACGAGTGTTTTCTCTAGGTATTAGAGACATTTCAATGGCTTTAAGTCCAGGTTAAGTTACTTCAGGTTTTTTTTTCTGTTTCCATGTCCACGTTGAAAAGCATTTGGGTGATTTGGAAATTATCACAGGCCAAATAAGGGCACGGAATGGAACAACCCATCGCTACTTGAGTTCGCTAACCATTGGTCCAACCTTTCCTATTCCCTTCCCTCTCCCCCCATTCCCTTCTTTCCCCATTCCGCACTCCCCATCCTGCGCTTCTCCATCTCCCTTTTTCTCCATTCTCCACTTTCCATCCCCCCTCTCTCGCCCTCTTTTCTATCAAACCCGTCGTTCTGCTCCTCCCCTCCCCTCTTCCTCCCCTCTTCCTCCCCTCTTCCTCCCCTCTTCTCTCCCCTTCCCTCCCCCTTTCCCGTTGTTCCCCTTTCTGCTCCATCCCACCCTCGCCAGCCTTGACCTTATTCCCCTCTTCTTTCCCTCTCACCCTCCCCTCCTCTCCTCCCAGTCTCCCCTCCTCTCCTCGCTCCCTCCTCTCCCTTCCTCCATCTCTCCATCCCTCCCTCCTCTCCCTCTCCCCCCTTCCTCCGTCCCTCCTTCCCGCCCTCCCTCCCTTCCACTACGCCCCATTCTCTCCGCCTTCCCCTCCACTCCCCCCCCTCCTCTCTCTCTATCTCTCTCTCTCTCTCTCTCTCTCTCTCTCTCTCTCTCTCTCTCTCTCTCTCTCTCTCTCTCTCTCTCTCTCTCTCTCTCTCTCTCTCTCTCTCTCTCTCTCTCACTCTCACCCCTCTCTCCCTCCCTCCCTCTCTCCCTCTCCCTAACATTTTGCACCTGCTCCCTCTCTCTCCTCCCCTCACACCTGTCGTCACCCCCCTCTCTCTCTCTCTCTATCGCCCTTTTCCTTTATACCGGTAAAATTCGAGTGGTCTGCTTCACAGAAATGGCGAGTGCAGCCATGGGTTTCACACACATGCTTATCCAATGGTGGGATAGGGTTCTTTGCAATGTAGGTAGGGCAATGCCGTTTTAACCAAGGGTAGTTATATTACAATCCCACACGTGTGGAAAGAACACCACCTCCATCACATACCCAGCGGCATGTACAACTCTCGTGTGCCAAGGCTACCAGTAATTGAGGCTTTCCCTCGGTCCTGGGCCATTTATGCTTGTTGGCACAAGCCCTACAACGAAGAATCCAATCCAATCACTTACTAGTGTATTTCATTTCTCAATGCAGTGCTGGCTGCGCACTAACCGCAAGAAAAGCATTTGCCAACACTATATAGTCTATGTCAATTTTCTTTCTATCCTGCACAACGTTTCACACCAGCCGGACTGTAAGGTAGCGGAGCACGGTGCTTAGGTTTTAAGTTTTATTAATAGGTCGTAACAGGAGCACGGTGCTTAGGGTATAGAGAATCCATATCATCACCCCTGCTTCCTTGTTTCGCGTCACAGCTGGCAAACATTCAGTGGACGAGACAACAAAAGTTGGAATCTTGCATCCGCTTCCCACATGGTGGTACTGTAGCATGTGGGCACCACCTCAGCAGCAGCCAACGACAGCACATCAAGGATGAGGTTGATTTGTTTTCCCACCATGCAGGACTGCTCTCCACCGAATCGAATTTTGTTGAAACCGAACTGTGGCACTATCCCAGTGGGCTCTGAAGTATGGGGCGCGCGGCGCGGCCCGCACGCTAAATTTTTCACCCACAACCCACTGAAAGGTGGGCCATGGCAGGTAGTTGCTAGATGATAAGGAACGGACTAAAGTCTGCGTCTCATCATTTTCACACAAAGTACTTGCCGCGCCGCACCTACCTCCATTGTTTCGGACTTAGGTTTTAGAATATATTTCCTTGTCGTCTGAATAATCGGTATAGACCTAATTCAGGATTGAAGTTCCAGTTTCTTATAGACTAGACTCCACACAAAACTACATACTCAGAGAGAAGCACCATGAATTCGAAGCGCGCAGGCTGGAAGCGCGCCAACCAGGGCGACTCGCTCGTGCGATCGCTCCTCACGTCGTTCGCCTTCTGCCTCTTCGCCGCGTTCGTCTGCATCGTCCTCATCCTCGCTACAGGCGCATCCGTTACCATCTTCGCCGTTCCGCCCGTGCTGGTCGCGAAGAAACCCGCGGCGGAAGCGCAAGACGGGGGCTCCGCGGGAGGCGCAGGCACAGCGGCGGGGGAGGCGGGCGGAGCAGCAGGGGGGAGCGGAAAGGAAAACGTTCCGTTTCTGTCGGACTTTGATTTATCGAAGCCAATCGTAGGAGGTCCCGAGAGGAAAAGGCAGACTATTGAAGAGGCGGATTTCACCCGTGGCGAGGCTGCTTATCAGGTGCGCTAATAACGAGTACACTTTTTCCGTGGTTCGTGAAAAAGAGACTCTGCATAAACCTATACTCGCTGCACCTGTGCTTAAATTAGTAGATTTTTACTGTACACGTTTTTTGCCGAGATAGACATTGGAGGCGGGTCGACGGACAAAAGAGCCCTTGAATGCGCTTTAATTTCATTGAATGTGACGCGTAACAGGGTAACTCATTTCCCCCACCCCACATTCTCCCCATATTCCCTCTCTTTCCCACCCGCCCACTCCCCTCCCGTTCCGCCCCCTTTTTCTCCCCCCCAGATGCACCTGGCGCAGTGCAACAAGATGCAACTCCCCCCACCTCCCTCCCATCTCCCCCCCCGCCATTTCCCCCACCCCACTCAACTCCTCCTCCCCCTTCCCCTTCCCCTTCCCCCCTTTTCTTGCCCCCAGATGCACCTGGCGCAGCGCAACGAAATGATGGGCGGAAGCAGGCCCAAGCCGCCCTACCGCGGATGGAATGCGGGGAAGGTGAGGGGAGAAGGGAGGGGGAGGAATAGAAAAAGGGGGGATTTGCGGGGAAGGTGAGGGCTATCGGGAGGAGGGGGGCGGAAGCAGGCCCAAGCCGCCCTTCTGCGGATGGAATGCGGGGAAGGTGAGAAGGGGGGGAAGGGAATAGGGGGGGTGGGGGAGGGGGGAAGACGTTGGCGGGGTGGGGAAGAGGGGGGGGGGGGGGCCGTAGTTAGTGGAAGCCGCCCTTGAGGGGTAGAATGGGGGAAGGTGAGGCGGCTTGGGGGGTTGGGGAGGGGAATTGTGGGAGGGTTGGGGTTGGGTGTATTGGGGGGGGTGGAAGTTCACTTCGACGGGGTTGGGGGAGGATTGGGGGAGGATGAGGGGGGGATGAGGGGCGGATGAGGGGAGGATGGGAGGAAGGATGAGGAAAGGCTTCTACCGCGTATGGATTTTTAGATTTTCCAAAAAACATAGGATGAGGAAAGGCTTGTACGATAGCAAATTTTTTTATTGAGCAATACACATCAGAGTGGCGCAGCGGAAGCGTGGTGGGCCCATAACCCACAGGTCCGAGGATCGAAACCTCGCTCTGATAGAATTGTCACCTCTGACGGTCCTTCCAACGTTTATGCCTGCATTCCCATTACAAAATCGTCGTTGGAGGAAGGCCGTAAAGTTGTTATGTACCCAGCTATGTTGCTAGGCACACCGGCTATGTTGGTGCTACTTTTGGGAATTTCCAAAAGTAAGACCATCATGCGATGTACACCATGCATGCACAACCATCACAGAATTCTGAAATCGGGAACCCTCCTAGAATCTCTCCCCCTTTTCATTCCTTTAAAAATCGTTATTTATCTACTGTACTGCATTTCTTTTGTTCTTCATTTTCCTGTACCCATCCGTTACAGGTGAAGGAGGTTTTTCTCTCGCCCATGTATCCCTGTCGGCGCCAGCAGAAGCTGGCTAGAAGGGGCGAGGCCGCATGGGTGAGTTTTTACTTTCTGGTAGATGCATACTCACGCACGCACGGTTATTACTGAAGCAGGTTTGCGGTTGACAGGTGAAGGGGGTGTTTCTCTCGCCCATGTACCCCTGTCGGCGCCAGCAGAAGCTAGCCAGGAGGGGCGAGGCCGCTTGGGTGAGTTTCTTTTCCAACTACCCATGCTTGGGCGAGGCTGCATGTGCACATGCATCATTCACCTCCGATGCCCCATTCCATTCTTAGGTTCTTCTTACGACGACTTTTGAGGCGCCTCAAAAGCCAATGCCCCAATGCATTCTTAAAATTCTCTCACCAAATGCCCCAATGCGCACAGCGTTGTGCCTCAACACCCCAACGCACACGGCCTTCTCGGTCTGTCTTCTGCTTTCCTCCCTGGTTTGGATTTTGCCTATGTTTCTTTGCAGTGGATTTGTAACGTCGTGAAGATTCGCCGCAATCCGCATCCCATCATCTACAGGTACAGTAATGGCTATAGGTACAGTGATACCTGCAGGTACAGTAATAATTACAGGTACAATAATACCTAGATGTACGATAATGTCAATGAGAACTGTAGCATTAACAGGTACAGAAATATATTCAGGTACACTAGGTTCTCCGGCTATAATGTACTAGTTCCACGAAAGCCACACAGAAATATATGTATATATAAATATGTACATATGAATATATAATGTACTAGGCTCGTTTGCTTATGACCTTTTCTTTCTTCCCACTCACCTGCTTGATTCGCACATGCCCCTCTCTGTCCATCTCACCCGTTTCGCTCCCCTTGTCTCGCTTCTCCTCCCCACTCTCCCCCATCCTCACACGCACGCACACATACACACGCGTACACACACTCACCTGCACCTACCCATCCACACACCCTACACGACACACTCACAAACCACACACTCACTCACCCACGCACCCACCCACCCATCCCCTCGGTGCAGTGAATCTGGACTTTGAAGACGCGGCAGCAAGGCTCGGACCAAGGCTCATATCTTCCCCTCTCCTCCTCCCCGCTCCCCCCTTCCTCACACCAGCATCGGTGCAGTGAATCTGGACTTTGAAGACGCGGCAGCAAGAAAGTTCAAGGCAACTTCCTTCATCATCAACCCGTTCCTGGAGGCTCGGACCAAGGCGCAGATCGCCAGGCGCACGCACCTGCGCCACGTCAGCGTGGGCGTCGGCGCGGCCAATCAGATCGAAGCGCTGCGCAAGGCGGCGCCCACCAAGGAGTTTCTGACTCTGCCGACGATAATGAAGGAGCTGAACCACACACACATCGATATAATGAAGGTAATTCTCCCCCCCCTCCCCCCCCCCCACGACCATCCCCCAACCCCTCCTCCTCCTTCCCTTTAACTGGCATTACGGCGCCCACTAAGGAGTTTCTGACTCTTCCGACGATAATGAAGGAGCTCAACCACACGCACATCGGTATAGCTTTCCCTCAACCACCAACGCCCATCCCCTCCACCACCATCGCGCTCCCTCCCTTCAACTGCACAAGATGGCACCAACTCGATGTGAACTGTTGCCCTGCCATGTCACCAGCCAGGGATACGCCCTAAGGAGTTTCTGACGCTGCCGACGATAATGAAAGAGCTGAATCACACGCACATCGATATAATGAAGGTAATTCTCCCCCCCCTCCCCCCCCCCCACGACCATCCCCCAACCCCTCCTCCTCCTTCCCTTTAACTGGCATTACGGCGCCCACTAAGGAGTTTCTGACTCTTCCGACGATAATGAAGGAGCTCAACCACACGCACATCGGTATAGCTTTCCCTCAACCACCAACGCCCATCCCCTCCACCACCATCGCGCTCCCTCCCTTCAACTGCACAAGATGGCACCAACTCGATGTGAACTGTTGCCCTGCCATGTCACCAGCCAGGGATACGCCCTAAGGAGTTTCTGACGCTGCCGACGATAATGAAAGAGCTGAATCACACGCACATCGATATTATGAAGGTGACTACCCCGCCCTCAAACCCCACTCCTCCCCCTCCCAACCCCCCCCATCCCATCCCATCCCATCTCATCCCATCCCATCCCATCCCATCCCATCCACTCCATCGCACCCCACCCCATCCCTCCCATTGCAGATTGTCTGTGAGCGCTGTGAGGAAGCGGTTTACCCAGACCTGCTGCATTCAGTCCCTCTCCACCCCACCCCACTCCTCCCCAACCCTCTGGTGCAGATAGTGAGAACTGTGAGGAGGCGGTGATCCCAGACCTGCTGCAGTTCTTCGGCTGCCAGCAAGCCCCAGCGAGCCTGTGCCATCCCACCCCATCGCACCCCACCTTACCGCATTCCACCCCATGGCCACCCACCCCACCCCACCCCACAGATTGCTTGTGAGCTCTGTGAGGAGGCAGTGATCCAGGAGTGCTGTGGGAGCAAGACCTGCTCCCGTGCCATCACACCCCATCCCACCGCGTCCCACCACATCCGATCCCATCCATTCTTTCTCCTCCCATGGCAGATTGACTGAGAGCGCCAGCAAGCGCCAGCAAGCGAGCCTTGGTCCCACCCCACCCCACCCCATCCAACTGCATCCCATCCCTCCTGTTGCAGATCGACTGTGAGCGCTGTGATCCCGGACCTGCTTCAGTTCTTTCACCTCCAGCAAGCCCCAGCGAGCAAACATTGCTCCCACCTCATTGCACCCCACTCCAACTGCATCTCATCCCTCCCTCTGCAGATTGACTGTGAGCGATGTGAGGAGGCAGTGATTCCAGACTTGCCGCAATTCTTCAGCCGCCAGCAAGCCCCACCACTCCCATGGTTCCCACCGCACCCCGCCTCATCCCACCCCACCCCACCCCACCCCACAGATTGACTGTGAGCGCTGTGAGGAGGCAGTGATCCCAGACCTGCCGCAGTTCTTTGGCCGCCAGCAAGCCCCAGCGAGCCAAATAATCCTCGAGATCCACCAGTAAGTGTGAACCCACCCTTGGTGGTATTTCTGGACTTTCAGTAAGTGCAAACACGCCCTAGATACCCCAGACTATGACCCGCAAATAAGTACTCCAAAACTGCCGGCTCATTATCTCCCCTCTTTCCCTCTCATCTTTTCCCATGCACGACCCACCATGTCGGTACACACTCACATGTTGCTTACCATCCACTCCCACTTGCCACCCGTGTCACAATCTCCCCCTAACAGGAGCCGCCGCCACGTTGGTAGGAGCAAGCCTGCCTCTAACAGTTGCATAGCCATAAACCCAAAGGCTTAACCTCTCTCCCCAATCTTCCCATGACCCCCCATCAGGACCCGCCACGTGGGTCGCACCACAGACGTCATGTTTGCCCTGGAGGACCTTGGGTACCGCCTGTTCCAGGCACAGTCTGCTTGCAACTGTTTAGCTAGCACTCTCTTGATACACACTCCCTCACCCTTCTATATCCCACATCATCCCATGTTCCCCCCGTGCAGGACCCACCATGTAGGCCGCACCACAGACGTCATGTTTGCCCTGGAGGATCTTGGGTACTGCCTGTTACCACTCACTGTCACCCTTTACCACTCCCCCTTCTCTCCCATCCCCATTTCCCTACCAGGACCCACCATGTAGGTCGCACCACAGAAGTCATGTTTGCCCTGGAAGACCTTGGGTACCGCCTGTTCCAGGCAGAGCCTGCCAGCAGTTGTAACACGTGTTACCACCTCTCGTTCGTGCACGAGAGCTTTGTGAACCCACAGGTTCCTTATCCGCCTGTGTAGCAGTTGTCAGCTTAGACTTAAGCAAGAAACAAGGCGTTTCGTACTCATCTTTTACTGTACATCAACAACTAGTTTATTGCCAGAGCAAATTTGTAGCGTGTCAATAACACGTCGAGAACAACTGAGAGAAACGACATAGTGTGGCACTTTGTGAAAATGTACGGTACTTTGTGCGCATATGATTTTTTTGAAAGTGTGAAACACTTTCTAAAAATGATTATTTTGAAAGCGCAGCTGACTGTAGTGAAGCAAGGCAACTGCAAATGCAAATTTCCGAGTACATAACGAGGGTTGGAGGCCATTTGGCCTCCACCCACGTCTTCATTTCGGAACTTTACAGTTCCGCTTCATTCTCGTCCAACCACTTCTTCTCTCACTCATTCCTCATTCTCACATTTTTTTTAGTACGGAGACAACGCTAGAACAAGTGCTGCAGCAGCAACGTAACTTAGTAGCTGCTACGCGCGTTAACTGCGGAGGGTACAGCATCGCGCCCGCGATGCACTTGGCGTGCGCACAACCGGGAAAGAGCTGCGCATGAAGCAACGGCCACTGGCGCATCAGTGACGAAATTGCCACGTGCGCCAGTGGCGTAAGATCTTGACAAAATCGCCACTGGCGCCAGTGGCGCGCGTGTCTGGCGAAATCGCCACTTGCGCCACTGGCGCGCGTGTGTGGCGAAATCGCCACTTGCGCCACTGGCGCGCGTCTGTGACGAAATCGCCACGGACGAAATGGCCAGTGGCGCGGCAGTCAAGAAACTGCCATTGCCGCGCCTAAGGCGTTTGACTGGGCGTCAACCAGCAGTGCAGCACCCCATGTCACCTCACAAATTATTTCGCTGCATATAAAATTGTTGCAAAGTTCTTTTCTTTTCCTTCTTCTTCTTTCCAGTTCTAATTTCTTCTGTCATTGCCTATCAATCTTAATACTCTCTAATGGCAGGAAAACTGGCACAACATGGAAAGCCGCTGACTGAAGTCGGACTCTTCTAGTCGCGCGCAAAAAACTGCAACGACGACGGGATCAACTGCACGCACATCAAAACGAGGGGACTGAGAGCTGCCCCCAGGGGGGGAAAGGGACCGAGGGTCCCCGAGTTGGCCTGAGAGCCGCCCCCAGGGGGGGAAAGGGACCGAGGGTCCCCTAGTTGGCCTGAGAGCCGCCCCCATGGGGGGAAGGGGACCGAGGGTCCCCGAGTTGGCCTGAGAGCCGCCCCCAGGGGGGGGAAGGGGACCGAGGGTCCCCGAGTTGGCCTGAGAGCCGCCCCCAGGGGGGGGAAGGGGACCGAGGGTCCCCGAGTTGGCCTGAGAGCCGCCCCCAGGGGGGGAAGGGCACCGAGGGTTCCGAGGTCGGCCTGAGAGCCGTTCCCCATGGGGCAAAGGGGGCCAAGATCCAAGGGTAGGTACCTACTACGGTACACTGGCCAGAGAAGCCACTTTCTGAGAAAGGGGGGATGTGCGTACTAAAGCTGAGATGTGGAAAACCCCAACTATGTAATGTGTTTGTTGATATGTAGATATTTTTGGCTATTTGTTTACGATGGTATGACTATAGTGGAAAAAAAAAAAGAGCTTTTCCTGCCTCAACAGGATGTTGGAGCCACAAGTCAGATTGGTAGAGTGCAACTACCGGTAGCAAGGACGGGTACGGTATTGGATCTGGTTGTATCACTCCCCCACCCACACTGGACACACCCAAATGAGGGAGGAGGGGAGGGAGTGTATTTCCACCATTATTCACCCCTACCTTGTTCTGTCACACCGGACAGGATACCGTATGGGAAAGTAACGCAGTTACAGAATCTCAACGCACCTTGCATTCCATTGCCGGTGATTGTTCGCGCTTCAACAATATTTGTGTTGATGGAGCTACTGGACTGCCGTAACATGGTGTGGCAGGGCAGCCAAGGCAAATCTTGTTGCCTTTTATTGATTGGCCGTCATAATACGGTATCGGTTAGAGATGAGCAACCAATGGGCCAAAAGATGAGCAACCGATGGGCCAAGAGATGAGCAACCGACAGGCCAAGGGATGAGCAATCAATCGACCAAGGGATGAGCAACCGATGAACCAAGAAAAGAGCAACCGACGGGCCAAGCGATGAGCAACCGATAGGCCAAGAGATGAGCAACCGACAGGCCAAGAGATGAGCAACCGACAGGTCAAGAGATGAGCAACCGAAGGGCAAAGAGATAGCAACCGGCGGGCCAAGAGATGAGCAACCGACAGGCCAACGGATGAGCAACTGATGGGCCACGCGATGAGCAACTCATGGGCCAAGCGATGAGCAACGGACGAGCCAAGCGTGAGCAAATGACGGGTCAAGCGAGGAGCAACCAACGGGCCAAGCGATGAGCAATCGACCGGCCAAGGGATTCGCAACCGACCAGCCAAGAGATGAGCAATCGACAGGCCAAGAGCTGAGCAACCGATGGGCCGAGCGACGGGCCAAGGTACGAGTAACCGACGGGTCAAGAGATGAGCAACTGACGGGCCGAGCAATGAGCAACATATGGGCCGACGATGAGCAACCGATGGGCCAAGCGATGAGCGACCGACGGGCCAAGCGATGAGCAACCGATGGGCCGAGCGATGGGCAACCGACGGGCCAAGGTACGAGCAACCGACGGGCCAAGAGATGAGCGACTGACGGGCCAAGGTACGAGCAACCGACGGGCCAAGAGATGAATGACTGACGGGCCAAGGTACGAGCAACCGACGGGCCAAGAGATGAGCGACTGACGGGCCGAGCAATGAGCAACATATGGGCCGACGATGAGCAATCGAGGGGCCAAGCGACGAGCAACCGACGGGCCAAGAGATGAGCAACCAATGTGCCGAGAGATGGGCAATTGATGGGCTAGTAACCTGCGATTGGAGGCATTTCCTCAAGCTCTCTTACAATACGTATTGTTATGCGACATTCCTTTTACGAACTAGTAGCTCTTTGGATCTACAAATCTTGCAAACGAGGCATGCCGCACCGCCCTGGTCGGCGTAGTCGGCCGCTCCACCACGATTATATACGATTCTGGGCCCTTTCGTTACTATATCTTACGGGTGCAATAGCAACTACGACAGGTTACTCATTAAGCGCCTTCATCTGTGACTTATGCGCCTTCATTTATACAAGGTCATGATGCACCCTGGACAGATTTGCAATGTATCGTATTGCAAAAATCTGCTACGACGTTGTTTAGCTTTGTATGTCAAGCCCACCACCACCGCATCAGTTATTGACGTAGCCAAATGGCACCCTTTCCTCAAAATCTGGTCAGTCACCCCCAGTTTCACGACTGCTATCAGCTAATGACCCTACACCTCCATGTTATTTAACGAACATGGTAATAGCGGCATCAGTCTTCACGCAACACTGGCAACTTAATCAATGAAAGATGGGCCGTTTTCAACAACCACCTCCTCCACCTCACGCGCCAGCACAAAGTCACTTCACACCACAGTCTTCCACTCCACCGACAACCATCGGCACATACGTATACCTCAAGGAAGGAGCAACTCGCATAACATCGTCGTCGGGGAGCGCAACGTCCGTCATTGACAGTCGATCTCACTGGACATCGCTATTAATTAGCTCCGCCATCCACACTTCGTACGCGGACGCATATGTCTCAGAAGACCCAATTGAAATGAAGCACGTTGCCTTGCAAAAAGCAGAAAGCAAGCTTTCTAAATATGATTTTTTTTGAAAGTGTGAAACACTTTCTAAAAATATGTATTTTGAAAGCGCAGCTGACTGTAGTGAAGCAAGGCAACTGCAAATGCAAATTTCCGAGTACATAACGAGGGTTGGAGGCCATTTGGCCTCCACCCACGTCTTCATTTCGGAACTTTACAGTTCCGCTTCCCCCCCACCCGCCCCTAGTTGATCTCTATGTGTTGTTTTAGTTGGACGAGAATGTTGTAATTACCCAATTGAAATGAAGCACGTTGCCCAATTGAAATGAAGCACGTTGCCTTGCAAAAAGCAGAAAGCAAGCTTTCTAAATGCTGTAAATCAATGCTGCTCGCAGACTGTTTTTAGTAGGTGCTGATACTGACTGTTCAAACGGTGACGCAGTAAAACCATCTCGGATGGGAGTGCACCCACCCAGCTATATACATGTGATTTCGGGCCCACTGTAGATGCTCAGCCCAGATGTAGACGCTTATCCCGAAGACACTGTGCTTGTGTGCTCAACATATTTAGTCTCGTACACAGAGTCGTACCGTAACTCTTTCCCCACATCATATACGTACTGGGACCACACCAAGCCTCCCTGACCCTGAATTGTGAACCGCTTTGCTGTTGGCAATGTATTGATATGTACACACAATTTCCAGTAAAGATTGCAGGAGCATGGTGTCCATCATACTAGCTTGTTTCCAAAAGTCTGTCTTTGATGCTATTGGTTTCAACCAAAGTTGAAGATCAAACGTTTGAAATGTATACATAGCTTTCCAGGACTTGTGCATCCAGCGAGTTCGCGTCTCACGCGACAATGAATGAGGACACTTGCCGTGGTGCTGTTTCCGAAGGTTTAGGGCGGTCCACATCGTGCTTGCCGATCCCTGACGTGGCAACGTATAATATTTTGGTAACTTGTAGCTTTCCCCCAGTGAAGGGCAGGAAGAAAGGATTTTTCGGCCAACCATTGAGCCGTCATGAAACGACTCAGCAGTCCAGAACATGTGGGCTTTCCTTCGACACATCAGCCTCCAAGGCGACCGACATAATCAGGGGCGTCAACCAATCATGTGCCACTAACAGCCTGATTGTCACCGTTTCGAGACGCTGATGACGTGGCTGTTTTCGGTCTGGCTGCCCAAACCGTGGCTTGGTCGGAGCTCTGGTAGTTTGGAGTGAAAGCCTCTTCACCTCGGAGCAAGGTTTTTGGTCTGGTCGCATACCGAGCCACGATATTCGTTGTCAAGCCTTGTTGGGACAAGCCACCACTTTCGCCATCGATATTGGATCCTAAGGGCGTGTTCGTTTTGTCGGGGGGGTCAGAAATTCGAATTTCGAATTCGAATTTTAAGGGTTTGCAAAAATCGAATTGTACTATTCGAACATGGTCCCCTATTATGTCACCCGAGCTGGAAACCTTGACCAACAATCTGGTCCCAAACATGTCACACCTCGATATTCGGATTTCAGCGGGCCGCGCAGCAGAATTGCAAAGTGTCGCAGCCAAGTCAGCAAAGTCGCACATTTCCAGCAAACATGTGACCAGCCAATGAAAGCCATGCACCAAACAACTCACCAACATCGAACCGCACAAACATCGAAGCGCCCAGACAAAACATTCTTGACATGCAGAGTGCTAGCAACATTGCTCAAGTACAAAGCATGCACAAACTCACTCGACAATGCACAACACATCTCTAGTGGCACTAGAGGGACCACTTCTCACGCCATGTCTCTCCGCCGCCTTCTCCAGCTGCTTGCCATCATGTGGCCGGGCTACGTGCATTCGTTCGTGCTCCCCCTCGTAGTGGCGCTGCCCAACGCCATCGCCGACATGGTTGTCGCGGCCACCATGATGACGACTCGAGTCTTCGTCCGTGGGGACCGTTTAGACGCCCGATGGCGTTGGATGCGACTGCTGCAACAGCTTCCCGACGCCCGCTTTTACGATTACCTGCGCGTTGACCGTCGCGTTTACGTCTACCTCGTGCGGCATTACGAGCTCAGTGGATTCGGGCGACCGAACCAGCCCGACGGCAACTTTATGAAAGTGGCGTTGGCACTCACTCGGATGGGACATGGATGGAGCTACAGGGAGCTCGGCCTTCACTTTGGATTCAGTGTCTCCTACGCCAAAAAAGTCTACGACATCTTCATCGTGTTTGTGACGACCTGGCTAGTCCCGAAGTGGGTTAAGTGGCCAACGCTCGACGACTTGGGGCGTATGGCGGCGGAATTTCGCATGAGAGGAGGCATCCCCGGAGTCGTGGGCGCCATTGATGGAACCTACATCCGAACGCGGGGCTGGGGCATTCACCGAGAGGACTTCCGCAATCGAAAAGGCTTTTTCTCCATCATTTTACAAATCATATGCGACTCTGCCGGCTACATTTGGGACTTTTTTGCAGGATGGCCGGGCTCCGTGAATGATGCCCGTGTGTTCAACAATAGTCCTGCACATGCTAGGATCGAAGCGGGAGACCTACATGACTACGTTATTGTGTCCGATGCCGCATATGGTCTACATTCCTACACATACACTCCATTTCGTGCTACTCCCGGCAGGCCCCTACCTAGTGCTATGCATGTTTGGAACTTGCAACAGTCTCGGACCAGAATGGTAGTGGAGCAGGTCTTTGGCCGACTCAAAGGCAAATGGAGGGTGTTGGACGGCCGCATGGAGAGTCACATCGGGCGGGTTGTGGCCACGGTTTCAGCAGCCGTGGTGATTCATAACATCGAGCTTGTGCTCGGCGAACGCCCTCGCCTCGGTGTCCCCCGCGAGCGCAACCTCTGGTGGCTTGCGGGTCCGGTGGCGAACGCACCGCATTACCGCCCCTCCACGCCCGGCTTCACTCCGAATCGTCGTCGGAGTCGACTGGCGGGGTACTCTTACGCTTCCTGGAGGCTCGGTCATCCCTCCTTGAGCCGGCCAATTCTCGGGTAAGACGTTCAAACTCCACCCACTGTTCTGCAAGTACGCCCTTGACCGTTCGAGCCATACGCTCTGCCATTTCATCAATCATCCCCTGCCTTTCAGCCTTGCCACGCTCGCGATGCATCCCATAGTCACGCGGGTCCGCATTCCCCTCTCCCACAGGAGGCGTCCCCGTCCGGCGGACGACGCTACCGCCCCGGATCGCAACGCCCGTCGCCGCGGCGGGAGCAACTGACGAGCGGGGCCCGGGTGTAGGCGACGCCTGCAGGTTCACATGACCCTGAGGGCGAGTAGGATTGGCAGCCGTAGGAGCTGCCACTGGTGCTGCCACGGGCAAGGGGGTAGTTGACATGGGGGGCAGTATGTTAGTGTAGGGTGTATGTGGTGGTGGAATGATAATTGATGTGAGTATTTCTAACGTTCTAGTGATAATTCTCACCGGGATAATTGACGCGCGGTGCACGGGAAGACCCTTCCCCAGCCATGGCATTTGTCAATGCAGTACGATTTGCAGCATGCAGAGGCGGAATGCCTGCAAGGGCAGAATGTATTGCATATGTGGTCCTCTCATGATCCCGGGTTAGGAAACATGATATCTTAAACTACAAATATACAGAAACGCAGCCCTTACCGCTGGTGATCTGGCCGCCACGCCTTGGGGTTTGCTCGTGTGTAGCAGCCCGCGGAGGGGCAGTCGTGCTGGCCGCAATATGGGTGGGGTTTACGTTCTCCCGTTCGCCAAAAATGACATCAAACAGCTCATACCAGGGCGGGAGCTTCAACGGGCGACCGCGACCGCTCTTCTTGAGAATCTTGTCACGGACTTTGCGGTAGCGAGCCTCCATGCGGAGAAGCTTGGCTTTGACCGCCTGCCATGTGTGACGCCACTCCGGATGCCGCTTCTTAAGCTCCTCGGTGACAGTAGTGTAGATGTTCTGCCCCTGAAGCCTATTCTGCGCCTCCACTTGGGTGTGGAGATCGTGGCGCACGATTGCGAGCTGATGCTCTTCTACCGGCACCCAGCGCGCACCAGTGGCGACCGGACGTTTGCCATTATCGCCACAGCGCGCCAGAGTGTTAGCCGCAGCAGTCCCATCCGGAGCCTCGTCGTCAGACAAGTCGACGTCGTCGAGGTCGTCTAGGTCGTCATCAACGTCGCCGTAGTCACTAGCAGCAAACGCCGCGTCTTGATTACCTAGGTCGTCACTATTGGCTGGCATGTCGTCAAGATTAATAGCAGTGCTTGGGGCAGTGCCGGTGGCACGAGCAAGGGGTGGCGCAGATGGCGGCTGAAAGGGGGAGTTGTTGGAGTCGTCTGTAGCGTCAGTGGGCTGATTGGTAGCCATGGCTGTGCTAGGAAAAATCAACTATCGAGCGGACTGAACTGGCACAACTATCGACGAGGTTTGCAGCTGTATTTGTACGAGGGTGACATGTGTGGGCTGGCCTAGACAATTTCGCAATGCCTGTTTCAGCCGCGCCGCACATGTCAAGATTGACCGTACACATTTGGTTTCCCTCCAATTCTGGATTGCATGTCGCAAAGGTCGCAGAGTCGCACACCAAAGTTGTGGCGTCGCACATAGCCAGGATTCGAATTCGTGCAATCGTGCCTAGTTCGAACGTTGGCAACACATGCGTTGGCACTGGATTCGAACCCAGAGCGTGTCCCAAAGCGGATACTCTCAAAACGAGGTCTTGGCGAACACTTTATGCGACATTCGCGACAGATGGTTACCACAAAAGTTCGAACATTGTAGGGAAAAACGAACACGCCCTAATTTCGAATTGTGGGAGGGTTTCGTTTCACTCGGTTTGAGCTTTGATTTTGAGTTCGGCTCGGACCAGAGTTGCCCGCCTGATCGAGTTCGTTGGCCAGCTTTGCTGTGGCCTTCCACTCACCAGACAGTCCCAACCGCGGTTCCTGGGAGCCAGAGCAGCGCAGATTCCCCAAAGCCGATAAGCTCAGCCAATCAAGAGCTGTTTGTATTCCGTCGCCATGTCATGCGCCCACCTCACACTGGAGCTCAGAACTCTGGATCACCCTTTTGAACCAGCAACCAGTCACGCCTCAACCACGTGGCAGTGTGTACTTGGCGCCTCCAAGCCATCTCCAGCAAACCCCACAAAGCCTGGACGCTGGGTGTGGCTCGGCCACAGCTCCGAACAAGGCACGGAATATTATCAGCAGCTTCAGCAACCTGAACACGATTCAACCAGGCACACAGGGAAGAGGAAGACGTCTAGCACCTATCTCCAGGTCAGCAGGCTGGGTTGTAACGGTTCGGAGGCCCGAACCTCAAACCCAAACAATACCCTGGTCCGACCAAACCTGCTCGCATCTCTTCGCGTTTGCTTTCCCCGCCAAACCCGTGCCCGAGCCTGGCTGGAGGCTGGATATGCCTCGGCCCAATCAGGGGTTTGTTTTGAAAGCCTCTCCCTGATTGGCGGGAGAAGCAAGCACCAACTGCTTTGCCAAGGTTTTCTCTCTCTCCTCTCCTCTCCGCTTCTCTCCGTTCATCTCTTTTCCTCTCCTCCCTTACACCAACGCCCATGATCCACACTTGTTCTAGGTTCTAGCTAGATGCGTGTGTCTGGGGTTGTTGAAGAACCACCAGCGAGGTGACGGAAAGGTTTTCCCAGGAGAGTTGTTGTCCTTTTGGTTATTTGCGGTTTCGCCGGTTGCTGCGATGGGTGTTGGTCGCAATGCCAGTCCCGTGACTGAGGCCGAGTTTGGCCTAGGCTCTGACGCTGATAGGAATCTAATGAAAGCTAGCCGACGTTGCGGCTAGAAATTCGTTTTCAGGCTTTCTAGATACGCCGTTAGGCGTGAAGGCTTTCATCGATAGGCCAGATTTTCCAGTCGCGTGGTTTATTGTTGAAGTCAGAAATCCCGATCGTTATCTGCGAGTATGGACAGGATGAGAGAAACGAGGAAAGGTGATAAGGGTCCCGTGACCACTCCCACGCAACGTCGGTCGCGGAGCTCCATTGGACCCAAGGAGACTCAAGGTAATTCAAATATCAGTCGATAATGCGTAGTAATTATCTACTCGATTAGATCCCGAGCTTGTTAATTTAGGCGAAGTTACGGTGTGGATCTGACGTTCCATGGGGAGATTAAGAAGGTTAGTCAGCGTAAATCATACAAGCATTAGTGAACATTGTCGTGTTGTCGGCCTCTTTCGTTGCGGGATTTGTCGATCATAAGTGACTCTTGACGAACGACTTTCCCGCTCCTTCGCTATAATTTCTTAATTTGCTTTTTCTTCTTCTAAGCTTGTCAGATTCAATCCCTGCTGAGGTTCTTCTTAGCTGAGCGTTAGTGGCTGAAGCTGTTGAATTCTTGAACCGCTAAAGTTTCTTTGGTCGTTGATTCAAGAGAATGCAGTCAATAGGTAGATGCAGCTTGCAGTTTTTCTCGGTTTACCCGCTGAGCTTGTCGTGCTCCGTCGTTGTTACGAAAGGCAGCACTTTCTTCTTTCCGTCCGCGTTATCAGCATACGAAATAGCTACGGTACTGCTTCGAAAGAACGGAGGTTTAGTTACAGAACAGATTATATTAGTCGTATTCTTCACGGCGCTATTATTCCACAGCAGACTGCGCTGTCTTTTACCCTGTGTATCCATTCGATAGTTTTAGCGTCATAAGAGCGCAATATAATTGCAGATGCTTTGCAGCCGTCTTGCTTAAAATCGCTACTTGCCTACGCCCGACTTACGAAGTGTTTTTTTTGTTCTTCCGCTTCGGATTATGCGCGCTATAAGAAAGCCATTTTTAACTTCAGCTAGCTTGCTCCGGTTGATACCAAGGGACTTCTGCCGAAGGGCCTTTTTACGATAGGAAAGGTTTCGATTCCTGTATATCGACCACGCAGATGACTTAAAAAACGTTTTATATTATCCGACATTCCTATGCAATTTCAAGGCCCTTAATTTCTTCGCTGTTTCTTTATCCTTTTTTAACCTTACCCTCGGACAGATGCCGGGCATTCCACACCCGATGGGTCTGGACTTGAGAGCCACGGCTCACGAGGAGGAATCGCGAGAGGTGACACAAGCGGAGGTGGTGGTATCGAGGGATCCAGTCGACACTTTGTCGACATTGGCAGCGGAAATAATGTTGGAGGTGGTACTAACGCGTACAACTCCACGGGGGCTAATAGCCGGAAGCGAGACAAACCGAGAGTAGGCTCTGGTGAATCCAACGGCTCGAAAACGAAGCGCAAGCGAAGTGCGTCCGAGGCCGTTTCCCCCTTCTCCCCTCAAGCGGACGAGGAGGAAGAGGCCACTCCGCCACCAGGCGCAGGCGCGGGGGCCGGGGAGGCCGCGGGGATTAGCGCGCATGGTGATTCCCCGTCGCCCGGGGATCCGCGCGAGGATTTTCCCGCGGGCTCGAGGCGTCCGCCGAAGTTCCGCCTTCCGGGGTCGAAGCTCGAGGTTCGTGTGGGGAGGGGTAGCCTGGTAGGAGGTAGGGAGAGGAATGTCTGGTTGTGCCAGATAAAGCATGCTGTTTCTTCTCATGTTTTTCATTGCCGCTTGACCGTTCCTACTCGCCGTTTCCCCGTTTTTTCCTTGAGCTCCGTACCCACTCGCGTGTCTCCGTCTTACCGCTCCTTTTCTGCCCTCGTTCTCCCCGCGCTCTCCCCCCCCCCCCCCCCCCCCCTTTGTCCCCCCTTTATGGTTGATGCAGTCGATGGATGAGAACGGCCCCGTCACTCTCACAGCAGTGCCTCGCCGCACACGCACTGGTAAGGAGTGCACGTTGAAAGGAACCACTGTGTTGAGCTGAACGCTTCGCCTGCTTGTTGTGTGTTTGTTCTCCTTCCTAACTGCAGTGCATTGCAGTTCACTGACACTTGTACGCCATAATGGTGTGTTCGTGTTCGTGCACGTCGTTGTCATGTCTCTTCTTATACTGTTCGTTTGCACAAGGAAGGCTTCACGTTGCATAGGCCTGGCACCTATTGTAGCTACAGCATGCTACAGCGCCTCACAGATGGATGACTGTACCGTGCAGCTTCATCATTCTGCCTGAGTCTTTCAGCGTCAGCCATTCAGCCTCAGCCTCTCAGCCTCAGCCTCTCAGCCTCAGCCTATCAGCCTCAGCCTCTCAGTCTCAGCCTCTCAGTCTCAGCCATTCAGTCTCAGCCATTCAGTCTCAGCCTCTCAGTCTCAGCCATTCAGTCTCAGCCATTCAGTCTCAGCCATTCAGTCTCAGCCATTCAGTCTCAGCCTCTCAGTCTCAGCCATTCAGTCTCAGCCATTCAGTCTCAGCCATTCAGTCTCAGCCATTCAGTCTCAGCCATTCAGTCTCAGCCTCTCAGTCTCAGCCTCTCAGTCTCAGCCATTCAGTCTCAGCCATTCAGTCTCAGCCATTCAGTCTCAGCCATTCAGTCTCAGCCATTCAGTCTCAGCCATTCAGTCTCAGCCACTCAGCTCTGCCTCACCGTCTCAGTTCGTCCACGTTTTGTGCCGCGTGATCCCGCCCTCACGTGGAGATGCATTGTTTGAGGCTCCTGACACTTCCCTTATCTCTCCCCTGCACCCTCACACAGATGAAGCTCGATCTTCCAAGCCTTATTTTCCGAACGTGACGCTTGCTGGGCTTGGAATGGTGCTTCGCAGTGAGGCAACTTATTATTCGTGTGAGGAACCTCAAAAGTTCGACATTTCCCCCTCTTTTCCGTGCAGCCTGCAACCTGTTTGCACAGTACAGCCAAGGTGAAATGGTCTTCCGAGCCTCATAATCGGGACGTCACGCCCCGTTAAGACTTCTTCGCATGAAGACAAGACGCCTTGGCGTTCCACGTGTGAGGTACCTCATCAGCTCGTCTTCCCTGCTTCCCTCCCCTGCGTCCCTGTTTGTACGCTACAGCCAAGGTGAAACGGTCCTCAGAGCCCCATCACCTCGACGTCACGCCTCGTTGGGACGGTGCTTCGTGTTCCACGTGCGAGGACCCTCAAAAGCTCGTTTTCCTCCTCCCCTCCCCTGCGTCCCTGTTTGCACGCTACAGCCAAGGTGAAACGGTCGTCAGAGCCTCATCACTTGGATGTCACGCCTCGTTGGGACGGTGCTTCCCATGAAGGCAGGACGCCTTGGTGTTCCCCACGTGTGAGGTACCTCAAAAGCTCGTCTTCCCTGCTCCCCTCCCCTGCGTCCCTGTTTGCACGCTACAGCCAAGGTAAAACGGTCGTCAGAGCCCCATCACCTGGACGTCACGCCCCGTTGGGACGGTGCTTCGCATGAAGGCAAGGCACCTTGGTGTTCCACGTGCGAGAAGCCTCAAAAGCTCCTCCTTCTTGCTCCCCTCCCCTCCTCTCCTCCCCTGCGTCCCTGTTTGTACGCTACAGCCAAGGTGAAACGGTCGTCAGAGCCGCATCACCTGGACGTCACGCCTCGTTGGGACGGTGCTTTACATAAAGACGCATTGTTCTCCCCTCCTCTGCATCCCTGTTTGTACGCTACAGCCAAGGTGAAACGGTCCTCAGAACCTCATCATCTGGACGTGACGCCTCGTTGGGACGGTGCTTCGCATGAAGACGCCTCACCGTCCCCGGGCTCGTGGGAGAGGGACAGAGAGAGGGAGAGGAAGGAGGAGAGGAAGGAGGAGCGCGGGAGAGACAAACGCGGGGAGAGCGAGCTTTGGCATGAGGGAAATGCGCTGACGCCGCCACTTGGGTCGCACTCCCCGTCGGTTTTCTCCTCGCCTGCTGCTGGTGCAGGGGGGGAGAGAAGGGCAGAGGAAGGGGGAATGGGGCAAGGGGAAGGGCAGGAAGGGGACGACTGGGGAGCTGGCGGTGGGGACGGAGGAGAAAGGGAGGCGAGCGGGGAGAGGGAGTTGAAAGCGGAGGCGGCTACGGTGCTGGGCAGGGAGAGGAAGGTTTTATCTGGGGAGGGCTCTCACTCCCGCAAGAGGAAAACGTCAGCTGCTGCTGCTGCGGCAGCAGCGGGTGCTGCAGCAGCTGGTGCAGCTGGCGCTGGTACTGAAGGGTCTGCTGCTGCAGGGAAGGCAGCAAGTACGTTTCTGGGAGAATCTGCAATGCAAAGCACGGGTTTACGATCGTGGCCGGGGGCGTTGAGCCCAGGCGGTGGAAATAACTTAGAACAGCAGGAGGGGTCGGAGGACGGGAGAAGGCGGGCGAGTGGGAAAGAGCAGAGAGAGCATGGTTCCCACGGTGGAGGGGTTGACGCTGGGAGGGAAAGAGGAGAGGGTGAGGCGGAGCAGGAGGGAGTGGGAAGTGGGGGGGCGGGAGGTCTGAAAAGGGACCAGAGGGAACAGAGGGAGCATCGGCATCCTGTGGGGAAGAGAAGAGGGGTCAAGGAGGGGCGGGATGGGGTGCCCAGGGCCGGGAGGGAGCATAGGGAGCATAAGGATCATAAGGAGCATAATCAGCGGGGGGAGAAGGAGGCGAAGGGGGAGAAGGAAGGGCATGAGCCGCAGTTGCTGCAGCTGCGGCCGCATGAGACGGGCAAGAGGGGCAGCAGGCACAAGCACGACTCGCCAGCAAGCCAGGCTCGGGCTGCCGGACCTGCAGGCGGACCTGGCTCGGAGCAGCTGGAGCTGCCGAGCCAAGGTTTTCCGGTTCAGGAGTTAGGAAAGGGAATGGGGCAGTCCAGCCAGAACCAGGGAGCAGGGACGGGGCTTAGAATACCGCCATTCTCTTCCCCATTTCTTCAGCAGCCGCCACAGGGGCAGGCGCAGCAGCAGCAGCAGCAGCAGCAGCAGCAACAGGGAACTTCAGCATTGCTTCATAAGCATGGGCATGGGCACGGGCACGGGCATGGGCATGGACACGGGCACGGGCATGGTCATGGGAACTTGGGGCATGGGCACGGGCATGGTAACTTGGGGCATGGGCATGAAAGCTTGGGCCCTGTCCCTCCCCATTCCCTGCCAGACCCCACCCACTTACCCGCCCAGGGCGGTTCCGCACTGCAAACAGGGGGACACGGGCACGGGGCGTCCTTAACAGGCCTTGGCCCTGCTGCAGACCGTATGGGGGGCAGCGAGGGAGGAAACCTGGGAGGAGCCTGGGCTGGGGGCAATGAAGGAGGGGGTCTGGGAGGCGGCCGGTTTGGAGGCAGTGAGGCGGGGAGTCAGGGAGGAGAGTTGAGGCAGCCTGGCGGGCAGGCAGTAGAAGGGCTAGGGATGCCTGCAGCGGTTTCTGTGGCGGCAGGTGCTTCTGGGACGCGTTTGTCTGGTGTTGGGGAGGGGGAGGTGCGAGCAGCGCGATCCAAGCCAAGGAAGAACGAGGTCCGTGGCCCATTGTTGCGTCCCTACTCTCTACTTTGCCCACCTTTCCTTCATTCCACCTACACTCTTGTTGTCTTTCACCTTTTGTATCGTTCTTCCTCCAGCATACTCTCTCCTTCCATTTCATCTGATGTTCTCGCATCTCCACTCACCTCCTCTCCTCTCCTCTCTTCTTCCCCTTCTCCTTTCACCTCTTCTCATTGATGACCGTTTTCTGTGCTACAAACCCACTTCCTCATTGCTACTTCCTTCCTTTTCGTGCATTTTTTTCCTCCACCAGAGAGCAGCAGCAGCTGCAGCGGCGGCGGCAGCAGCAGCACAAGCACGGGCTGAAGCTGCTGATCCGACGCACAGGCTGGGAGGGGGCATGGAAGCATCTCACATCAGACCCTTCGCTCTCCCTCCTGCTCCATCTCCTCCTCCTGCTGCTGCTGCTGCTGCTGCTCCTCCTGCTGCCTCTCCTGCGCACCCAAACGCGTCTGCAGCAGCAGAGATGGGATCTGGTTTCGCTAGCAGCAGCCACGCAGCAGCAGCAGCGCCAGCAGCAGCAGACGCGGCCACAGGGTTCATGTCCCCCAGCTCAGACGCTGCTGCTCCTGCAGCAGCGGCGGCTGGGGGTGGGGGGGCGCATGTGGGTTGGCGCTTAGGTCAGGGACTCGCTGCCTCTGGGGGTGGGGGTGCAGCTGAGACTGGGGAAGGAAAAGCAGGTGGGAAAGCGGGTGGTGGGCATGGGGAAGGGGACGGAGCAGGGAGAGGGAGGGGAGTGAGAGGGCTGGGTCGAGGGGGACGAGGTGGGGGACGGGGAGGGGGAGGTGGGGGAGGTGGAGGAGGAGAGGGTGGTGGTGTGGCGGGTGTGGTTGTTTCAGCAGGGGGAGAAGGAGAGGGGGAAAGAGGAGGAGGAGAGGGAGACAGGAGAGGAGGTGGGGGTGGAATGGAGGAAGGTACTGCAACTGGTGCAGGGATAGCAGTTGCTGGCGTGGGTGCTGTTGGTTACATTGCCGCTGGTTTTGCTGGTGGTGCTGCTGGTGCTGCTGGTGCTGGTGCTGCGGCTGCGTCTGCTTCTGCTGCAGCAGCGGCAGCAGCTGCTGCTGCGGCCGGTGGGGTGGGAGTTTCCGCTGCAGCAGCAGCTCCTGCAGCGCCAGTTGCAGCTACAGGCGGGAGGAGCAGAGGCGGGGGGCGGGGCGCAGGGGGAACTGGGCCCAGAGGCGGGGGCAGGGGGAGCAAGGGGGAGGGAGGGGAGGGCCGAGGAGGGAGGGGAACGAGGGGCGGTAGAGGAGAGGGGGGAAGAGGAGGTGTGGCTGGGCAGGCTGGGCCAGGAGAAAAGGTCAAGGGACGTACGGCGAAGGTGAGCAGAGTTTTCCTTCCCTCTTACCCCCCCTTTCTGTCTGATTTGTCTGCATTTATTTTTCTGCATAGGTCTCAGTCTAATAAGACTCAAATTCCCATTCACCGTTTTCCCCCTCTCTCGCCTCCAGGCCAAAGCTGCAGCAGCAGCAGCGGCGGCCACAGCAGCAGCAGCCGCTGCTGCTGCATCTGGCCCCACACCAGGTCCCCACCCACCTGCTGCTCGGCCAAAAGCCGGCCCAGGCACAGCATCTGGGGCAGCAGGGGCAGCAGGGGGAGCAGCAGCAGGGGCGCCTGGGCCTGGGGGAAGGCCCACTGCGCCTGTGTCAATGTCAGCGCAGGAGGCAGAGGTTGCAGAGGCGCTCTTTGACTTTGCCAACCTGCTCGCGTTCGGATCAAATGAGGCTGAGGAGGAAGGTGCTGATGGCAGTGATGCTGCCGCCGCCGCTGCTGCTGCTGCTGGCGCTGCTGCTGCTGCTGCTGCTGCGGTGACGGCCGCAGCTGCAGCAACGGCTGCGGCGGCTGATAGTGCTGCCAATGGGGTGGCTGTTGGGGAGGGTGTGGGTGCACAACAAACGGGTGTGGTTAGGAAGAGAGGGGAAGGTGCGGGGAAGAGAGAGGAGGGGATGGGCGGTGCAGGAGGAGAAGGAGGGCGGAAGCAAGGGGGTTCCAGGAAGGATGAGTCAAGGAAGCGAGGGGCGAAGGCAGGAGCAGCAGGGTCTGATGGTGAGTTGGCGCCTCTTTCTGTTTTTGTTTTTCTTAGGCGTCAATTTTGGACACACGTCTTGAAATGGCAAGGAGGGGGGTCCAGGAAGGATGAGTCAAGGAAGCGAGGGGCCAAGGCAGGAGCACCAGCAGGGTCTGATGGTGAGTGCATGTGATTCGGAGTGGCTGTGCTTGTTTCTTCAAGGGCTGGAGTTTGCTTGAGAGTTCTTCGGTTCTGTGACTCCTATGGGTTGTTGTTGCATTGGCATTGCATGCCGTACATACATTTCATCAGCGCGCCCCTTATCGCCCTCTTGCTGTCACAGCGCGGCGAGGGGCAGCAGCAGCAGCAGGTTTTGAGACGTCCTTCAAACGCCCCTCTTCCCCCCTCTTGAGACGTTTCAGAACGCCATACGCTCCTCTTGCCCGTTTTTCCCCCTTCCCCTCTTCCTCCCTGTGCCGCCTCCCTTGTGTCGCAGCTCCTCTCAAGAAGCGACGAGGGGCAGCAGCAGCAGCAGCTGCTGCAGCAGCCGCGGGTCAAGCCGGAGGTGAAAACTCTGCTAAAGGAGCTGCAATGGCCGCAGCACAAACCGTACCAGCAGCAGCCGCAGGAGCGGGAGCAGCGGGAGGAGGGGGAGGAGGAGCGGGTGGGAAAGCAGGCAGCGCACCTTCCACCCCACCGGAAGCATCAGGCCCCATGGGGCAAGGGCTTTCCCTCCCGCCCACCCACGCTCCAATCAGCAGAAACTCGCAGGGACCCTTTTCCGCTGCTGTTGCTGCTGCGGCAGCAGCAGGTGCCGCTGGTGCTGGTGGCCCTTCAGGTGTAAATTCAGGTGCAGGATCAACAAGTCTTCTGGGCACCCCCCTAGCCTCGCCCCGTGCCGTCCTTCCTTCTCCACCTTTAGGGTTCCCCGTTTCAGCAGCAGCTGGCGCGGGGATGGGGATGGGCGCGGGGGGGCAGGGCGCTGGGGCGGCAGCTGATGTGTCTCGGCTGCTTGTGTGTGGGGGGAATGAGGCGGATGGGCGGGGGCAGTTTGGGGGAGCGGCTGGGGGAGCAGGGGAGGGGGGAGTGGGAGGTGGGGGGAGGTCGGCAGGGGGAGGGGGAATTGCAGCGGGAGTGGGGGCAGGGGGGGTTGGGGGGAGGCAGAGTGTATTGGAGAAAGTCAGTCAACACCAGATTGCTGCTGCTGCTGCACATGGCCATCCAGGTTCGTCATATTTTTTTCTTTGGTGTCTGGAATTTCTTTCTTCTTTTTTAGCATGCTAATTTGCGCCAATCAAGCACGGCCGGGCCTCTTCTGCTGCCCTCTGCGCCCCTGCTGCTGCCGCCCTGGCTGCTGCATGAGGCTTCATACACTCGCCCCCTTCGCCCCTCCCTCGCTCACAATACCCCCCCCACCTGTCTCCGCCACCGCCCTCCCCGTCCCCTTCCCTACAGACGGCAGCACCAGGCAGTCCAAGCATGGCCCTGCCTCCTCTGCTGCCCTCCGCGCCCCTGCCGCTGCCGCCCTCGCTGCTGCTGCAGGCCCCTTACACACCCCCTCCGCCCCTCCCTTGCTCACAGTATCTCCTCACTGTCTCTCCACTTCCCCGCCCCTTTCCCCATCTCCTACAGACGGCAGCACCAGGCAGTCCAAGCACGGCCCTGCCTCCTCTGCTGCCCTCCGCGCCCCTGCTGCTGCCGCCCTCGCTGCTGCTGCAGGCCCCTTACACACCCCCTCCGCCCCTCCCTCTGTGCCAGGCATAGCAGGGGCGGTGGGTAGCGGTGGGGGTATGTTGGGCGGGGTAACAGGGGGTGCCAGTGGGGAGGTGATGATGGGGGGAACGCAGAAGGGGTCAGAGATGGTGGTGGGTGGGCAATTGATGGGCCAGCCGCTATTGCAGCATCCACAGCAGCAACAGCAGCTGCAGCTGCATTTGCAACAACAGCAACAGCAGCAGCAGCAGGAGCAGCAATCACCAAAGCAGCAACAACAACAGCAGCAACAACAGCAACAGCAACAGCAACAGCAGCAGCAACAGCAACAGCAGCAGCAGCAGCAGCATCCTGGGATAAACTTTCAACATATGCCTCCTGCCCAGCAACCGCAGCAGCATCAGTCACAGCCACGGCAGCAGCTGTTGCACCAACAGCAGCAGAGTCATCAGCAGCACCAGCAGCAGCACCAACAACCGCAACCAACACAGCAGCAACAGGCACCTCAGTTGTTGCAAGCGCGGCCACCCTTGCAACAGCCGGGTCAGCAGATGGTAGGACAGCAGACGGCTGGTCAGCCAGTGATAGGACAGCAGAACCTGCTACATCTGCAGCAGCACAAGGGGCAAGAGCAGCAGTCTCAGTTCCAGCAACAGCAGAAGGGGCAGGAGCAGCAGGGACAGTACCAGCAGCAGCAGTCGTCACTACAACTGCATCTGATGCCCCCGCAGCAGGGTGGGTCTAAGGGCGGGGCAGGTAACACAGGGCAAACGCAACAGCAGTTGCAGTACCAGCCGCAGCAGCAGTATCTTCAGCAGCAGCAGCAGCAGCAGCAACACATGTTGCAAATGCAGCAGCAGCAGCAACAGCAGCAGCCGCAGCAGCAACAGCAGCAGCAGCAGCAGCAGCAACAACAACAACAACAGCAGCCACAACAACAGCAACAGCTACAGCAACAGCAGCAGCAGCAAAAGCCGCAGTTGCAACTTCAGTTGCACCTGCAACCGACAGGGCAGCCGTCACCACAGCAGCAGCAGCAGCAGCAGCAACAACAACAGCAACAGCAGATGCAGCAAGTGCAACAGCAGCAACAGCAGATGCAGCAAGTGCAACAGCAGCAACAGCACATGCAGCAGCAACAACAGCAGCAATCACACATGCAACAACAGAATCAGCAGCAGCAGCAACACCAACAGCAGCATCAACAGCAACAGCAGCAACAACAACAACAGCAGCAGCAGCAACCACACATGCAACAACATATGCAACAACAGAACCAACAGCAGCAGCAGCAACAACAGCAACAGCAACAGCAGCAGCAGCAACAGCAACAGCAACAGCAGCAACAGCAGCAACAGCAACAGCAGCAGCAGCAACAGCAGCAACAGCAGCAGCAGCAACAGCAACAGCAGCAGCAGGGTGTAACAAAGCAGCTTCGGCTTCAACCGCGGCCCTCATCCACTCTTGAACAGCAGCAACAGCAACATCAGCAGCAGTATCTCCAGCAGCAGCAGCAACAACACATGTTGCATCTGCAGCAGCACCAGCAGCAACAGCAGCAGCAGCAACAACAGCAGCAGCAACAGTCATCCATGCCTTATCAACACCTTGGGCCACAACGCACACAACCACAACCACAGGGGCATGCACAAGCACAATCACAAGCACAAGCGCAGGCACAAGCACAAGCGCAGGCACAAGCACAGGCACAGGTAGCGCAAGCACACGCGCAAGCACAAGCACAGGGATCGCAACCTTTGCTTCACGTTGCACCCTCACTCCCACTATCCGCCCACGCTGCCACTGCCACTGCAGCCACTGCTGCCACTGCCCCCCTGCGCCCTCCGCACGCAATCGCGCCCTCAGGTGCAGCCCCTGCAGGTGCTACTGGGGGAGGTACATCTGGAACAGGCACAGCTGGCCTTCTCAGTATCGCCCCTAGGGCTCTAGCTCCCAGGCCCATCGCCCCTCTGACAGGGCAACCAAACCCTGCTGGGGCAATGGCGGGAGGGCTTGGGGGAGTTGCGCCTTTGACAATGCCCAATCCTGCTGCTGTTCTTCCCCCGCAAGGGGGCTTTGGTTCCATGGGGCAAAATCGTATGCTGCTCCCTGTTCCCTCTTTGAACGCTGCAGCAGCTGCTGCTGCCGGTCCTGGTGCCCCTGGTGCTGCTGCTGGTGCTGCTGGTGGTGGTGGTGGTGGTGCAGGTACGGGAGCAGGAGCAGGAGCAGCCACAGGAGGAGCAGCAGCAGCAGCAGCAGGAGTAGTAGTTGGAGCAGGAGCAGTGGGGGCAGGGAAGGACCAACGCCAAACAAATCGACCATTAACTTTAGAGAATCTTCTCGGTGCTGCCAGCTCAGCACGAGGTGGCGCGCACGCCAGCGCAGCCCGCCCTGCCACGTCACCGTCGGCTCTCCTCCGAGCCACCGCTGTGCAGGGTCCGGTCGCCAGCTCACCAGGTTCGGTGGCAGGGACGGCTGGGCCCATGGCAACCACCCCTGGTTCGGCGTCCCCGAACCTGTCGAGTGTGCTGGCTGCTGCTAGGGCTGCCTCTTCTGCTGCCCGTGCTACTCCCCTCGCTACTGGTGCTCCGGGTGCTGCCTCTGCTTCTCCTGCTCCTCCTCTTCCTCCTTCTGCCCTTTCTGCCAACGCCACTGCTGCAGGAGCCACCTCAATGCCCATGCTTCCCACAGGAGCTGCCACAGCAGCAGCGGCAGCGGCGGGGGTAGGGGGTGCTCCAGTTTTTCACAACTCAATCCCTGCTTATGCTCTGCACGCTGGTGGAAACCCCTCCCTCGCTCCAAATGCCCACGCCCTCGCTTCTTCCCATGCTGCCTCTGCCCATGCTGCATCTGCTTCACACGCCTCTGCTCCTGCTCATGCCACCGCCGCTGCCCATCCTGCCTCTGCTCCCCCTCCAAGGCTGTTTGCTTCCCCGCTGACTGCTGCAACGTTGGCAGCAGGGGGACAGGGAGCGGAGAAGGGGGGCAAGGGGGCGGGAGGAGATGGAGCGAGTGGTGCCGGGGGAGGGGTAGGAGAGGGAGCATTGGACCAGCAGACGAGGTGAGAATATGCATTAAACATTAGTGCTGTGCAGTGTTACTCCTCAAACCTTTGTGCTGGAAGATGACTTTTGAGCCGACTCAAAAGCCACCTGGTGATGTGGTGGGAGGGGGAGGAGAGGGAGCATTGGACCAGCAGACGAGGTGAGGATTCACACTCCTTTGTTGCTCATTGCACTTTTATGTTGACCTTTGCGCTTTTGTCTTACTAGTCCCTAAGACAAGAAGGACCAGTTGCCGCCGCAATTCCCCTCCTTTTCACCTTGTTTCCCCTCGTTCCCTCCTGCCTTCCATCCCCGTCCCCCCTTCCGTCCCCCTTCCCCATTCTTCCCCTCCCCCACCCCCCCTCCCCCTCCCTCCCCCCCCCACCCCACCTTTCCTCAGGTTGCACATGGGACCCCCTTCAGCCATGGCTACCACTACAGACAGAAAGTACCAGTGGCCGCCACAGCAGCAGTCTCCCTCCTTTCACCTCGTGTCCCCTCATTCCCTCCCACTTCTCCCTTTCCCCCACTTTCTTCTCCTCCCCTCAGGCTGCGCATGGGACCCCCTTCAGCCATGCCTGCCACTACAGACAGCAAGGACCAGTGGCCGCTGCAGCAGCAGTCTCCCCCCTCCACCTCATGCCCCTTCTTTCCTCCCCCCGCCCCTCCGTCCCGTTCCCCTGCACCCTACCCTCTCCCCCTGCTCTCCCCTTTCCTCAGGCTGCGAATGGGACCCCCTTCAGCCATGGCTACCACTACAGACAGCAAGGACCAGTGGCCGCCACAGCAGCAATCTCCCCCCTTTCACTTCGTGTCCCCTCATTCCCTCCCACTTCTCCCTTTCCCCCACTTTCTTCTCCTCCCCTCAGGCTGCGCATGGGACCGTCTTCAGCCGTGGCGACCACTACAGACAGCAAGGACCAGTGGCCGCTGCAGCAGCAGTCTCTGCGTTCCAACAAGCTTGAGCTTGACCTCATGGTACGTGTGAGGTGTGTTAAAAGGCCTGAGGGGCCTCAAGGCCAGCGCAGCAGCAGTCCCTGCGTTCCAACAAGCTTGAGCTTGACCTCATGGTACGTGTGAGGTGTGTTAAAAGGCCTGAGGGGCCTCAAGGCCAGCGCAGCAGCAGTCCCTGCGTTCCAACAAGCTTGAGCTTGACCTCATGGTACGTGTGAGGTGTGTTAAAAGGCCTGAGGGGCCTCAAGGCCAGTGCCGCAGCAGTCTCTGCGTTCCAACAAGCTTGAGCTTGACCTCATGGTACGTGCCTTTCATGGTACGTGCCTTTCATGATACGTGCCTTTCATGGTACGTGCCTTTCATGGTACGTGCCTTTCATGGTACGTGCCTTTCATGGTACGTGCCTTTCATGGTACGTGCCTGTCATGGTACGTGCCTTTCATGGTACGTGCCTTTCATGGTACGTGCCTTTCATGGTACGTGCCTTTCATGGTACGTGCCTTTCATGGTACGTGCCTTTCATGGTACGTGCCTTTCATGGTACGTGCCTTCCATGGTACGTGCCTTTCATGGCGTTTTTTACGCGTGCCACACCTCTTGGTACGTGCGTGCTTGATGACCCTCGAGTCGACTCACGAGTTGCCCCAGTAGCCGCCGCAGCAGCAGCACTCCGAACGCCCCAACAAGCTCTAACTCGACCTCATGTTACGTGCTTGGTATGGTGCCGTTAGGCTGAGACGTGTGCAAGTCTTAAATTATCTCACCAAGCTGATGCTTTGTTAATCTTGTTTCTCCCTTCTCCTCCCCACTCCTGTCCCCCCCTCAATGCCACTCTCTCCTTCCTTCCCCCTCTTCCCCCACCAAACAGTCTCCTCCAGGCAACGGCCTCTCACTGCTGGTTCCGAGTTCAGAGCGGTTGGGAGCGGTGGACGAGGAGGAGACAGCAGAAGGGGAGAGCAAGGCACATTTGCAGCGTGGCATGGTGAGTGTGTGTGTGTGTG